>OZ024907.1:81803651-82056151 GCA_964017125.1 Flabesymbios commensalis
CTCACTCACTCACTCACTCACTCACTCACTCACTCACTCACTCACTCACTCACTCACTCACTCACTCACTCACTCACTCACTCACTCACTCACTCACTCACTCACTCACTCACTCACTCACTCACTCACTCACTCACTCACTCACTCACTCACTCACTCACTCACTCACTCACTCACTCACTCACTCACTCACTCACTCACTCACTCACTCACTCACTCACTCACTCACTCACTCACTCACTCACTCACTCACTCACTCACTCACTCACTATGTTTCTTTAGAGCATTCGTGCACTGCCACATAAATACGTGCTGGGACTGGCACCTGAAAATATGCCTATAGCGCGACCCACAATCGCGCTAAAGGCTCACATACACTCATTCACCCACTCACTCACTATCCACTCACTCACTCACTCACTCACTCACTCACTCACTCACTCACTCACTCACTCACTCACTCACTCACTCACTCACTCACTCACTCACTCACTCACTCACTCACTCACTCACTCACTCACTCACTCACTCACTCACTCACTCACTCACTCACTCACTCACTCACTCACTCACTCACTCACTCACTCACTCACTCACTCACTCACTCACTCACTCACTCACTCACTCACTCACTCACTCACTCACTCACTCACTCACTCACTCACTCACTCACTCACTCACTCACTCACTCACTCACTCACTCACTCACTCACTCACTCACTCACTCACTCACTCACTCACTCATTCCTCAAACACTCACTCACTCACTCACTCACTAACTCACCACGCTCATTAAATCACTCACTATGTTTTTTTAGAGCATTGGCGCACAGTCACATGAATAGGTGCTGGGACCGACATCTGGAAATATGCCTATAGCGCGACCGACGGTCGCGCTAAAGGCGGCTTTATAATTATAGATGATTTATAATTATGTACCATGCCTTGGTAGGATTACTACATTTACGGTAGCTTTCATATTGTTTGGAATTAAAACAGTCACACACTCACTCCTAACTCACTCACTCACTCACTCACTCACTCACTCACTCACTCACTCACTCACTCACTCACTCACTCACTCACTCACTCACTCACTCACTCACTCACTCACTCACTCACTCACTCACTCACTCACTCACTCACTCACTCACTCACTCACTCACTCACTCACTCACTCACTCACTCACTCACTCACTCACTCGCTCACTCGCTCACTCGCTCACTCGCTCACTCGCTCATGCGCTCACGTGCTCACTGGCTCACTCACTCACTCACTCACTCACTCACTCACTCACTCACTCACTCACTCACTCACTCACTCACTCACTCACTCACTCACTCACTCACTCACTCACTCACTCACTCACTCACTCACTCACTCACTCACTCACTCACTCACTCACTCACTCACTCACTCACTCACTCACTCACTCACTCACTCACTCACTCACTCACTCACTCACTCACTCACTCACTCACTCACTCACTCACTCACTCACTCACTCACTCACTATGTTTCTTTAGAGCATTCGTGCACTGCCACATAAATACGTGCTGGGACTGGCACCTGAAAATATGCCTATAGCGCGACCCACGGTCGCGCTAAAGGCTCACATACACTCATTCACTCACTCACTCACTATCCACTCACTCACTCACTCACTCACTCACTCACTCACTCACTCACTCACTCACTCACTCACTCACTCACTCACTCACTCACTCACTCACTCACTCACTCACTCACTCACTCACTCACTCACTCACTCACTCACTCACTCACTCACTCACTCACTCACTCACTCACTCACTCACTCACTCACTCACTCACTCACTCACTCACTCACTCACTCACTCACTCACTCACTCACTCACTCACTCACTCACTCACTCACTCACACACTCACTCACTCACTCACTCACTCACTCACTCACTCACTCACTCACTCATTCCTCAAACACTCACTCACTAACTCGCCCACTAACTCACCACGCTCATTAAATCACTCACTATGTTTTTTTAGAGCATTGGCGCACTGTCACATGAATAGCTGCTGGGACCGACATCTGAAAATATGCCTATAGCGCGACCGACGGTCGCGCTAAAGGCGGCTTTATAATTATAGATGATTTATAATTATGTACCATGCCTTGGTAGGATTACTACATTTACGGTAGCTTTCATATTGTTTGGAATTAAAACACTCACTCACTCACTCACTCACTCACTCACTCACTCACTCACTCACTCACTCACTCACTCACTCACTCACTCACTCACTCACTCACTCACTCACTCACTCACTCACTCACTCACTCACTCACTCACTCACTCACTCACTCACTCACTCACTCACTCACTCACTCACTCACTCACTCACTCACTCACTCACTCACTCACTCACTCACTCACTCACTCACTCACTCACTCACTCACTCACTCACTCACTCACTCACTCACTCACTCACTCACTCACTCACTCACTCACTCACTCACTCACTCACTCACTCACTCACTCACTCACTCACTCACTCTCTCACTCACTCACTCACTCACTCACTCACTCACTCACTCACTCACTCACTCACTCACTCACTCACTCACTCACTCACTCACTCACTCACTCACTCACTCACTCACTCACTCACTCACTCACTATGTTTCTTTAGAGCATTCGTGCACTGCCACATAAATACGTGCTGGGACTGGCACCTGAAAATATGCCTATAGCGCGACCCACAGTCGCGCTAAAGGCTCACATACACTCATTCACCCACTCACTCACTATCCACTCACTCACTCACTCACTCACTCACTCCCTCACTCACTCACTCACTCACTCACTCACTCACTCACTCACTCACTCACTCACTCACTCACTCACTCACTCACTCACTCACTCACTCACTCACTCACTCACTCACTCACTCACTCACTCACTCACTCACTCACTCACTCACTCACTCACTCACTCACTCACTCACTCACTCACTCACTCACTCACTCACTCACTCACTCACTCACTCCTCACTCACTCACTCACTCACTCACTCACTCACTCACTCACTCACTCACTCACTCACTCACTCACTCACTCACTCACTCACTCACTCACTCACTCACTCACTCACTCACCCACTCACTCACTCACTCACTCACTCACTCACTCACTCACTCACTCAAACACTCACTCACTAACTCGCCCACTAACTCACCCCTTTCATTAAATCACTCACTATGTTTTTTTAGAGCATTGGCGCACTGTCACATGAATAGGTGCTGGGACCGACATCTGAAAATATGCCGTTGGTCGCGCTATAGGTGGTTTTATAATTAGATGTTTTATAATTATGTACCATGCCTTGGTAGGCCCACTACATTTACGGTAGCTTTCATATTGTTTGGAATTGAACGCCCTATTACATAAAAGTTATTCTGAACTGCCATAACCATTTATCTAACCATTTATCTAACCATTTTATTAACCATTTATCTCTTAAGTTATGTTATTTAAATGTTCCCCGCTTGAAGTTGTGACTAATTACCGCAACCTATACTAAAGTGGGTGAGAATTACTCACATGTTTTATTTTAAGACCAAATATTTTGCCAATCTTGGTGTTGAACACTCATTTCATTCCTAATAACAGCGATTTAATGGACTAATAGAACGAATTCAAAACAACTCGAGTCGTAATTAGCAGTGAAAGGGGTAAATTATCACAGCGTATTTTATTATCTCCCTAAAGGAGATTATGTTTGTTAATGGTTTGTTTGTCCGTCAGCAGGATTACCTACAAAGTCATGAATTGATGTCATGTGCATGCAGATTTTACTTGAGGTCTGTCTGCAGTTACCAGGTGCGAATCCCGGTCGGGCCGGATATTTGTTATCGTGGTTGTGCATATACAGTGCACCAAATTGTTCAAAGGCATGGAGTGTACAGTGCACTATGAAGAACCCTTGAAGTCATTCGAAATAAGAGTAGGGCATAGTCCCGGCTTCGGGCTTCATTCTATTCCGATATAATATCGCAATAGAATGTAGCCCGAAACCGAGACTATGCCCTATATTGCCAATATTGCCTTAATGTGCAAAAAGCGACGTAAAGAAATATTCGCTCATTCTGGACAGCGCAGCTTAGATTTTGTCTTTGGTACGCAAACAGTGATCTTAATTTTTTTTTTTTAATACATGAGGCAAAATAGGCAACACAATTTAATATATTGTTCAATGCACGCGTTCAACTACAAGATGTTTTTTTGATTATTTTTTTTTTGTTTAAATTAACTGCGTGCATAGATGTGCTAACTGAAAATAACACACTCGTGCAATTCAAGCAGGATATGCTGGAGTATAAATTGCTGCATATGATAAATGATTGTATGATAGAAAGTAACAGGATAAAAAGTAACAGTCAAAAAGAAACAAGGATAAAAAGTAACAGTTGATTAAAAGTAGTACAATAAGGGTATATTTCAGTTCGAATATTATGTCCCCGAGCATCAAGTAAAAGTGATAATGTGAATACAATTTAAAAATAAATATATTACGGGAAAATTCATCTATACTAATATAATCTGCTTTAGACAGGTAACAGTTGCTCTAAAGTACTAAAATAATGGTTATATTTAATTATTACTATATATTATATTCTAGAACATGCGCTAAAAGTGATGCATGTTTACAAAATATAAAATATGCTATTATAGGGAAATTTAAATGCATATTTATATATTTATTTTAAAAAGGTAACAGTCACTTCAACATGTTCAACCTACTAAACTAACGATATAGTTCAATTGTAAAAGTAAATATTACATTCCTGAACGTATACTAAAAGTGTACTGAAAGTGTATTAAACTAAGAAGTGATACCGGAAAATAGAAATCTGTTATTAAGGACAAGTGTATTTATATTCACTTTTCTTTGCTACTAATTGGGAAAACAGGTTTGTTTTATGACTAATACTAACTTTAATTTATATGAATTTAACAAAATAATCTATTTATATAATGTCTCTTAGATCGTTTTAAAAATACAACTATATTTTACACACCTTTGAATAATAATATTATATTAGTCAGTATGTTTGAACCTTGACTCTTCGTGATTAGAGCCATTAAAAAGGTGTTAATCATAGAAACAACTGAGGTTTCAGCTGTTGATTCACCGTAGCTGTTATACCTTTGAACTGAAACAATAACGCCAAATTGTGTGAGCCATGTAGTAAGGACCCATTAAGTGTAAGCTCCAGGTAAATTTAATTCGGCTGAATATCTCCCAAACAAAAAGAAAGCGTTATTGTCGCTAAAAGGCGCTTTTATAGCGCATCAAGTTAATAAACATGTTATGATTTTTATTTAAATGTGTGTAATTACCTAAAAACTTTCCCAACATGAAAAAGTATTTTTTGCAAATACTCTTGGCTTTAAAAAGCGTTACTTTGAACACGTGTTACTTTTTGATCCCGCCAATACTGTTGACTTTAAAAAAAGTGTTACTTTCAACAAGTGTTACTCAGTTATCCCGTCAATACTGTTGACCTTCAGAAAGTGTTACATTTACATCACAAAAAAATAATAAAAAATGAATCACCACCAAATAGAGTGAAATAAATCGTAAATAAATAATAATCTGTATTTATTTTTACTTGTAGAAATAGTTGGTTACATTAAGTAGCAAACGCCGGCCATATAATAATGCAACAATAATAAAAGCATTAATCCATTTTAGTTCAATTTTGACAATTTTATATTTTATCGTATTGATCATTATTAAACAGTCGACTATAAATGAGAAATCGATAAATTAAACATCTTATTTTAGCATTGAAGTCTGTCATAAGTCTGAAAACTGTCCGAAGTCTGTCTGAAGTAGTCTGCATGATAGCGATCACCATTGATCAGCAGTTATCCTGATCCTCATAACATACATTATAATGTATTTCTTGAGCTTATTTGGTTACATATGTATGTTTGTTTTTGTTGTATGACAAATAAATTGACCGAGTCTTTGAGTCCGAAGTTTGACGTCTGTACGATGTCTGACAATGAAGGCTATAATCCGACGTCTGAAGTATGTCCGAAGTCCACAATACGAAGTCTGAAAACTGATGTCTAAAGTCCACAATCGGTAGAAAACTGTCTGAATTATGTCCAAAGTCTGAAGTTCAAAGTATGTCCAAAATCCGAGTCTGAAACCAAAGTCTGAAGTCTGTCAGTTGTATGTTGTCTAAGTCTGAAACCGAAGTCCAGAGTCTAACGCCCAAAATTTAAAGTTGAAAGTCTGAAGTCGAAAGTCTATCTGAAGTCCGTTCAATGTTTTTTGCAATTATTATAATTTTGTCATACAATACCAGTATTTTATTTAACCTGTGCTTGTTTTAGTATATAATGTCTTTTGATTTTATCATATTTTACCGAACTAATCCTGTTGTATATAGTCTTGTACATATGTTCATTTTAATGACGCATAAGTCTGCATAGACTTACCGTCGTCAATAAATATCTATCTATCTATATTACGTGTTTGTAGATTAATTATAACAATAGCAGGCCAATTGTACCGAAAGCCTGCATATTTCTATAATTATTTTAGGCCTAGTCAAATTTTCATTTCTCCGTTTTTTAATTGAGGTCTACTATATTACAATCTTATCCGAAGATCATATTATCAAAATATATAAAAAAGTGAAATAATATTTCAGAATGAGATTATATAGACTAACATTCAATTAACAAACAATATAAAATGCAAACACACGTGTAGGCCTACATGTATCTAATATACAAACGATACAAACTACTTGCAATACAATTTTTACTATTTATAATTATATTGATCAGAATTTAATTGGACAGCCCCTCCCATAGTGCAGCAAAATTTCGTCACCGACACCTCCAGGATAACCAGAGCCTCTGGTACCCAGCAAACACGATGAAAATTGTTGGAGCTGTTAGTTTCTCAATGATGGGCCAACGACGGCGACGCTGGCCTAACATTGAAACGGCATAGGTTGACTGTCTTGTGAAAGTGTTTGCTGGGCCCTAACAAAAAAAGGATATCTTCCATGAACTGCTTGTCGCGCTTTTCACGTAGACAGAGTATGGAGGTATATAAAGACATAATAGCATGACTGTATCTGCATAGATACAGATCTCGGGATACAGATACATGATGATGTACTTACTACCTTGTGTTTTCTGGGCAGGTAGGAAGACTGCATCGTATTTCTACAGATCTGTAGAAATATGATGCAGTCCTACCAGCAAACACGAGGCATTCACCCAATACTGTTTCAATGTTGGGACAACTACGGCAACGCCGGCCAACATTGAAACAGCATTGATTGAATGCCTTGGTTGACAGCATTGGTTGTGTAGCGTTGTGTTTGCTGGGCGGTGTCACTGTGTAGAGGCCTAATGCAAGCACTCCGCTTGTTGGTCTACAGCTAATGTCGCGCAGCGGGGTCACGCGTAACATCACCGAACTGACCTAATTAATCAACTGAACAGAGGCAGGGGACAGAGGAGGACTTGTTCACCCAGTGAACTATATATATATGTAGTTCACTTAGTTGAACTGCACGCTGTTTACTGGGCCACGCGTAATCTCTAAAGGCTGACATGATATCACAGAAAGACAGATATTAAACTGTGTTTATCTGAGCATATAAATACAGGAGTAGAATGAAACGTTGATGGCATGCCAATCCACAGGACTGGCAAGTCAAGGAAACTGCCATTCCTGAGTAAAAAATTGTCATTCCTAGAAATGGCCTTTGTCCTAGGATGGCCTTGAATTTCCAGTTCATCGGAATGGCTAATGACAAATTTTACCGTTCCTGCACATATTTTGGCAGTACCGGACTGGAGGATTAATGGCCTTCTTTCGAGCCCTGAAATAGAAATCTCAAAATTGGAGCTCGTGTTGCAATAAAGGAAGTTCTTTTTAACAGACACATACCGTTAGATATGTTCTAAGCTCAACGAATTTAACGTTATTGTCGTGGAATAAATCGACACTAAAATACATTAAGCATACATTAAGTGTGGTGTTTTTAAAATCTTTATATTCAATTATATTAATAAAAGAGATTTTAAATGCTATGAATATGAATTTAGTACTTTGACCAGTTCAGGCGAGCTGGTAATCACCACCCGTAATAATGGTTCTTTATCAATAATAGATGGGCCTTATAGTTTGACGCCGGAAAAGGGTGTTTGCTGGTGGCACACGCAACTTGACTGTTTAGCGCCAAGAAGCGAGAAAATATAAATAAAACACAATAGCCGTCTTGGTTGAACCTCCTAAGTTGAACGTCTGATTCTGGAAGTGCTGTCACTGCTGGTTAAGCTGTCAATCATTTGAAGGATGGCATATCTGACTGTGATTGGTCCACTACACCCGTCCACAGGTCATTGTCACGTATCGTCGATCAACGCACACGTAACGATATGTTGCGAGATTTTACGTGTGGCATTCCCATCATTCACGGAACATCGGCGTATTGTTGTATTAATGTTGGGCCCCCGTCTACAATGCTGAACCGGCAGCAATTCAGCATTGCGATAATATCACATATTTGCTGGTGCATGCATTCATGAGTTAAAGTAAAATTTAATTCAACGCAAAATCTTCACAAGAAATCTACACCAATCCAACACGAAAACCACTGATTGGAAGTAAACAAGTATCAATTCTTCATTCACAAATGAAAAAAATAGCGATATTAATCATATGAGAGGGACATATGGCGTAATGGTTAGAGCGCGGAGCTTTGCCGATGTCGCTGCCTGCCTTGCGGTTTCGATTCCTGCTTGGTGCAGGATTTTAAGAGAAATATCATGTTTCTCCCCTCTCAATATTGGGACATTGTTAAGATGTTTTGTCCTTGGGCAAGACACTTCACCCTCAAACGCTTCACTTGAATCAGGTGAAAATGAGTACTTGGTGGGACAGAGATGGCAATGTGTACGATAAGTTCAATGCGCCGAAACGGCTGCAGGACTGTATGCTCCCCGGGGAGTTGAAATGGCACACGAATGAACAGGTCCAGTGACCAGGGAGTAAAACGTAAAGTCGGATGATAGATCTTCAGACTTGATATCAGACTATAAAAAAAACCTGCACCTATGATGGAATTGCAACGTACTCATATATCCCACCTAAGGCGTTGTGACGTAATATTCAACATCTTGATATTTGATATTTTAATTAATCACCTTACTCACACTATCAGTGCTCTGACACTAGGCATATATATATATATAAATAGTCAAAATAAAATATATGATTTTTATACGTGGAACACAGCAGTGGATTTGCTATTAACATTCATTAACATGTTTTTCTCTAGCATGTTTTTCTCGCACCATAGAGAATATGCTAGTCAAAGCATCAAAACAATATGGAAGAATCTGCATGTTGGGTGATTTTAATATACCATCTGTCAACTGGAAAAGTGAACTCCAGTAACATTACATCACAGTCCATGTTTTGTGATGTTATAAATCAATTTTCATTTCAACAGCTTAATACTGTAGCATCTAATGTCAAGGGAAACATGCTAGATCTGGTATTCACGAACGCACCTGAAATGTTTTCCAACATTGCTGAATGTCCTGTAGAGCTATCAAGTGACCACATAGTTCCTAATCACTCATTAGAAAAGGGTAATTCTAGAGGAGTATTTAATTACAAAGCCGCAGATTGGGCTGGTCTAAGACAAACTTTAGACGAGACTGATCTGTGTGAGCTTATTCGGCATGATAGTGATATTGATCATGCATGGGAGGTCTGGTTATCTCGGGTTGCAGGCATGGTCAATGATAAAGTACCAAAGGTTACAATCAAGGGTCAATCTGGTCCTCCCTGGATTGACAGCGAAATCAGACACCTGCACAAAGTTAAACATACAGCTTGGTGTAGAGCCAAAAGATCAAACAAAAGTAGTGACTGGTCATCATTTAAAAAATACAGGAACAAACCTAAAAACAACATTAAAGCTAAACATAAAGCCTTTATGGCCGGTATAGGTCAAGCAGTAAACCATAATCCCAAGCGATTTTGGAGTTACTTTAAATCTAAGACAAAGCAAAAATATATTCCCTAAACCGTTAAACTTAATTCTGCCACATCTTCTGATAATACTGAAAAATGCAATATGTTCAATGCTCATTTTCATTCTTCATTTAGTCCCTGTCTGAAAACGGATGACGAACTACCGCATATTAATGTTAAATATGACAACGATCTTTCGGCTGTAAATTTTTCTACACAGGAAGTGTATACGCTGTTGAACAAATCAGATGTTCATAAAGCACATGGCACAGACAATTTATCACCACATATTTTAAAACAGTGTGCCTCACAATTATCTCCCTCGTTAGCCATTTTGTTTACCCTGAGTATGAAAACAGGCAAGGTTCCCAGTCAATGGAAGGCTTCAAACGTAGTTCCAATTTTTTAAAAAGAAGACAAGGGTAATATTGAAAACTACCGTCCAGTTTCTCTACTAAGCTGTGTGTCTAAAATTATGGCAAGGTGTATTTTCAACCTTATGTATCCCATTGTCGAACCATCTCTTTCCAAAGCGCAACATGGATTTATGAGAAACAAATCATGTACTACTCAATTACTTGATATGTATCATACAATAGGCAGCGTGTTAGATGCATCTGGCCAGACCGACATAATATATCTGGACTTCAGCAAAGCGTTTGATTCTGTTAACCACAAACTTCTTCTCCACAAACTGCAATCTTTTGGTATAAATGGAAATCTCTTATCTTGGTTCAAATCATATCTGACTAACAGAATCCAGCGCGTTGTTTTAGAAGGTTATGCATCTGATTGGTTACCAGTCCCCTCTGGGGTACCCCAGGGATCAATTCTGGGGCCACTCCTTTTCATTTTATTTATAAACGACATGCCTTTATCTTGCTTCTCCTCTAAAACAGGTCTATTTGCAGACGATGCAAAAATATATATGAAAATTAAAAACAATCTGGATTGCACGTTACTTCAAGCTGACTTAGATAGACTTTATGAATGGAGTGTAACTTAGAGAATTTTAATCATTCTAAATGTAAAATTCTTACTGTTAGTCGCCGTAAGGCACCAGTATTTTTTAACTATATGTTAAACGGTAACAGTTTAGAGCATGTTACATCGTTCAAAGACTTGGGTGTACTTGTCTCCTCTGACTTAAGTCAGGGACATATCGATAATGTTGTAAGTAAATGCAATCGTGTTAATGGTATGATCAAGCGAGTTGTTGGATATCATGCTCCCAATAATGTCGCATTTAACTTATACAAATCATTAGCAAGGAGCATAGTTGAATATAGCGCCCCGGTTTGGTCTCCTCAAAATGCCAATGAGTTAACTAAGCTTGAAAGTGTGCAACGAGCAATGACACGTTTTGTGACCAAATTTGATGGCCGCAGTTACCAGGACTTGTTTTTTTCTATAAGTGTTTACATGATAAAATTAAAATTCCAATTGAAAATTATACTCAATTTATTGACAATACATCGCGTAGATCTGGTAACTGCGGCTTGCTTTTAAAACCTTTACTGATAAAACTGAGACATTTAAAAAATCGTTTTTTCATAGAATTGTAAGTGAATGGAATTCTCTTCCAATACAGATCCGGGACTCAACTTCTGTTAACTCGTTCAAACACCAGCTAATGCTTCACTATAAATTAAAATTACAACAGTCATTTAATGTTAACGATTTGTGTTCTTGGACGTCTACTTGCAGATGTAAGCCGTGTGTGTTTAATAGAATAAAAAATATGTTACTGCGACATCTTATTGCAATTTTAAAATACTTATTAACATTTAAACTATAATAATCTTTTAGTCATTATAATTGGCTATGTTTATTTTAATTGTTATTTTACTTCGAGCACTGTTTGCTCAGCTTTATGAGTTTTTAACACTATAACTGTCAAATTGTTTAGGCATGTTAATAGTGTATAAACAGCCTTTTTTACATTAAGGGAAGTGGCCTCGTATAGGTGCTGGTCACCTGTCGCCACTTGCCTCTGTATGTACAGTTTTATTCATGTTTATTTTACACATGTACTTGTACTTATAGAAAGCTTAATAAATAAAAAAATAAAAATAAATAATGCATCTTAACTAATAAAGTGTGTGTGCAACAATAAAGATGCCGCAGTGTTCATAGGGTCAGTCCAGACATGTTGCGATCGTATTTGACACCTACATCGTGAGCAGATGTGGCATTTAATTATTATTATTTCATTACACTCAACACAGCAGAGTGATTATCTATACAAATGGCCAATGGAAGTCCACAGTGGTCGGTAATTGGAGTTCAGTAGTTTGAAAACGGCTTAAAAATGTTTTGCCGTGATGTCCGTGATTCACGCTGAACATTGTATATTATATTGGTAGCGGCCGGTATTGTTTCGTTCAGAAATTTGAAAAAATAAATTAATTACGCCAGCACTTAAACTTTTTTGTCGTGATGTTTGGCATTCACACTGACGATTTGATTATATTGACCGACATATAGTCTAAGCGTTTTGACTGACATGTACCATAACCAAGTACTGTATTATTATTATTATAGTGGCCGCCGAAAGGCCGGTAATTAAAATTCAAAAGTTGACTTGTTGATCGATATAGTGTCCGGTTATATGATGTTCAGAAGTTTATTAGCCTATTATTTGCCGTAGCCGTTTAACAACTTGTACAAAATAGATTCACGCTGCCGCTGATGATATAATATATCAACCTACATATATATGCATATTAACCGGTAATTAGAGGTCAAATGTTGACTTGGTCCTGGAAAATCAGTGGCCGTGTCCTATATCACAACTGTGAACAAACTATGCAAAATAGACGCCAGCACTTACTATTTTTTTCGCCGCAATGCCTGTCATTCATGCGGACGATTTTATTATATTGGCCGACATAAAGTGGCCGGTAATTGGAGGGTAATAATTGACTTGTTGCCAAAAAATTAATGGCCGTGGCACAACTACTTTTTAACAAAATGTCTAGCTATTTTAATCCATTACAGGTGTATATGATTAAAAAAGCCCATATCAAGTCTTTAAAAAAACACATATCAACTGTAATTGCTAATATAGTTACACCCTTATGTAAGCATTCATAATTAAAGAATAAACTGTATGCCCTATAAGTACAATACAAACAACTTAGAACAATGGAATAAATATTTAAGTAACGGAAATAAATGAAGGTCACGCATCACATTCTTTTGAAAAATTGTACAAACTTCTCTATCTATCATATTTACTCTTACGTTCATGTAGTCAGATTTAACAATAAATAATTAATGACTATAATATTGCAGAATGTTGCCCCTTCACTAATGCGGTATGTGCGATGGTCTCGTGCTAATGCGTGGCAGTACGGCTATCACCAGCTGTAAGCTGGGAGGGGAGGGGGGGTCTAACGTTTCAGCGATACTCTGCTAAAATAGTTTCCTATATCTTCCGCAAAGTAAGTTATCGTTCACAAATCGTCGCATATGCGTAAAACGGAATAAATTGATTATAATTGTGAAATAAAACTACAAACATATATAATTTCCGTGAAGTTACGCTAATTTTTACATGGTCGCGATGAAGGTACAAACCAAACCCGACCAAATATACAGAAAAGTCAGTCTATGAACCAGGCTATTGATATGGTCGGTGGTATTACTGACAATTGTCTCTTTTTGCAATCAAGTCTTAATTGAATATAACGATTAATATCCATTCAATATATAAACGATGATTTTGAATAACACCTTTTTTTTTTTTAGTTATTTTATCCTTGGAAAGTTGAGATACTTTAGCGCGACCGCTAAACGGTCTCACTAAAGTCATTTTACCATATATCATGTCTATACCGCGACCGCTGGTCTCGCTAAAGGCGACTTTATAAGAGTATATATATATATATATATATATATATATATATATATATGTATATATAGATATACATATATATATATATATACACATACATATATACAAATTAATACACAAGCACTTGCCAATACATACATATAACCATATATATCCATATACGAACACTTGATATATCAGATATTTAAACACACATAACATCTAGGTATGTTACATTCAATAACGTAAATGTCAATAAAATATCGTTTACAATACCAAATCAGTCCTGACAAGCTGTGCGTATATAGTTTACATTTATTATCGGATGGGCAATTATTTATGGTAGAAGCTATACTATATTGTACACAGTTTTTAGCAAAATCATGTGAAACTCTAACTTTACGTAGTTCGCGATTTCTTGTTCCATAACAATGAATATTTTCTTGCAATACTAAAGCTTCAAAATGAGCAGGTAATATTCCTTTTATATATTTAAAGTATAACTTGATTTTATTAATTACAAATAAATCTTCTACTTTAAGAAAACCAATAGCTTTGAACAGTGGATCACTATTTGCAAAAAAAATGCTTCCAGTAATTACTCGTAAACATTTTTTCTGAAAAAGCAAGATTTTATCTGACTGATATCCCCATGCTAAAATGCAGTAGTTTATGTGAGGTAAAATTAAAGTATTAAAAAGCATAACCAAAACGTCAAAGGGGATGACATGTCTTAACCTTTTCATAATACCAATTGTTTTAGAAATTTTAATACTAATAGTATCAATAAATATGTTTTTTCCTATTTAAGTTTTTATTAATATTTAAACCAAGAAATAAAAAAATTGTCAACAACTTCTATGTTGTTGTTATCAATTTTAAATTCTGGAATTTTCACTGTTTTTTGTGGTTGTCGAAATAGTATACATTTAGACTTGTTCACATTTATAGACAATTTATTTAGCTTTAGCCATAATGATAGTTTTTTAAATCACGATTTATTATATTTTGATCATATACATCAAAATCCACAATTAATGTTGTATCATCAGCGAATAGAATAAAAATTAATATATCACTACATTTCAACAAATCATTTACATATATTAGAAATAGAAGTGGACCTAGTATCGATCCCTGTGGAACACCCGTTTTTATTTCCAACAAATTCGAATTTTTGTCTTCAAGTGAGAGATATTGCTGCCTATTAGTCAAATAATTTTTTTATAATTTATTGGAAAGACCTTTGACCCCATAAAACTCCAACTTAGCTACTAAAATATTATGGTCCATGGTGTCAAAGGCCTTTGACAAATCTATAAAAATGCCCACGGTGATATGGCCATTGTTCATAGAATGAATTATCTTATCTATAAATTCTAGAGCAGCGAATTCTGTAGAGTGATTTTTACGAAAGCCATATTGACTTTTATATAACAATTTATAACGATCAAAATACAGTATTAATTGGTAAAAAAACACTCTTTCAAAAATCTTAGAGACTGAAGGTAACAAAAAAATTGGTCTATAATTTGTAAAAAGTCCATCATCTTTTTTATAAAGAGGTACTACCTTCGCGATTTTCAAGTTATCTGGAAAAATACCGATATTTAACATTTGATTTATTATTAGAGTTAGTGGTTTTAAAATTACTGGCATAATAGCTTTCAATACAATATTCGATATACCATCTTTTCCACTACTCATTTTTGAATTTAGTTTTGATATAATAATGGTAGTGTCATTTTCAGTGACCAACGTAAAATTAAATGAAGTCTCACATGGTGATGTCAGATAATCTTTATATGATTTGTTTGGGGGAGTAACTATATTTTCAGTATGTTTTGTTCCGATATTTACAAAGAAAGTGTTAAATTGATTAGCAGTTTCAAATCTATCAGTGAGAAGCTGAGCGTCTAGTGTAAACTTATCAGGAAATTGTTTTTTTACTTTTGTTTTATTTAAGACACTATTGATATTTTGCCATGTACTTTTCATATCATTTTTAATATTACTGAAACATTTAGTATAGTAATTCTTTTCTGCATTTTTTATACTTTGTCTAAGTATTTTATTATAGTTTCTTAAGTTTGTTCTATACGTATTTATCACTGGATCTAGGGGTGATGTAGATCGAATCTGTCTATATAAGTTGTTCCTAAATTTTATTGATTTCATAATACATTTTGTGATCCATTGTGATTTTTTATGCTTATATTTATTATATTTTATTGTCTTTCGTGGAAGATGTTTATTCTTCACAGTTTGGATAATATTGTCTAATTCGTTATAATTATCATTAGGATTAGCCAAAGGATTTAAATCTAGATTGTCTAGCAAATTAACTGATAGCAAGTCATTCTTAAATGACAATATATTTTCCTGGTTTTGTATACATATATTAATTAACCGGAGTGGTTTCACATGGTGAGATGTCAAGTCCAAACAGGTGAAGTATGGTTGATGGTCAGAAAACTTACGAATCATTATACCAGAGGTAGTGTTTAAGGATAGCGCAGATATTTTATATAGAAAATTATCAATTAGTGTGCCACGTAAATCAGAAAATCTAGTAGGAAATGTAATGAGTGCAATGATCGAACACAAAATATTTCAGATTTAAGTGAAAGCCTGTGACAGTAGCTTCCTATTGATAATACATATATTGGCATCTCACAAAATTTTACCACTCAGTGGGAAATAATGTTAGAGATACAGTCGATTTTCCTGAGCCTGGGGAAAAGCGAGCAAATTTTACGTCTAACCAAAAAAGCAATAGGTAAACAATAGTTATACAACATGTTTGAATCAGAACTAAACATTTGTACCACAGAAAAATCAGCTGAGAGAAAAGTATTTTGACTATTTACTGAAAAACTATGAAAAATAGGAAAGTAAGGTTGAAATACCAACTTAGAGCTCCCTTGTGCATTTGTCAATGATCAGACACAAAATATTTCACATCGATGTGAAGGCATGCGATAGAAGCTTTTCACTAATATAAAATATATTGATACAGCTCAAATTTGACAAATCATTGGGCATTGAGATACAATCAATTTTCCCGAGCTTGAAGAAAAAGCGCACAAATGTTACGTCCAACCAAAAAAGTGAGTAATATGTCCACATAACTCTTTATTTTTTTCCAAATGGGTAAATTTTCGTCAACAATAGTTCTGAAACATGTTTGAATCAAAACTAAACATTTATACCATGCAATAATCAGCTGAGAGAAAAGTATTTCGACTATTTACCGGAAAACTATGAAAAATACGTAAAATTAAGAATTAAAATACCAACTAAAACTTTTCTTGTGCATTTGTCAAAGATCGGACACAAACTATTTTACAACCATGTGAAAGCCTGTGTCAGTAGTTTTCTATTGATAATAAATATATTGGTATAGCTTAAAATTTGGACTACTCAGTGTGCGAAAATGTGTAAAACACTTGATTTATCAAAACCAGACCAAAATCGCACATACATGTAGGTCACCTATTAGTCCTTGGGCCAGACCAAAATTTAGTACCAATTGGGGTGACTAAACTTTATTGTGATTTTCAGTTAGATAAATATATGAGGGGTCTAAAAATGTATGATGGCCTTTTCAGAACGGTAGCTTAAGGGTAGTAATTTATGTTTTAAAGAGGGGGGGGTCTCGGAATCAAAAAGTAATTATCAATTATATATTTTCATTTATTAGTCCGACAAAAATCCATAATACATCGTTTCTGACATAATTTGGGCCAAGGAATACGTTTTTGATGTTTTGGAAATGATTAAACCAATATTTCGCCGACAAATCCAAGATGGCCGCCAATTTCAAGCTGTATTTCTCAACTCTATGGCATAACTGGATTATTTATGTCTATATAATCTTCGAAAATTTGTAAGTAAATATTCTAGTTAGACAATCAAACTAACATTAAATTTAACTATGTATGATGGCCATTTCAGAACGGCATCTTAAGTGCAGTAATTTATGTTAGAAACAGGGGGGTGTCGGAATCAAAAAGTAATTATTATTTATATCTTTTCATCTATTAGTTCTACAAAAATCCATAATACAACGTTTCTGACATAATTCGGACCAAGGAATACGTTTTTGATGTTTTGAAAATGATTTAACCAATATTTCGCCACAAATCCAAGATGGCCGTTAATTTCAATCTGGATTTCTCAATTATATGGCACAACTGGTTTATTTATGTCTATATAATGTTCGAAAATTTGTAAGTAAATATTCTAGTTAGACAATCAAACTAGCATTAAATTATACTATGTATGATGACCTTTTCAGAACAGTAGCTTAATGGCAGTAATTTCTGTTTTAAAGAGGGGGTCTCGGAATCAAAAAATAATTATTAATTATATCTTTTCATCTATTAGTCCTACAAAAATCCATAATACATCGTTTCTGACATAATTCGGGCCAAGGAATATGTTTTTGATGTTTTGGAAATGATTTAACCAATATTTCGCCGACAAATCCAAGATGGCAGCCAATTTTAAGCTGTATTTTTTAACTCTATAGCATAACTGGTTTATTTATGTCTATATAATGTTCGAAAATTTGTAAGTAAATATACTGGTCAGACAATCAAACTAGCATTAAATAAAACTATTTTTTCGTATATCTTGTAAATATAAAAACAGTTTAGTTATCCAACAGACGCGTGCTTCATAGCACTTGTTGTGCGAACCGAAAGCGTATCACAATAAGGCATACATGTCTAATATTTGACTATATTATTTATTTTGTTCTTGGTGGAATCAAATAATAAATATTTATATTTTTCCAACTAAATTAAAAAGAAACACTAATTATAAATAAATTAATGATAGCGTGTATGGTTCATTTCTTTAGACGTTTTCTATTTAGATACACTGTAATCATATTAATAGTTGTATGCTATTTTGTGGTTGTTATCATAATTATGTGATTGAGCCAGACCAATATTTAGTACCATTTGGTGTGACTAGAAAAAACTACTCCAAATGGTTTTGTGTGCCTTACACATAAACACAAAGTGTGATGGCCTTTTCAGAACGGTAACGATACAGCCTTTTATTTTAGGTTCAACGTTTGTTGATATTATCCATTATTTTTTTGGTGGAATCAAATAATAAATATTTATATTTATCCACGAATTAAAAAGAAAAAGTAATTATAAATAAATCAATGATAGCAGGGTTCATTTCTTTAGACCATTTAGATTAGATACACTGTAATCATGGTAATACTAGTATATATTTACTCGGTTGTTATCACGAATCTGTAGCATGGTGGTTATTTATCAACTTTATTAATTATCAACATAGTATATACCTGAGTAGCCATGGTAGCTCGATATAGTTGTTTGAATAGGATAACAAGGTATAGTTCTTCGATTTCAGCGTAATGTATTAAATCCGTTTCACCTGTATAAATTTGAATTCAGCAGTAATGATGATCATAAGGAATGTTTTTTTTCAGCTTGATCATTGTTTACGATTTAAAACAGAACAGAAACCAACTGTTCTTTTTTAGTGTTAAATCAGAACTAAGTTAAAATCTAATTAAGATGTCGATAAAAAAAATGAAATAAACATGCTACTCAAATCATTACCACCATTCAGGTCTGTAAAAAAAACTACAGTATTATGGTGTACAGTACATGTAAATATCGACATGTAGGCCTACTACTTAGCTATGTGATCCAATCATGTGATACACTATATATATTTACACACAAGCTGTAAATGCAATGGTGAATATGTCCTTAATTGCATTTGTCTTTGTTTAAGGTGTGAACACGTCGTTCAACGAACTTTTCAATGTATCACACAAGAAATTTGGGTGTTTAGTATTATAATTTATCATCATCTGTGTCATCATCCGAGGAGTGCCTTTTCATCTTACATGTTTATACAGTTCTGCATTTGTACATTTTAATCTATTTTCAGGACATTGACACTGGCAGTTTACAAATACGCTTACAAGTAGGCCTACACAAGAGGCGATTTGTCACAGCATATGGAGCAGGAGAACTAGATATACATTCAAGTTTTTATCTTGAGCATCGAAAATCCAGCCGCGATCATCATCAGAACGAGGGATATCAGGACAGATAACCAAACTCCTGTGACATATGCCTGCTTGATATTTGGCATGCTTGTATAAAACTATCTCCGCATGATGGCCTTCTTATCCCTGGAAATTTTTATATCACACATTAATGATTTTGGACAATATAAACGACATGTGGACTCTTGGAGTGCGTCATAGAGATCTGGTGACAGTGCCCAGAAAATGAACTTATGGTGTCGCATCCTGTGCAACAATGTAGCCCTATAAATGTAACAATATAAATGTAGTCCTATAAGGTAATATCTATCAATCTCTGTTGAACTTTAGTACCACTTTGCATATATAAATGACACTGTAT
The DNA here is from genome assembly GCA_964017125.1 of Flabesymbios commensalis. Classification (NCBI taxonomy): domain Eukaryota; kingdom Metazoa; phylum Annelida; class Polychaeta; order Terebellida; family Flabelligeridae; genus Flabesymbios; species Flabesymbios commensalis. The sequence continues at coordinate 81,823,986 of OZ024907.1, forward strand.
GTTAGTGCTAAATGCAAGGCTAATAATGAAGATATCGGTGGCATCTTCCACAAGAACAACATCATTGTAGGTCTGATATTCAGCGGCATGTTTTGCATGAAGCAGCAAACGCGTATCTACTTCTTCAGTTGTACCAGCTGAAAGATTATTTACATCGAATTTTTTTAAAAGGATTTGTCCAACTGGTTTGCAGTAGCTCTAAAACGGACTGGATGTCAGTTTCATCTTTTTTAACTGAAGATCTAAATTAATATTATGTGGAGAGTCGATTTCAATAACACAGCTGTTTATGGCTGTACTTCTATATTCAGCATACTCACTGCAGATGGTTTTGTGCTGACACCTGCACCTGCAGTTTGGGGTATCCTTGTTTGTGGTTTCTTAAATAGCTTCGTCAACAGGTGATCGACCAAGAGGGTTTCTTTGCTAATTTGAACGCTGAAGCCTCCACATGTAAATATTTGTAAATTTTCGGGTGTTCCTCTGAAAGTCTTATCATTTGAGAATTGTATACCCTCATATATTTAGTCTACATGAAAGATTAAGTAGGATTCTACTCATTCTTTCATGGTGTTTTCATGAAGTCACATGATGGAGTATCCTCACAATACTGATTGCTTACAAGCGAGTGGGGAAGAAACTTTTTTTTTTTCAAAACATGGATGTCAGAGTGGGTGGAGAACCTGCATCAAACAGTTTTACCAACTAAACCAGCGTCCACACCCTACATAAGAAATGTTGATATGTGACCTGATCAAGGACGTGATGTTTTGACTGACGTAACGCGGTCTAAATAGACAAAATGGCCAAATATGTGCTGCCATTTTAACTTAAAGCCTTTGTTAGTCTAACACTATACACCCCTAGTAAAGCTAAAGCCATTTATATGTTACAGTTTCGTTGGATGCTACATTTGGATGTTACTTTTTGAACGCGCGGCAAAAATATCGAGATTTCGAATGTACATGTATGTATGTTATTTCTTCTCTGAAATGCAAAATATATCATAACTTCCTTAACCCTTTTAGCACGGGGATCGTCTTTATACGTCAAAACCTGACGTCTACAGATTCTGACGTATCGAAACGGTCCCCGCACTGAAAGAAATACTTTGTAATAATGACCGTAGACCCACAGCATAGGTATATTCAAATGAATCGGAAAGAGCTAGCTAAGACATTTATGATGATTTCAAAATGAAAAATCACTTTAGTTTCCATGGCTTATGCAATAATATTTCAGCGCTTTAAGGGTTAAGCTTCCGTTCTGAAAAAGGTCATCATACATTTTTGTTCATGTCTAAGGCATACGAAGCTATCTAGAGTAGTTTTCTTCTAGTTACCCCGGAAGGTATTAAATTTTGGCCCAATCATATGACATACCACTATTACCATGATTGCAACGTATCTAATCTGACACGTCTAGAGTAATGAACCCTGTTATCATTAATTTATTTATAATTAGTGTTTCTTTTTAAATATGTATTATTTTATTCCACTAAGAAAAGAATAGATAATATAGACCAACATTGGACATGTATGCCTTATTGTTACACATTTCATAGAGATACGTTCTCGGTCCTCACATCTTTAAGTGTTTTAAAGTACACGTCTGTTGGATAACTGAGCTGAATTTATATAAATTTGAAAGATATAAACAAAAATAGTTTAATTTAATGCTAGATTAATTGCCCATAACTAGAATCTTTGCTTAAAAAAATTCGAACATCATAGACGTAAATAAACTTATTATATCATAGAGCGAAGAAATACAACTTTAAATTGGCGGCCATCTTGGATTTGTCGGCACAATATTGGTTAGATCATTTCCAAAACATCAAAAACGAATTCCTTGACCCAAATTATGCCAGAAACGAGATATTATGGATTTTTGTAGGACACATAGATGAAAAGAAATAGTTAATATTTACTTTTTGGTTCAGAGACCCCCCTCTCTTTAAAACTGAGAATACTGCCCTTAAGCTACCGTTCTGAAAGGGCGATCATACTTTTTTAGACCCCTCATATATGTATCTAACTGAAAATCACAACAAAGTTTAGTCGCCCCAATTGGTACTAAATCGTAAAAATTAGGCCCCTGGCCCAAGGACTATATTGAATAGTCAATTCTAGCTACTACCTAGAAAGGGACACCTGGCAGTTTTAAAATCTAGGGATATGTAGCTTAACAAAAAGTAACATCAGAATTAGTCCTTTTGAATGGTACTGATCACCAAAATGTCAGTGCCTGGCTCATGGACCAGTTTAAAATTTCATAACTTTAATTTGTTTAGTGAACTACTTGAACGGATGGGACGACAGAATTATCTCCCTTCACCATGCTCACAATATTACAAAACTGTGCGATGTTTGTATTTTGTGAATAATGAGTGCAAGCCAACTTTACCAGCTGTGTAAAATCTGACTTACGTTGAATTTCATTTGTCGACGTCGCGCCCCAGAACAGAAGGCACCAAACTCCAGCGCAGATATATCCACGAAAGTCCGACATACTCATTCCGATGGCCGGCGTATCCAGACACTGGTCAATCACAATTGTGGTCCTATCCAAATAGATACTGGATGGTCAGTCACAACAATAACAATACTATCCTGGCCGATACTGAATGGTCAGTCACAACAATACTACTACCCTAGCAGGTACTGAGAAGTCACAATAGTATCCGGGAGACACAACTGTATTCCTGCGCTGTACGACCGACCAGATCCCGCTCATTTGCATCAAACCCTGACAGCAACCAATTATGATGTTGCCACCACATCCGGAAGAGCATCTGTTATGGTAGGGGTCGCAAGCTGAACAACACTGGTCAACAATTGCCCGGCGTTACCGACGACGGCCCAATTGTTGATTTGTGTTTTTATTGCTCAGCAGCTGATCATGACAATACACACTGGAGCTGACTCATGACGGACTCGGTGTCCCTGTGTTTTGACTCGGTCCACAAAGTCTGTGAAGGTCAATTCGACCAATCATGGAATTCAATATTTTAGAGTGTTTAGAGTAATGTAATATGCTGTTCTAAGACAAACCATGTTTCTACTGAAATTATAATACCATATTGTAAGTAAGTAAGATACTTCTTTTATGTTTTTATGATCAGAATCTCCATTAATAACATTATCAATAACACTAGTTAGATCGAGATATTCTGATATGTATTTCTAGAACGGCCGCTTCAAGATATTTTTTAGTCTAGTGATTTTTTGCTACATACATTATTCAATTGTCCAAACTTCTCTATGCCATTGATGTCCCACATGCCATATTTTCAATAAACAATATTGATTATAAACTGCGTTGTCCTCATGAAACATAAAACTTCATTTGATCAAGTTGGGTCATTTAGTTTAATTTATCAGCTAATGTTGTTCCTGGGTAATGAAATTTAAATTACATTTATTTGCCCTTACAACTACTAATATAAGTCAACATTTTGACATGAAAAATGACATAAAGGAGCCATGCACCTCTGTGACGAATCTACTGCAGCTAATTAATTGCTTAAGTATTGCAATCTTACTCTACGCCTATAAAAACGATGCATTATTTATTTGTGGAAACGCCGAGTGACATCAACAAGATGAATAATATTAGTTACGTGTATAAACAATCGTAATCTAACAGTGAAACGATTGTAGAAAATAAGGACCCTTTCCATGCTGACAAGTAGACCTCTAGTAACCAGAGTGACCTATGTGTCACTCATTTGAGTGCACAAAATATACATAGTATTGATAAACCCTTTCAGCGCGGTGACCGCCTTGAACGTCAAAATCTGACGTCAATAGACACAAGATCCCGAGCACTGACTCAGACTCAGATTATTTTTTTGTCATATATTTTTGTACATAATAGAATTTATAAGAATATATAATAAGAATCATAATTCTACCTGGAGAAAAATCATAAAAAACACAAATATATGACAGGAGACCTGCACTAAGATCCAAGGTTCGCAAGCCTGAAGGGGGCTGGTTTAAATCTAGCTAGCTACCTTAACGTCCCTATCAAACGTAACACACACATATTAATATATATCTGTATATCCTGAGCAAAGGCAGTATCTGCTTACTTTCACACCAACGCGAGACTGCATTTTGGCTTTGTACGGCATTATTACACAGTAGTTTAGAATTTCCTAGAAGCGTGACATATAATGAAATCAGTGCATAGCTGTGGTTGTCATCACATTGGGATTTAGGCCCACACCACAGAAAGCAAAACACATCCACATAATGTCAGAAATAGACAGATAAAGTTTCGGACATCACTGACAACACTGAACCAGCGTTGGAAAGATTCACCTGAATTCTGAGCTAATAAATGAAGCAGCTTCAAATAAATTTAAAATATTTTAATTCCTAATCACCAAATTAAGTTATGTGACTTCCAGTGTTCACTGAGCAACTACCAAAACAATGATAAATCATAGTGATATATATAGTGATATATATGATTTTGTTTTGCTGGTTTGAAAACGCGAAGATACAATACAGGTATGTTGATCGGCAGAACTGCGCTTTCAACGTATAAATAATGTTCAAAGTTTGTTGAGAGGGTGGTCGATTCCCAACGAAAAGCCTATTTTAATATAATCATTGTGCTGTTTTTATTGAATACATAACGAAATACAAGATCGTAGCTAATAAAACAAAGACAAACAAATAAATTCCGTATATGAATGATAAATCCGGTGCTCAAAATGAAATCGGCTTGATGAACGTATCACGAAATTTGAAATCTAGTATATCACAATAACGGGAAATTCGTGTATGTCATGGTTATAGAGATCATCTAGGTATTGATGCAACACATTATTTTTTTGCACAATCATAGATCTTGAACCACACGGTGGCCATTGGGCATTTAAATTAAGCTGTTGGAAGAACTTCAGGTAAATGCCACACCCAAGGAGCGAATATAATGAGAGTTACAGGTTGTTCTTGTATTGCTTATTTTGGACATCATCTATATGTTAAGAGTAAGAATTTACATATTTTGACTTTAGTTCTTAAAATCTATAATTACTATGTTATCACATCTGGTTTTAATTTACCCCCCTCCCCGCTTATAACGGCTTTCTCTGTTTATATTCTGTCTGTCATCACCTGGTGAGTTTTCACGCGTCCATCTGAACAAGGGAGGCGCGATAAGCTGGCGGTCAGTTTTTATATTTAGACCACACGGACAAAACCTGTATTAAGGCTGTATACGAAATCTACGAAATTAATCGATATTTAACTATCAATTCGCGTTTGTTAAAACATTATTATAAAGCGGGTAGATGGAAAACAACCCGGACCATCTGGTGGAGAACCTAATTTCGATCTATGTTCATATTTCGGATACTTTTTACTTAAATTACTGTGTATATATACTGTTAATGACCATGATATGTATGTTTATGTTGTGTTTGTATATGCATGTCACTATAATAAATAAATACTTACTATATCATGCATGTACTGGACGCAATCCAAGGCAGCGGCCAGCCATACAATGATGGAGAAGGCAGACATGGCCACACAGGCTGAGCTTGGAAGACGCCACTTTGTCGTTGGAGAAGTTCATAGCGTGGATAACTCTCAATAATTGGGAGAGTGACGCGGCCCGTGTACTACAGGCCATGCGTCTTCTGCTCAAAAGATCAGCTGACATCCTTAGAGGAAAAGGACAAGGCCAGTACAAACAAATTATTTGATTCATTTAAAATATATTTTGTGGAATCAGCTCCTACTTGGGGTTTAGAGCAAGAGCTTTGGCAAAGCAATCAAATTACCAGTCGAGACGCTGGAGGAATATATCACAGGCATTGACCAACTGTGCCGACGACTAAAGAACAGTCCAAAAGACAAAGTTGCTGCATTTGTACGTGGATTACCAGCTAAATTACAGCCTATAGTAATACAAAACAGCCCAGCATCCTGGCAGGATGCAGCTCACGCAAGGCTAGCAGAGCAGGCAGCGGCCATGAGCCAACCTGGTGATACTGATACTCAACTCTTGTTTAGACAACAACAAGAGACAATGCGCGAATTGCAAACTGCCAGCAAGGACATGACACGACCAGCAGAGCCAAAGGTGTGTGCTGCAACTTTTATAGATACCACACAAACATTGTCAGCTATGTCAGACCCAAGGTCAAAGTGCGTTGGCTTGTCACCTACATGTAGGCCAACAACAACAGCAACAAATCCAACAACAACATTCAAGACAACCCCGACAACAGCACATCAGCCAGGTTAGACAACAAAACAGAAGTCTTACTTGCTTATTCTGTGGGAAGCAGGGGCACAAGCAGTTTGCTTGTCGCGCTCGCCTGCGTCTACAGCAGTCACAACAACAGCAATATATGCCGCAACAACAACAACAATACATGCCGCAACAAAAACAACAATACATGCCTCAACAACAACAACAATCTATGCCGCAACAACAACAATTTCGATACCACAACAACAGCAGCAACATCAACAACCACAGTCAAACTACTAGGGTCTGCCAATGTAGGGAACATTGACAGACCGATTACTGCATCTCATCAAGATGACAATACAAATATTCAAACAGGACAATATCGGACCGGTGAGTGGTCAGACAGGGCTACCAGATTCTCAGAGTGGCGTATCAATTGGTGTCAACAAGGCCCCCCATCCCCGCTACAGTGAGTGCTGCTGATCACGCTCAGTCACGGCCACATACCAACCTGTCTCAGCAGCTTCCACTAACCACTCTATCAACACCGTCCAGGCACAGTCACTTCAAAATTCCATCCCGATATTGGTGAACAATCACAGTACACATGCGTCGGTTGACAGTGATGCAGATATTCCTATGGCAGGTAAGTGTTTTGAACAAGTATAAATTAGATCTTAAAGTTTTTCAAAGTGACAAAAAAGGAATACAACTTGCAAATTCAATTTCTTTCACAATCAAAGGAATGATAAGAGTTCCATTCAAGGTAAACAATGAAAACCTCACATGTAAGTTTTACCTTTTAGACAATATTTCTCCAGAATTTATTTTTGGTGTGGATTGGTCATCCATAATCAATGCTACTGTGAATTTTGCAAAGAAACGCATGTACATTGATTCCAACTACACCCTCACCAGTCACACTAAGGTCCTCACAGCTGTGAATAAAATATCTGTCATTCAAAGGGTTGCCGATTTGTCAGAAGAGCCCGTGCAACTTCTCAAAGGTACTTGCCTTGGTAAGTTTAATTGCATAAATGGGTGTGACGGTATTTATCCCATGAATGATATCCCAGAAAATAAGAGCGAAGATGAAACACATACACAAACAAAACATCCACTCAATAATAGACTCATCACACGTGTCTGCAGATCAGAGCTCAGCAATAGGAGAACATATTTTGTCAGCTAGGGAAGTGTGATTTGATTAAACATCAAACAAAAGTTGATCCAGACCAACCCCTATACGACAGCGGGCATATAGGATAAGCCCGCATTAGAAGGATATTCTGGATCAGAAGCTGGAGGAGATGCTAGAAGCTGACATAATAGAGAGCTCCACCTCTCCATGGGCGGCTCCATGTCTCCTGGTAGCCAAACCTAATAATACTGGTTACCGTTTTATTGTTGATTACCGAAGAATCAATCAGATCACACAGCTGGACGCGCACGCTTTGCCCAACCCAGCAGAGTTTCTAGAGAGTCTAGGTGTAACAAATCCTGCTTGGTTCTCGACATATACCAGTTCAAGCGTTTACCCATGGGACCTAAAGATAGTTCATACACTTTTCCGCGAGTGATGGAAGCAGTTATGCGTGGACTAACTTGGATTTTTTTTTTGATTTATCTTGACGATATTATTGTGTTTTTTCGTACATTTGAGGACCATCATTTGGTCAAGTGTTTGGTTGCGTACTGCCAGCATTAAGCTAAGTAAGTGTTTCTTTGCCAAGCGTGAGATACGTTATCTGGGTTATGTGGTTAATCAGTGACAGTGACAACTGTCAAAAATTACCCCACTCCCTGCTCATTGAAAAACTCATTTCTAGGGTTATCTGGATATTACCGTCAATTTATCAAAACAACTATGCCAAAATTGCCAATCCGCTGTATGGATTGACTAAGAAAGACACAATATTTAATCGGTCAACGGAATGCCAACAATCATTTGACGCTTTAAAGACATCATTGACTGAGGCCCCTGTACTGCCATATCCCAACATGAACGCCTCATTTAGACTATATTACAGATGCCTCATATTTTGCAGTTGGGGGTGTATTACGCCAGGAACGTGTTATTTCTTATGCCGGCAGATCTCCTCATAAAGCGCAGATAAATTATGGAATTACATAGAAGGAGTACCTTGCTCTTATATTTTCTATCAAACATTTTGACTGTTATTTGAAATCCATCAAATTCACAGCACGCCAGCGCAGATGCTATCAGCAGGTGCACCTATCCAGAGCCCACCGACGAGGACAATAACTTCCTTTTTAATATCACTTTAAATAATGATGCTGGAAATGACCATGGACATGATAATGATGTTTCTGATCCCGGAAGTAATGATAATGTTGATGATACCAGCGGTGATGGGATAGAAACTGAAATACCTGTAGATATGAAAAACTTGGCTGCTCTACAGGCTAATGAAATTAATTTTCGTGACCTCATCACCTATCTACAATCAGGGGATCTTCCTGCTAATCCAACTTGTCGAAGGAATATTCTAAATCAACACACAGACTACTTTCTCCACGACAACATTTTACATCATATCTGGATTAAAGGTGACAGTGGACATCGTGAACAACGCACTCACATTCAGGTGGCTATTCCAAGTAGTGTAGTGCCTATTGTATTGCGTGACACCCATGACTCGCCACTCACTGGGGGTCACCTTGGATTTGTGCGCACAATAGAGAAAACAAAAATGAGCTTGTTTTGGCTACGAATGTGCTCTGATATTATAAAGTGGGTGAAAACATGTGAGATATGTGCTCAAAAGAAACGTCCAAAATTATCCATCAGGGCACAGATTACTCCTATCTCCTATGCCATACTCCTATGCCATCAAGTGATTCTTTTGGGCGTATTTCTACTGATATACTGGGACCACTATCACTTTGTACAAACAACAAAAACCGATATGTGCTAGTGTTTGTTGACTCTTTTACCAAATATATTGAACCTATTCCATTGGCTAATACTCGTGGTACCACGGTTGCTAGCACATTTTTGCACACAATAATATGTCGCCACGGAACTCCACGATTTTTACATTCGGATCGTGGAACTAACTACTTATCCCAAATAGTGAAGGAGACATGCAAGTTAATAAATATTAAGAAAACGCAAACTTCAAGCTATCACCCTTCCTGTGACGGTCAAAGTGGGAGAATAAGGTCATTTATCACAACGTTTCTTGCCAAAAATATAGATGGAGCACAAGACAATTGGGACGAGCTAATTCCGTTCGTCCAATTTGCATATAACACTGGTCCATGTTTGGACAGTACGGAATATCCACCATACTTTTTATTTGATGGGACACTGCATCATTTATGGGGACATTACTCAGCAACCTGAAAGTGGCCCGAACATCGGCAAAAGACATTCTCAAGGAACGAAAAGAAGCTATGGCCAAGCGAGCTTTAGAAAAAGCAAAACCATCCACAGTCAAAGGTTGGAGAGGTGGTGTACCTGTACACTCCAGAGGTTACTACAGGTAACTCTACTAAACTTTCCAGACCCTGGGTAGGACCTTACTATATCGTAGAGAAACTGTCAGACAATCATGTAAGAATACGCCGGAAAGACAACAACACGATAGTCAAAAATAGAATACATATCAATTGACTGAAACTGGTATATTTATGTTTAGACCAGCCAGATGACCCGACCCCTCTCCCAGACAGTGATTCGGTGGAGCCCGCAATTCTGGGAGAGAGTGAGATTCTGCCGCCACGACAACCGGCGGTTGAGGCAGCCAAACCCCCCGCCCCACCAGCCACCCATGTGCCGTCCTCAGCAGCGCCCCATTCAGCAGCTTGAAAAGAGACATCAACCCTTGACGCCATACCGACGCAAACACGACACGGCGGACGGCAAAGGGCTGGTTTTCAATCTAGACTCCAGGTTCATTCAACAAACTCCTTTCTTCTAGGAATACTGTCGTGTTTATTTCTCCTCGTCTGTGTAGACCACATTTAATATACAGATACAATTACATAGTCAGTTTACCCTGCCCAACATGGCAGAGAAACATAAAACCACTTGGTTCTAAACATGCTAAACCAGAGCGCGCACCATCGTGCGTTAGCCAGCACTCTGGCTCGCCTCAATCCCGCATCACGGCCCGCTCTCCTGTGCCCACCGACGTCTGTCCCTTATATCAACTTTACATCAACATAATCACAACACTGATTTAACATATACTTAGGCATTATCATAATCGGAACATGGATTTAACATACATTTACCCGGATTTAACATACATTTACCCTCTGCCCAGCCCACGCGGACACCAGTCCGTCTGAGTGGACAACACTATCTTGATGATCCCGCCGACCTCTGGAGGCATCTGCCGGGACCGCCTGTGTTACAAACTCGATTACAGCATGGATTACAAATTAGTAATCCATTGTAACTCATTGTAACACGCCAATCCGTAACGTGATCAGCCCGCGCACGGCTTGTCCTGTTTGATGGTGTCCCGGTCAGAAAGATCATTGATAGCATCATAGCTACGCATACTTTTACAAGCTGTGGGCAACCAGCCCAAGATACTGCTACTGGTGAAAAGACATACGGAATCGAAAGGATTCTACGTAAGTCTTTTTTGAATGGTTCATGGAAGTACAGGGTAAAATGGCGTGGATTTAACAATAGTGCCAATAGCTGCATATTGTACTGGATATTGCTGACTTAATCCCTCAGTGTCCAGATATGGTGACCTGAATGCATAGTAAAATTATCACTGACAAAAGGAGTAAGCGAAAACAATAATAATTGTTTAATGGCTTTAATTGTGACTTAAAAAAAACACTATTAGGTTATTATATGTTTAATCGAGGTAGCCACTGCTTATTCAGCTTTTGGATTGACTTTGTGTATGGAAAGTATAGTGAATTCACGAGAACTGAAGAAATAGCAATTTGGTCAAACCGGTAACGCTTGGTGCTATTGAAGAAGATAAATGTATGGGTTTTTTTTGTTAATTATGAAGGTACCGTTGTTTTAGTGTTTTGTTTGTATGTGTGTGTAACAGGACATTCCAGTGTCATGTTCGCCTGTTTTGTTTTTGGATGACACTTTTCTTGTTCATAAAATATGTTGAAATATTTAATATTTATCATCTAAAGTGATTACTTTTTAATTTTTTCGGGAATTTAAAGATAATAATGTGTCGTGAACTTATAGAATTGATCACTTTATTAGGGTGTCCGGTGATTTCGGACCTCGACTATTTCAGACTGGTGATTTCGGACGCCAATCAGTTATTTCGGACGGTGATTTCGGACGGTGTGCGCTGAAATCGGACGGTGATTTCGGACAGTGTGCGGTGAATTCGGACGCCGCGGTGAATTCGGACGGTGTAAGCGGTGACTTCGGATGCCTAACTTAGTAGTCTTCTATATCACTATTTTGTTACTAATATCGCTAATGTCGGATGGTAAATTCAGACGGTGATTTCGGACGGTGATTTCGGACGGTGTGATGTTTAAAACACCCTAGCATAGTACTCTTTTATATGACTATTTCTGTACTAATATCGGTAACTTCGGACGGTGATTTCGGACGGTATTATTTATAGGGAAGCCTAATATGATAAATAAAATATATAGAAATATCATTTTATATAATTATACAAATATAGATGCTACATACATAAATTGTTATAAAATTTAAATACTTCGTCATCTTTATAAACACATCATTTTATACAATTATACAAAATAAAGATATATTATATCATAAAGAAAATGTATAAATATGCATAGTGATAAAAGTTATTTTACCTATGGTAGCTTGGTATTCTTACGAACAGACATGATCACAGGGTAGATATATACAGTATAAAAATAATTACAGCGTTAGAAAAACATATAAATTCTATTTCACCTTTGTGTGATCATGGCATTTCATTCTCCAACCATTGAGAGGCTAAACCAATGCTGGTTTGATGCGGGGCCAGCGTCGCAGACGATGATTGAACATTCACCCGGAATTGTTTCAACGTCTCGAGTTTGCTGTCAGCACGACGAGCAGCACTTGAGCATGTTATTTTTATGAATGATAAATTTGAGCGTAGGGGCCTATTATTGAGGGACTCACTAATCATGCTAATAAGAATTGTAGAAGTGTTTGAACAAGTATACTACTATTGTCTAACTGTTTGTTCAACATTTCCGAGCGAAGCCTATGTATAACAATCCTGTATTGCTTCAATTGGTCAATAAAATAAAAATGTGTTTTAAACTAACATTTTGTGTGACACCGGTCCGTCTATGCTGGACGCGCGAGCCGTGAACGCAAAGTAATGGAACGTCTTGTTTTTAACCATGTATACCCTGTTATTGAACCATGTATTAGTCATGCTCAACATGGATTTATACACAAAAGGTCAACTACCTCAAATCTCCTTGACATGTGTGGTGAGGTTGGTGCGACGCTTGATCAAGGAGGGCAAACAGATGTGATATTTCTTGATTTTAGTAAAGCGTTTGATTCTGTGCCACATAATTTACTGATTCATAAGCTAAGATCATTTGGATTTAATGGAAATTTGCTGAATTGTATTCAAAATTACTTATCTGATAGACACCAATCTGTAATTATTGACGGCAAGGAATCAGATAGCTTACCCGTAACTTCAGGTGTACCACGAGGATCGATATTAGGCCCGCTTTTCTTTGTACTTTGCATCAATGATTTATCTAATGTATGTAGCTCCAAGGTCTCCTTATACGCCGATGATGCTAAAGTTTTCAGAAAAATCAAATCCATAGGTGACTGTATATTATTACAAAAAGACCTTGATTCTTTGTTAGCATAGAGTCATAAATGGAAAATGAAATTCAACACCGCGAAATATAATGTTATATCTATTAGTCGAAAGTCACATGTCCCCAGTTTTCAATATTGCTTGGATAATAATTTTTTACAGCATACCGACAAAATTGTAGACCTTGGAGTAATAATTGACTCAAAACTCAGCACTCGGGATCATGTTGTTAAAAAAAGCTTCAAAAGTACACACAGTGCTTGGTATGATTAAACGGGCTGTAGGATATGATTCACCAGATTCTGTTAAACGTCAGCTTTATTTGTCACATGTTCGGTCTGTATTAGAGTATTGTTCTCCAGTTTGGTCACCATACTTCGTGACAGAAATAGCATTATTGGAGAAGGTGCAGCGACGTGTTACCAAATTTATTCTTAATGATTTCTCAGATATATCTTATAGAGATAGATGTATAAAATTATCACTACTACCCCTTTCTTTCCGTAGAGAAATACACGATTCTGTTTTTTATTTAATTGCATTCATGGAAAAGTTAATTGTAACTTTTCAAATTTTATCAATTTAGTCGATACCAGTACAGGTCGTCGATCTGCACAAAAGGGCATTCTTTTAAAAATACCCCGTGTGAAATCAACTATATTTTATCATTCGTATTTTAATAGGATTGTAAAAACTTGAAATATTTTACCTGACAGCATTCGTGCTTCCAGCAACATTACAAATTTTAAACGTAAGATAAATGAATTTTATTTTAATAAAGTTCATAGATACGATGTATCATAATTTATTGTATGTCACTAATTATTTTTGTTATTGTTATTATATCTGGTAGGCAATCTTAGCAGAGGTCTTCAGAGACCTGTTATTGTCTGCCAGTCATCGCATGGTTTTTAAACTCAGCATTGTTTGTATATATATTTTACCTGACAGCATTCGTGCTTCCAGCAACATTACAATTTTTAAACATAAGATAAAATAATTTTATTTTAATAAACTTCATACATACGATGTATCATAATTTAATGTATGTCACTAATTATTATTGTTATTATATGTGGTAGGCAGTCTTAGCAGAGGTCTTCAGAGACCTGTTATTGTCTGCCAGTCATAGCATGGTTTTTTATACTCAGCATTGTTTGTATATATATTGTGCTTGCAAACATTTTCTGTATTTTTTGCTGTACAACACAATTGTCATGACAAATCGAAATAAATAAAATAAAGACACGCCGAATCGTTGAACCTCTGCGTCCCGATAACCATGACAACAAGACAGACGTGTATTCCACGTCAATTATTTGTTTTAAAATTTAACATGCATTAAGGATTACTTTGAATCCGATTAAGGTCAGTTGCAAAATCAACAACAAAGTGTGTTGTGTTGTATAATTATAACATATTCGTAGGTTACGATAGGCTCATTGCAGCACGCAGACTGTAAAGGGTTTTAAATCGCGGCACGCGTTATCAGCAAGTAATTTACCCTTATCCTGCTGATGATCACAGTCAACATCCTAAAATAGAATATCTATTGTTTAAATAAGTATCATTGTATTATTTTCCGTTAATAACGTGCTAGGGTCGTGAAAATTTTAATAATTATAATAAAAAATTATCTAGTATTTTCATTCATTTGAAAATGGTGCTTGCATAATCTAGACCGCAGTGACGAGAGTGAACTTGCCGTTTTGCCACAAGGGTATGACCGTTGTCTGCGAAGTGTGTGATGTGCATAAAAAATTAAAAATGACAAATTCGATGTATCAAAATATATTTTGTATCTATAAAATGATATGTCTATGTGACGATGACAAACGTCGTATATATGTACATATGCATTACAACTGTACCAGTATATCACTGATTTTTGTATTTCCAAAATGATATGCATAAGTATTTGAAAAAAATGACTATATAACTGTATTAGGTTTCCTTATGCATAATACAGTCCGAAATCACCGTCCGAAATTATCGATATTAGAACAGGAAGTCATATAAAAGAGTACTCTGTTAAAGTTTTTCATACATCACATTGTCCAAAATCACCGTCCGAAATCTCCGCCCGAAATCACCATCCGAAATTAGCGATATTAGTACCAAAATAGTGATATAAAAGACTACTAAGTTAGGCGTCCAAGTCACCGCACACCGTCCGAAATCACCGTCCGAATTCACCGCACACCGTCCGAAATACCGTCCGAAATCACCGATAGGCGTCCGAAATCATCAGGTCCGAAATGGTGGAGGTCCGAAATCACCGACAGTCCTCTATAAGTATACGTACATATTTTGGCAACCTGTAATTTGTTTACGTATAGCTTTCGCGGCATGTGAACGTGACATGACGTGTAAGCTCACATGTAAGCTCTTCTATCATAACTGATATCAGTATTATTGACTAAAATGCTTATCATACTTTAGTAGGATGTACGTGTTCTTAAATTCTGTTAAATTGATTCTACAAATGATTACACATGCTGACATGGTTAAGAGTAAGGATTTGATATTATTTATCTTGTTTCGTTACATCACTTGTGTTGTTTCACTGTCGTGCTATAACTTAGTTACTTGTATATAAAATTATTGTATGAAACAAACGCATGCTATACCTGAGTTGAACAAATGACTATATTGATGGCTTTTATTATATTATTGTGTTTTCACACAGAATTATTAGGTCTCTATTATGTCATGCTATTCTATTGTTCCAGTAGTAGTATACATGTTTTTACTTGATAACGTAAACAATGATTATCATTTTGTGTACTTATATAGACTGGATGACCAGTTATGAGTGGTTATTCAATTTATTTTTGCACATTAATGATTTATGATTGGGTTGTTTAATTTGTCAATGATAATCGTAGTACTTTAGTTATTCATGTTCATTTATTATATTTAATTATCTGTAGCTGATTTTAAAGCTGTTCTAGTGGAATTCTCAATTTGAAGGCGCGAATGGTGTTAAGAGTAAGAATTTACAATTTTTGATTTTAGTCCTTAAAATCTATAATTACTATGTTATCACATCTAGTCTTAATTTGCCCCACCCCCCCCCGCTTATAACGGCTTTCTCTGTTTATATTCTGTCTGTCATCACCTGGTGAGTTTTCACGCGTCCACCTGAACAAGGGAGGCGCGATAAGCGGGCAGTCAGTTTTTATATTTAGACCACGCTAGTATGGCAGGAGAAAATGGTCGACAAGCATAGGATGGATTAACTTTCGTAACCTACATTTTTAAAACCCTTATGGTGTCTAGAAAAAATATTTTGATGCTAACAGCTCGAAATATAGCTTCATGGGTGTTTTTGACCGCTTATTTAGGGGTACCACCGAGCCTGTCTAAAATCAGGGGGTAGGGTCACGCAAACGTATGTCGCCGCTGTTCTAAATAATAATAATAATAAATTTTATTCAGCCTTCCAAAGAAGAGAACAATACATACATACAATTATTTCAGTTATAAAATAACAGCATTGATAATAGTATTAAAACGACTTTAGCAGCAAGCTTAAAATATACCGGTCATACGGATTGCGGCTAAGCAGTACTTGCCTAACACTATCACATAATCCGTCTTCCGGCGTAGTGGATGATTTGATGGAAATTTGTACTCTGTGAGCATATGACGTATCTAAAATATACTTAAAGAGTGATGCATTGTGTTTACTGCATATGGTTCTCACCCTGGCTATCAGATCAGTATGATTACGTAATTGATCACAGCAATGTTTCTTTAATAAATAACAGTAAAATGTCTTGGCACGTGAAGACTTAGAGAATATAGCACTTATCAACTTCAATGAGCTGGTTTTAATAACATTGTCAATTTTTGGGACATTCAGTGCCTTTAAAATCGGTGAACTTCTACAAAATTTGTGATCCCAGCCTTGAGGAGTCTGCTTTGTATTTTTTCCATTTTTTCAAGGTCGCGTGCTGAAATGTAAATGCAATTGATACCGTAGGTTAAGATAGGACGTATCGCCGCCTTCCATATATAACTAAGGGCATCAACGTCGGTTACTGTGTTGTTGAAACCAGCTCCCTGCAAAGCAAAATATGCTCTTCTACATGCAACTATTCTTTTATCAACATGTTCATGAGGTTTACAGTGTGATAACGTCACACACAAATAGTTAACACTATTGGTCTGTACAAGATTTGTGCCACCCAGTCTCCATTCAGGTGGTGGATCTAAATGACATATACCAAATATTGTACATTCAGTCTTCGACGGATTAAACCTTAGACCGTGATCAGTAATGTATTTATCTGCGACGTTAATCATTGTTTGCAGACCAGTAGCAGTCAGACTGGTTAGCAAAATGTCGTCAGCATATACAAAAAGATTATATGATGTGCCGTTAATTTTAATTCCTACATTACACTCAGCTAACGACTCGACCATTTCTTGATAGAAAAGGTTAAAAAGAAATGGAGAAGATAAGCCACCTTGGCGCTTACCTTTACATACTTTGATCGGAATACTCAACTCACAGTTGTGCTTTATTTGAACCGTTATCGATTTATACCAATTAACCAAAAGTAACAAACAATGATCAGGGATGACATCCATTGCCTTATAAAATAAAATCGAGTGAGGGACGGCATCAAATGCACCCTCTGCGTCAAGAGAGCATGAATATACAGTAGACCCTCGTTTAGTACAGTATGAAATTACATCATTCGCTAATGCGGTGGCCATATTTGTGCCTCTACCAGGCACGAAACCAAACTGCAAATCACTAAATTGATGACCCGCCGAAGCATCAAGTGTATATAACTCAAGAATTTTCGAAAATGTACATGATATAGTCACTGGCCTATAATTCTTTGGTACAGATGGGTCAAGTGTTGGTTTCTTGAGTAGGGGTACAAGTAACCCTGATGAAAAAGATGTTGGTACTATTCCAAACTTAAGACATAAAGTTAACAGTTAACTAGTTAATCAATCGACACATGCGATATACATGTACCATAGCAAAGCTAATTAAATTTCTGTTCAAACGATATATTACATGGTACAGAGCATTAGGGATTAATCTCTACAAATACGGTGAAACTTTATTTTATTGGAAAATAATCAAAAGCGACAACAAAACAAGCAAGTCAACATGGCCAGTGCAAACAACTTAATAAAACATAATTATTGGCCATATCTATACTTATTGATACTGTTGACCATTCCATTTTACTTAAAAATATATTTAAATATGGAATTATAGGTTGCGCTCTTAAATGGATGACAGATTACTTGAAAGGAAGACAGCAGTATGTAGTATTTAATGGGCATTGTTCTTCTAATGAGACCACCACAAGGTTCAATAATAGGTCCTTTGTTATTTTTAATTTATGTCAACGACATGTCTAATGTATCACAACTACTCTTTACACTTTTATTTGCAGATGACACAAATGTGTTTACTAGTGGAAAAGATGTGAGACAATTCATAGCCATTATGAATAATGAATTAACAAAAATTGTTGAATGGTTAAATGTAAACAAACTGTCATTAAATGTCAAGAAAACTCATTACATGATTTTTAGCTTATCTCAAAATCGTATTAATAACGATACAGATATTAAGATTAATGGTAAATGGTAGCACGTGTTGCTTGTACTAAATTGTTAGGAGTTTTCATTGATGGAAAACTGTCATGGGCAAACCATATTAAATCTAAGGTACAGGAATATTAAATAAAGCAAAAAAATATATCAACTTGTCTACATTAGTAACCTTGTACCACAGTTTTATTTATCCTTACCTAACGTATTGTTTAGAAGTGTGGGGAGGAGCTGGTGATAAAATCCTAACCCCACAGAGCTCACACTGAACATAACTTTTTAGATTTAAAATTATTGAACATTTATCAATTATACAAACAGAAGATTTTATTATTCATGTTCAAATTTATTCATGGTTGTCTACCCAAATTGTTTAACAATAATTATATTCGGAATGTAGATATTCATAGTCATGTAACACGCCAAAAAAAAACTGCACACACTTAAATGTAGGACGTCTGCCGCACAAAAGGCCATCAGGTGTTATGGTGTTACTTTATGTAATGAATTTTCAAGCAAAGTATGTTTGATGTCAGATTTACATGTTATGAAAGAGCGCTAAAAATATTTCTTTTGAATCAAGTATAATTTTTTTGTTACAAATCATATCCTCTGATGTATTATACATTATTTGATAGTATCATGCACTTCTGCACTTATTAGTCTTTACAAATTCGAAAATGTAACTTTTTGAGGGCGCATACGCCAGTGGGCGTCTTGTCCTCTTTATCATTAGATGCGATATATTTATTTTATTACTTTATCTGTATAATATTGTTTTGTTTTCATATTGTATTGCTAATGACAATAAATACCTTTTGAATTAAATTGAAACCTATTTTTTCTAAACCGATATGGGTATATGCTTAAAAGTGGGTGCTATTTAGATTTGTACATGGCATATATATTTTAAAGTGAGAGAATATTGCAGCATTTTGAAACTGTGTGTATTTAGCCTGGGCTGAAATAGGAAACATTGAGCTTTGCTCGACATTTTAGTGGGGATTTTTATTTCCGCTTGTTTTTATAAATTTTTGGTGTACTGAAATCGAATCTGTCGGATAACATTTTATCTTTGGTGTCCTTCGTCTTAAAATAAGCGAAACAAAATGACCGCTAAAACTACATCTTTTCTATATTTTTGTTGTACATTAACGCACAATTTTTTTTATCTCTGCATGATTTGGTTTTTATAAATTTATCTGTCATGTTTTTAGAAAAAATGACCTTTATTTGACCTTCAAATTACACACAAAAAGCCGTTTTTTATGCATCTGAACTATAGTATAAAAAAAACAACACTTGTTTAATGGAAATCCAAAAAGTAAACTTGGTAATGCGACAGATTAGGCTACAAGGCATTCGAAACTCTGTTTAAGCACAGTATATTCTAACATGCTTTCATGTGCTTAGTATTTAGAATGACGTCATTATTTTAATTGTAAATATGTAAAATGACGTTCATCTTAAATTGTGCGATAAAATATAGGTCAGACGATAAAAATTAACATCAGAAATGCTTGTTTCGGCCACCAAGTCATTCAAATACCATAAGTTTAGCAATCTCGAACCACAAAAACGAAAAAGGTTTTGATAGCCATTTTGTTTTTTGCTCATATGAAGATGAATGTCGCAGCCATTTTGGATTTTTTTCATTTAAATTTACACGTCAGTAACGTTTATTTCTAGTCCACTAAGTTACTACAATCAAATCATATTATCGTCAACATGTTTAGCGGCATACTCATAGTAGCAGTAAATATATAAAGAACGAAGGACAGCTTGAATTTAAAGGTCAAATAAAAGGTCAAATAAAAAAGGTGAAATAAAAAAAAAATTATATAATACAAATCTTTCAATAAACCATAAATTGTGCGTACATGTGCTATAAACCATATAAAATAAGGGGATTTATTTACATTTTGGCAGCCATTTTATGCTTTGCTAATTTGTAGGTGAAGGTAACCAAATATAGAATGTTATCCGACAGATTCGAATTCATCAAACACAAATTATCTAAAAACAAGTCGATGAAAAATTATACACAAAAATTCGGCGAAAAAAATCATGTTTCACATTTCAGCCTGTGCTAAATACACATATTTTCATGAAAGGCTTCAATATTCTTTCATTAAAAAGTATATATGACATTTATAAATGTAAATATAAATAACACTCTTTGTTAAGCATACACACATCTGGGTTCAGAAAATATAGGCCAGATATGGATATATACAAAGATTACTTTTTATTGAGTCGGTTCCCTTTCACCATGTTGATCGTTTGTTTTGTTGTTTATTTTTATTATTTTAAATTGTAGAAAGCATGCTTGAGCGTACGTGGAGAGACGACTACTTATTCTACGGCAATGTGTGATATATTATTAGAAAGGGAATTTAATTATCTGTTATTATGGCATATCGCAAATGCAGATTGGTTGATCAGAACATCAACAACAGACGTTTGCGTAACCCTATCCCCTAATTTTAAACAAGTTTGGGGGTACCCCCATATAAGCGGTTAAAAACACCCATGGGGCTAAATTTCATCAAAATATGTTTTCTAGACACCCTGTAAATGTAAGTTGCAAAAGTTAATCCAACCTATGCTCGTGGACCATTTGTCCTGCCATACTACACGGACAAGACCTGTATACGAAATTAAACGATATTTGACCATCGATTTGAGTTTGTTAAAACATTTTTATAAAGCGGCTAGATGGAAAACAACCAGTAACATATATAACAAACTTATAATCTTGTTTATTTTTAACCGTTAAATGCGCAACCCAGAATTTAAAAAAAGTTAAGAACACATACCAAGGGACCAAAATAGGAAATCCTCTAGACAAGAAGGTTGACTTTTTTCAACCTCCTTGCTATGGATAATAACTGGATTATTTCATCTCTGCTCACCGGCGTACGTGCGCCGTACGTTGGATTACTATTGATATAGGCCTACTCCGTATAATTTACCTTGACATTGACTTTAAAGTCCAGCTTGCTGTGTGTTTTTGGTGTGATTGTGTCGTAGCGTTTTTCTCGTTGCTAAGGAAGTGTCACTTTTTAGCTAAATGGAAAACAAGTTTTAATAATGTTTGACGTGGGAAGGATGTTTTTTTTTCACATGATCACATGGATCTCATGATTCGCAAGTCTAAAACTATACAATCGCAAGAAAGGTCCATAATTGCTCCTTTGGCTCATGTACCAGGCTGCTACCTCAGCCCAGCTCAGGCGGTGATGGTTACTTTTTTAAATTTAGGCGGGGAATTCGATAGATTCACCGTTATTTCAATATAATAATGGAGGCTCTCCTTGAATTTTGTGCTATAAATCTTTTTTGGGGGATGCTTGCGTAAAGCGTTAGTTAAGGCAGGCGTGATAATTTTGCGGGCCACAGTTTTCGCAAGGTCGGGGCTAGTCTTCCGCTTTCTTGTAATATGCCGTCTGAATTGATCAAACTAATGGGAGATTGGCAAAGTTCTGCTTATTTAAGGTATTTGGAGCCATCTTCTAACACTAGGTTAAAAGTATCTACTATAATGATACAAGAAGCGTTTGCTTCTTCGGTTGACTAATTTCAGGTTAATGTTTGTGTTTTGAGGTCAGTTTGTGACTGTTTGCCAGTTAAAATAATGAGCTGATTAATTTTTTACCACTCTTGTGTTGGTGTTGGTATATCAAGATCTGGAGATAATATTAACACAAACTTTGTAATAATATCATGATGGGCATGGTCAGCAGCTAATCAAAGTGAACATGCTATGAATTTTTTAGTAATGTTGGCAACATTATACTATAAACGGTACTGATTATGATGTACATATTACTCATTTTCCACATACTATTAAATGGTCGATACGAACACTTGATAACTAATTTAACACTATTTTGAATGTTTTTACTTATTGCAGCCAAGTATTGCAAAGCCCAACAGCAGTAACTCTTACTTTTCAAGTAAGCTGTCACTGTTGTTTACCTTTACAGGACAAGAGGTTATCAACAGTTGCGTGCACGTCCGGGAATATTCCACCAGCTCCATTCAAAATAAGTAGGATCTAGTATATATATCACGTTATGCAGTCAAGTTGGTGAGTAATTAAACTGCTTAATATAGCTATAAGCATATCTGTCTAATACCATTACTGTAATTTCTGGATCAATATTTGATTTGATTTTTCTTAAAAAACAATTTTTTCTTACCTCAAATTATATAAAAAAAGATGATGTGACACATTTCTTCACAAAGTTGATCTCGCGCAATCTGCAGATATCCACCCCTTCCAGACTGATGCTCGAACTAGAGGTGCCCTTGGAGTAACCAATTCAAAACCAAGTAATAGCTAATATCTTAATGTTTTCGACATTGCGCAGAAACAAATTATATAATTTACTTAGTCATTGCTCACACTCTACGTTATGGAGCAAACCAACACTACCGTGGAAAGCCAAAAGGCAGTATCTGCTTACTTTACAAATAAGTCGTCTGGTGATATCCGGGTTTGTCACACTCCTTCTGTAAGCACGGGTGTCTAAGTAGACCAATGGTCCGGAATCATCATCTCATGACAGTATGTGTTATTCATGTGGAATAATTCTTGAACAACAAGTTATTATGGTTATGTTCACGCTTTTTTTGCCCAACATGCACCTTTTAAGTAATTTATCATTTGAGATAATATATTATTTATACTCTTTATTTAACCTAGCGCTAAGCACGACTATAATCGTTTTTAATTTGATTCAATAGCCGAGCAATTTACTATTATTGGGAATGACATGAGAGTTTAGGCATAAAGATATGCAAATATTTGGTCTGAAATTAAACAATTATGGCTAATTTTCACCCACTTGAAGTTGTGTCTTGTTATTGCGACCCACAACTTCAAACTAGTGAAAATTTAAATTATTTAATTTAGTTAGCACAATCAGAACATTTTTATTCGCCTTGAATTTACAATCTAGATGTGCGTGGAAATCAAAGTAGGTGGGTCGTTACGATTCCCTGAGTGGGCACTACAGGTTTCAGACCCACCCGCATGCGCAGCATGGTCAACGTACAAGGAGTGGGGTCCGCTTCTCCGTATTTTGAATCAGTACAGCGCAACGACTGCTTTAACATATGTTCAACAATACAAAATAGCTGGGCGTTTAAAGGGACAGTCCCAGGCTAAAATCATAAAAAATCGGTGATTTTATTTTGTCTTCTTAATATGACCATATTATGATGTAAACATGTCCATAGACTAGAACTGCATTTAAAAAAAAAATTGTGCTGCGTATTTATCAGTTAAGCTAGATATAGAGACGAAATTCCTTATTTCTTATTTTGGACAACCATGTCAAAAAAAAGGAATACGGGAATTTCGTCTTGTAGACTTGTAGTGGATGAAGATGTCTTGAAGAGGGTGAAACAATAAAGAAAATTGCCAGCCAGCCGGCCAGTTAGCCGCCAGCCTGCCGCCAACAAGCCACCAGCCAGCTAGCCGCTAGCCATCCAGCCGCCATCCAGCCGTCAGCCAACCGCCATACAGCCACAAGCCAGCCGCCATTCAGCCGCCAGTCAGCCGCCATCCAGCCGCCAGCCAGCCGCCAGCCATTCGCCATACAACCAAAAGCCAGCCGCCAGTCAGCCGCCATCCAGCCACCAGCCAGCCGCCAGCCAGGCGCTAGTCAGCCGCCATCCAGCCGCCAGTCAACCGCAATACAGCCACAAGCCAGCCGCCAGTAAGCCGCCATGCAGCCGCCAGCCAGCCGCTAGTCAGCCGCCATGCAGCCGCCAGTCAACCGCCATACAGCAACAAGCCGGCCGCCAGTAAGCCGCTAGCCAGCCGCCAGCCTGCCGTCAGCCAGCCGCTAGTCAGCCGCTAGCCAGCTTGATTTGTAAAGCAAAAAAGCAGTAATTGACATGCCATGTTTAGTTTTAGGCGCCCTGTTTTCTGGAGACATTTTAGCGCCACCAATCAGCACCCCGCAGTTATTGAGAACAACCCTAGCTATTTATATAAGTGTATGACTTAACATATTTGTATCAGGGTAATTTAGTTCGTGGTGCTGAATATTTTTAAGCAAAGTAACAGCACATGAGATGTGAGGATAACATTATTTTTTGCCTTTCTTGTCTTAATGATTACCGTAGTGATATTTCCCATAGTCTTACGATATTCGCCAACCTTTTCAAGCGTGCTTTTACCATTAAAATAGTCATCCACTACTAGCCGCGAATTACTGTCACAATTCTCGACTTGTAGTGGATGAAGATGTCTTGAAGAGGGGGGGGGGAATAAAGAAAATTGCCCAATATTCTTTGCGCAACAGTGCAAAGCCAGCCAGCCCGCCAGCCAGCTAGCCGCCAGCCAGCTTCATTTGTAAAGCAGAAAAATATTCTTTGTGCAACAGTGCAAAGCCAGCCGCCAGCCAGCCGTCAGCCAACCAGCCGCCAGTCAGACAGCCGCCAGCCAGCCAGCGAATTACTGTCACAGCCAGCCAACCAACCTCCAGCCACCAGCCAGCAGCCAGCCGCCAGCCAGCCAGCCAGCAGCCAGCCAGCCAGCCAGCCAGCCAGCCAGCCAGCCAGCCAGCCAGCTTGATTTGTAAAGCAAAAAGGCAGTAATTTCCTAATTGAAAAGTCAGCCTTTACTAACTTCCGGCTTTAGCCAGCCAGCCAGGCCAGTCATCCAACCAGCCAGTCAGCCAGCAAGCCAGCCAGCCAGCCATCCAATCGCAAGCCAGCCAGCCAGCCGCCAGCCATCCACCAGCTGGCCGCCAGCCAGTCGTCAGCCAGCCGCCAGCCAGCCGCCAGTCAGTCATCCAACCAGCCAGCCATCCAGCCGCAAGTCAGCCAGCCGGCCGCCAGCCAGCCATCCGCCAGCTAGCCAATCACTGGATGAAGATGTCTTGGAGAGGGTGAAAAATGAAGAGAATAGCCAAATATTCTTAAAGCCAGCCACCCATCCGCCAGCCAGCCAGCTAGCCAGCCAGCCAACTGCCAGTCAACCGCAAGCCAGCCGCCAGCCAACCGCCAGCCAGCCGCCAGCTAAACGCCAGCCAGCCGCCAGCCATTTGCCAGCCATTCGCCAGCAAGCCAGCCAGCCAGCTTGAATTGTAAAGCAAAAAAGAGTAATTGCGTAATTGAAAAGTCAGCCTACTAGCTTCCGGCTTTGTGCAACAGTGCAAAGCCAGCCATCAAGCCGCCAGCCAAGCAGCCAGCCGGCTAGCCTCCAGCCTGCAGCCAATTACAAGCCAACAACCAGCCAGCCACCAGTCAGCCAGCCGCCATCCAGCCGCTAGCCAGCCGTTAGCCAGCCGCCAGTCAGCCGCCAGCCAGCCAATCGCCAGCCAATCGCCAGCCAGCCGTCATCCAGCCGCCAGCCAGCCAGCCGCCAGCCAGCCACTAGCCAGCCGCCAGCCAGTCGCCAGCCAGCCGCCAGCCAGCCGCCAGCCAGCCACCAGCCAACCAGCCGCCAGCCAGCCAGCCAGCTTAATTTGTGAAGCAAAAAAGCAGTAATTGGCATGCCATGTTTGCCATGTCATGCCATGCCATGTTTAGTTTTAGGCGCCCTGTTTTCTGGAGGGCATCCAGCCGCCAGCCTGCCAGCCAGCCAGCCACTAGCCAGCCGCCAGCCAGTCGCCAGCCAGGCGACAGCCAGCCGCCAGCCAACCAGCCTCCAGCCAGCCGCCAGCCAGCTTTATTTGTAAAGCAAAAAAGCAGTAATTGGCATGCCATGTTTAGTTTTAGGCGCCCTGTTTTCTGGAGGGCATTTTAGCGCCACCTATCAGCACCCCGCATTTATTGAGAACAACCCTAGCTATTTAATTTGAGTAGTTGGGAGATTCCTCAAAAAAATGGTCGAATCGCAAAAATCTGTCATTGCAAAAATCTACCGACAGACAAGTGAAATTTGCCCCCCTAGCGGCTATATTGAACGTTACAAAATGGCCGCCAGTGGAAGTCTTGCCAGTAAATAACTTGTAATTCCGCTATTCTGAGGTATATGAGACCAAGGATCACAATTATGATGTCATTTTCAATCTAAAATGACCAAATCAAAGTCATATGACGTTATTAGTGTACAAATTTCCGCAAATTTTAAAGCGCCCAAAAATTTTACGTTTTTTTTCTTTATTAATGTTTTTTTAATGTAGGTCAACTCTGCACATGAATTGCAGACCAGTGAAACAAGAATATACACATGCCTTCAATAGAAGCAATGACTAAAATTACTGTCGTTATTATTAGGCCTTTCCGAATAAACAGATAAAGTATCATAAAACTTGACATGATAAAACAGACTCCTAAATTCAAGCGTTTTCCATGGACAATTGACAAATGCAATACAATAACAAAAAAATAGATAATATATAGTACTTTATGAAAATTGAACTGTGTGAAACGTATGTCATGTAATTAATATGAATTTAAAAAAAACAAAGAAAAACAAATGATATTTCATGACTAGTCCAAATAAAAGTGGAGATGTTTTCAGTGCAATCATGTGTTTAGTTACTGGTCAGCAGTTTATTTCTCACACAACCTCCCTCACACTTGCATTTGGAGGTGCACCATAAACCCGCTTTACTGCACTTATGAAGCACTAAGGTCCATGACTTTCTAGCATCAGCTAGTTTCATTGTGAATGACAACCACCTGTTTCCATCAAATTTCCATCTCCAATTGGAACAGTCAGGTACCATCTGATGACATATTTACCTGCTTTTTTATATAGGAAGCCTGTATGAATGATCTTTTGAAGTACTCAAGCAGAGCTGCCTGTGTAAGGTTTGTTCTCAAGGGAGCGTGAGCCCTGTGTGAAAAGCTGCTGTCTCGCTTCTTTAGCAGATGCAACAGTACAACTCTTACTAAGCACACAGAAACACCACAGTCGCTTCATATGGACATACTCTGACTTGAGAGACCCAGGTTTGTCTAGATTGTAATTAAATTTCGTCACTTAATGCACATGTTCTGTTTTACAGCACAGAGTCATACTAAGTTATCAGCATGAGTACACTACCTTTATCACCTTTGAAAGACAACACCTGACTACAGCAAGATAAAATAATCCTCTTATTTTTTGCTAATCTCTCTTTGGAATTGATGTAACCAAAATTGGAGCAATTTGGGCGGGGGGTGGGGCGGATGCAGAGGCTATAAAGCGGTCCGTTTGAAAAGTCGGGAGATCGTGGGATCGTCCCCCGCTCTGGCATTCATATTTCAAAGAAACGCATATTTCTTCCCAGTTCACTCGCAAAGATCTCCCGTAAGTATTGTGTGGAGCACTGGATCCTCCATAACTGAGAGGTGACGTGCTCGGCCTCAGACCGCCAGGGCTCGAATTTCGAATCGTGTGTCTGGAGGGCAGTGTCATCTTATTCATCTCATCATGCGCAGAGGGGGTGATTTGACTGTTTGACTATATGCATGTGTATGTAATCATTAAATGTTGCTGCACTAACTGAACGTACGATGTGAATTAAAGCAGCCCTATCGAGAACATGGACTGAGCAAGAGCATACCAAGCTCAGAAAGGAATCGTGAAACGATTATTCTCATATTGAACATATCTGACATACTTCCATTTTTTCGAGACTGGAGAGACATAAATAACAGGGTAAGAAGTGTAGCATTTTGCTACATGATTCCTATCTCCTCGAAATTGTGTTTTGTAGATTATTTCATGCACACACTATTCATGCAGATCACATCCAATCTCTCTGACTGTAATTTCATGCTCCCATGACATCACCAGTGCCAATTACTACATGGGCTGCATCCAAGAATGGACTTCCATCATCTATGAGAACTCTCATGAAACTTGCAACGTCATTGACAAAGCGTCGTTCTAGAGCTTATAGAGATTCTTTTGTGATGTACATTTGATGATTTACGGTGGTTTTGCACACTTTCAAATTCATTAATGAATATCACAGAATCAGGTGCAGCCAGTATGTACAATGCACTAGCATCAGTATCGTCATACAGATCTGATAAGCTACCACCACCAGCTTGTCACTACCGATTGCTGTGTTCATGAGATCGATCCTTAGCCATCAAAGAAAATGTATGAAATTAGACCGTTGGAAAACGAAAATACAAGAATGTACAGAAAGCCACATCACTAAGTCATTTACAAGGTCGGTAACCATCTGGAAAAAATGGTGTGGTCAAACGCTAATAACCTGCGACACAATTCATCCAAGGCATAAAGCTCAAAATCACCATCTCTAAGAGAGTGCACAAACGACAAATGATAATTTCCAGCTCGATAGTAAGTTAAAAGTACTTAAACACATGGTCCCTCCCTCGACTGCTTGTCAAATCATTCTTCAAATGAGTCGGTATTACCCTGTGACTCTGTGGAATAGATCGAGTATGCTCTTTGCTGAAGGGGATAGAGGGCCACCAATGAAACTTGATGATCATACCGAGTGCGCTTAATATGGTGGTCATCCAGCGTTGATACAGCTCTGCCAGAGGTGAACACCGCAGCCTCACACATCACCCACTCCCATCCAGAGCCACAGATTAAATGAGCTTTATGACGTCCGCCC
This sequence comes from Flabesymbios commensalis, assembly GCA_964017125.1. NCBI lineage: Eukaryota > Metazoa > Annelida > Polychaeta > Terebellida > Flabelligeridae > Flabesymbios > Flabesymbios commensalis. Next base: position 81,853,135 of record OZ024907.1, read on the forward strand.
ATCAAAATTATGTACTTGACGTCACCAAGGATTGAAGGAAATTGCATAGATTTGTCAGCAAAGAGAGGTGAAAATTCCCAATTTCTGCTCGAGGTTCGGTTCCCGGTCTCGGCGGTTCGAGGTGGCGTGATCGGCCTCGGACCGCCAGGGCTCGAATTTTGAATCCTGTGTCTGGAGGACAGTGTCATCTCATTCATATCAGGAGGTTCTCCTGGCTCGATTCATTTCATTTTTGCTCGAGATTTCAGGGAGCTTTAATCTTTCACCCGAGAATGATAACCTGACCAAGTTGTCATAATGTCGTTATCAATCTCTTCTTTAGTTTCAAAAACGTGCTTCATCCAACTGTAAAGGCCTTACCACATCACCATCTTTAATCTTTGGCATACAAAATCCATAAGGCCGAGATTACCAGGGGGTACAATGACGAAGACTGAGGCCAAGGAGGTGAATGTGTCAATAAAGTGTTTGACTCAGACTTTAATACCTATGTAGGCCTACAGTGGTTGGGGGCTTTCTTACTCTCTACTGTGGACAATGAGAGGGAGAGCCATATTTAATTGTATTGTATATCATCACCTGACCAATAACACAGGCTACTTTAGATCGCTGACGCATAACATTTATTTAATTATTTTAAAACTACGGATATATTCAGCTTTTTAAACATCGACCAATGAGAAAAACGGTAATAGGCAAATTCCAAGCGATTTGGACCTTAAACATCGACCAATGAGAAAAAACGCTAATAAGTAAATTCTAAGCGATTTTGACCTTGATGTTATTATTTGACCGTGACATTTGAACTTTTGATTGAAACTGACGTCATAACTGTAATCACCGACATTAAATACCCTGGAAAAGAGGTATTATATGTGGTTCTGTGATTAGTTGTGATTAGTTAAAAAGTTAGCATGCTTAATGCATTACAGTGGCGGCAATTTTGAAATTGCCTAATATGGCCGCTAGAGGGAAAAATCGCTTGTCTGTCGGCAGATTCTGAAATATCCAGATCATGTCAGCTTGTGACAAAAATTTCAGACTTTTGCAACGAACTGAACGATTATTTGATTAAGCTCCCCTACTATAGAATATTGATTTTAGTTCTACCGTTGTTCTGCCTGCATGGTGCCATAGCTAAAGCTGACAGCTTGGAACATTCGGAAATTTCGGGTATGTCCCCCGCTCTGGCATTTAAGTTTCAAAGAAACAAAATGTTTCTTCTCCGCTAACTCGTAAAGATTCATTACTGTTGGGAGCCTTCGTGACCGACTGGTAGCATGTCCTACCTCAGACCACCAGGGCCCGAATTTTGACAACTTGTCTAGAAGGCAGTGTCATCTCACTCATCTCACCATCCTCCGGAGGTTCTTCCGGCCCAGATTAGCCTATATGTGGACAGAGGTGAGCTAAAAGCCCATTCCTTGTTCTGCATTGTTATATTGAACAGTTGAATATCAGCCCCAGAGATCTCAGCGATCTTGACGACATTAACATGGCGTCATGAAAACGTTAATTAATAGTAGGCCTACTTTCGAAATATATTTGTGCAAATAGTGAACTTGAAGGTTAGATGAGGACGATACATATAAATTTAAGCGTGACGTAGTAGCGAGTATAAAACAATAAAATCGATATATTATTCACGTATTAATTACATAAAAACGGGGGAAATTTGACTTCAGATAAATATTATCAGGTAATTAATTGTAAGGGTGCTTTTCACTTCATGTGAGCCTGAACATCGTAATGTATAGGTTAGGATATACATCTAGAAATTGAAAAATTATATATAAAGACAGTCACTTTTAAAATGTATTTATTTATCTCAATAAACCTAGGACACAGCCTGGATATCAGGCTTCAGATTGGTCAAGATAACCATCTCAACCAATATATGGATGACATTCTGCACATTATCGATCTCAGGCTTCAGATTTGTCGATATGACCATATCGACCAATCAGAAGCCTGAGATTCTACACATTGTCACGTCAGATACTATCAACCCTGGTACATATGGATAATAAACACCCACCAGCAAACACGAGACGTTCACCCAATGTCGGTACAATGTTTGCTGGGCATGCTATTGTGGAAAAACATACTCGCCCAATGAACCCCGTAATAATCGCATCAAATAAAACATTGAAAACCCCTAAACTACGACCGCGATTAATATAAGAACAGTAATTTTGCAGTAGGGTAAAAATTATAGAAGCTCATATGAAACAAAATACAGATATTGAATGTCAAATAGATAGTTATTTCATTGATTCTTTGAAATTAAGCGTCTATTTAATAAATATGTTGTTGTCAATAAACATGTTGTTGTCAATATTGTTCTTTCGCTAAAAATATAAATAAAAAGAGCAGCTTAGTATATTAAGAAAATCCCTGAAGCTCTAAACAAAGTACGTACGTTTCTGTGTATAGTGATATCAGTTTTTTCTGTATTTTCATTTAACCATCAATCGTGCCTTTTTGAAAACCCAGAGGTCTGACACGTATCGTGAGTGATTCAAATTGTTTTATCACATGTCAATGCGTGTTTGTGGAGTACGGCATTCGTCACAACATGAGCCACTGTCCTAAAGGCGAAAGGGCTTGATGTGGTGACTATCATATTATCAATGTGTATGTGGACCCCAAAGAGCCTTACATATATAATTTACTACCCCCTTTTAGCGCGGGGACCGTCTTTAAACGTCAGAATCTGACGTCTAAAGATGTCAGATAAAGACTGTCCCCGCGCTGGAAGAATTAAAATATTCATAATGGCCGTAGACCCATAACATAGGTATTTGAATGAAGCGGAAAGAGATAAGTTATTTATGATGATTTCAAATAAAAATAATACATGGATTATACTCCATGGTTTATACAAAATATTTCAGCTTTGGTAGGATTAACATACCCATATCTTTGGCATTTGATTGGTCGATACGGCCATCTCGACCAATCGCATGCCTTACATCAGGTTCGGTCAATTTGAAAACACAAACCCCACTTTCTGAAAGCAGAATCGTATTTAGGAATTGCTGCAATTAAGGGGAGCTAATATTAGCGATTTGAAGAAAATGTTCTGAAAATTTCGCCGATTGATCGTTCATTCCCCCCAGCCACACCAGTTCCTGTTTTGACCGCGCCAGTAAAAGCAACCTGTAAAACCGCACGCTGAACATTTCAATGGCGGGTCCAGCGAGTGTGTTCAAGAGATCCGCTTCTTCTAGGATGACATCAGGTTTCGAAGCTAGTGATTTCAACCATAACTTTTAAAATTATGTCATTCAGTGTTGTCATTCTGGGAACCACTTTGGAACTAGCTCTGCATTATCAAGATTTATCTAGATTAAAGGCAATTAGCATAATTCAGTCATGGATTATAAAGCTAGTATTTTCTGGCTAATAAGTCACTGCATTCATTTATGAGAGTCAATTGCACAAATGCCCCGCTGTCACGCGCCTCTCACGCCTTTGACAGTTGCTCTCTGAAAGAAGATTTGATAACTCTCAGACCATCCGGGTCGCACATGATGTCAATGGCTGTCATCGCTAAGGCTTTGGCAGCTTGTAAAGTTGGCGCCTGTGACGCTTCCGCGCCTGCAATCACAGAAGGTATAGCAGTATAAGTGCATAATGATATAGAAAGGAACTTGCAAAATTAAAGCAGCTCCTTGGGATGACATCATTTTTCGATTTGAATTCGATAATGAAGTAGTGTGTCCTACAGATCATGATTTTTTTTTTTTTTTATTTTTTTAAATATTTTTTATACACATTTTTATGAATCTGACGGTAACCCAAACAGACTTTTTGTATACATAAACACCTGCTCAAGGACGTTTGAATGTTCCTACAGCATTGGGCCACATGTTGATGGCGTCGGCCCAGCGTTCAGCAGTCAATCGGTGCTGCGGAGGAACCCCCCTGATCAACTCGTTCCCAGAGCAATTAAGTGCGGCAGATATTGATGTAACTATGAGGTTACTTTGATCATGCCGTCTGAGATGGTCCGTATCTGTGGTCTATAGTGTGGTATGTTGTAAACAAACTAGTTTACATGACAATATACGTCTTGAAAATAGAGCCTTTTTCATCTTTTACGGTGCTTGATTGTTTTTTACATTTTTGTATTTTATTTAAGATTTGTAGGTTATATAGCTTCATATAAATTAAATTTTCAAAATTGACAAAATTAAAAATTCTCATCCCAAGGAGCAACTTTAATTCATGAGAAAGCAAACGTGGGTGGTCTTGTCACTTGGAATGCTTGGTGATGTTGTTTCAAAAATGGATAATTATAGAAAAGTCGCATAGAGCTGGTAGAATTTAAAATCGGCCACAAAATTGTTGAGATGATGAAGCCATTTGAGGATGGTTACTCATTTTCTATCATCATGATAATGGCTAATCTGCATTGCTCCTATTGAGAACGGAGCTGCTAACACAATTATCAGAGTTTTTGCAAAGCGTACACACCGTACGATGTAGAAAGCTCAAACAGGACTACGAATTACTGAATACATGCATCACCCTTAGCCATCACATAATATTTTATAGATGATTATTGTTTAAATGTTTTTTTTACCCAGCAAACACAAAACATTTGTATAACATTTGTACAATGCTGGACAAGCATCGAAGACGTTGGGCCGACGTTGTACAAATGTTATACAAATGTTTTGTGTTTGCTGGATGACTGCTTGGTGGAAATACTTTATTTCTGTCTGTCTGGCTAAATAAGCACCACATGGGATATGGGACAGGGCAAATTGGTACACATATAAAAGTATACGTATAATTTCGCTCAGGATGACTTCGTGCTTGTGAAATGTGATTCGGCACTCCTCTTTTTTCAACCGACAGTCATCTTCAGAATGAGCATGCGTAGGGCACGTGTATAAGCTGTGTATAGGCCTTCAGTATATATTGATTGCACTCAGCTGAGAAGCTATAACTTGACTATGGATACTACTCCAACGAGACACTCACCCAACGCTGTTTTAATGTTAGACCAACGTCTGCGACGCTGGCCCAACATTAAGCCAACATTGGAGAAATGTACATGTTTGAGAGAAAGTCCTCCTGCCCAGCAAACACAAAACATTTGTATAGCATTTATACAACGTCAGCACAACGTTTTCAACGTTGGTCCAACATTGTCATACAAATGTTTTGTGTTTACTGGGTGTCAATACAAGCTTTGAGTCAGCCTGTTTCGAGATCCCCGCAGTAATACAGTCAGCTTGTTTGCAAGCCAACAACCAGTTAAGAGCCAGGGCTAAGGGCTTTGAGTTTTTATGGAATTATCAACTCATAGATGTCGCTCAAGTATATACAAACTTGCTGTAATTTGAGAACTTGCTCTTAATGAGTGACCCATCTGTACATAATGAGTCGCATGTCGGGAAAATAAAATATGGAGTGAATGGTACCATTGGATAGCACAGAGCTGGAGCTTTAATATGACACCAAGAACATGGTATTATGTTGATCTGGAGCTGAGTTATGATCATTTTAGTGACGCGAATGGGTCAATATTTCGAAAAATGAAAATGGAGAAAAATGGCTTTAAAGTCATGGCAAAAATTTCATTGTAAGCTCTTCATAGTATAAAAAATAAGTCCTTATGGCCAGACAGGATTTTTCGGCCAAACCTGGAAATTTTGTACATATAGTTTTTAACGATTGATTTTTATAGCTCAAGATGTCTACTTTCAAAATCTGCCGGGTTGACTTTGATTAACTCTGAGCGTTTTTTTTAAATGGGTAAAATCAAAGATGGCCCCTAGCGGCCATTTTGAAAACAAATTAACAAAAAATCTGACAAACACAATCATGAGATATGTCATTTCTGACTAATATTGGGGCGTAGAACCCATTTCTGGCCTTAATATTATAATTCTAGACTTTAAAGCATCGAAATTTGACAAAAAACAAAATTCGCCAATATTAGCCCATATTATGCAGATTGCTCATTTTCTCAACTTGTAGGGAACCGACATGCGACTCATTTCGTGCAGATGGGTCACAATTGAGGCTTTGGGTATGAAACGCATATTTAATATTATTATGGAATAGGGCCTATGCATACCCACGGGCACTATTGCATTCTGGGGACCCTTGTCCTGTGATTTCTTACAGTTGACCATACCTTTTAATACATGATAGGGGCTCAGATGTTACGTGTATAATTGAATTATGGAATTGTGAATTTATCTCGAAGGTAAATATCATAGAAAAAAATCATCACTTCAGTTAATTAGACTTAGGTTTTTTTGACAGAATGTTATTATTGAAAATAATAACTGCAGTAGCAGTATGCTTTTAAAGTAAGCAGTTGCTGACTTTTCCTTTGAGGAGCACTCACCTGTGGATACTGCAAACTCTTTCTGATGATTGAAAGCGTCGGTGGGAATAGCAAACAGGGGGTGTATGCTTGGCACGGAGTACGACACGTTACCCATATCTACAGATAAACACATATATATTATTTTACCAGATTATAATTATCATGATTATTGACTACGGTACAAAAAAACAAGCAAAGGACGTTATGATGCCTTGCATTCACCTTGAGTCGTAACTTAACTCAACAAGTTAAACACTGTTTTTGTTGCGTGGACGCAACACGACTACAGCTTATTTTTTTTGATTGTACAATAAATGTTGTAAACTGAATGAAATTTGATGAAAAACTATACTGTTTGGTTAAGTTGAGTTGTATCACAGTTAGCCCTTCCAATGCAGGGACATGACGTCTATTGACTTCAGATTCTGACGGCTAATAGGGCGATCTCCGTACTGTAAAAGTAAAATATTTATAATGACCGTAGGCCCATATCATAGGTTTTAAAAAAAGCGGAAAGAGCTAACTGACCCATTTTCTGATGATTTCAAATATTTTTTTCAATTCAATTCAATTCAGTTTATTTATTTATTTATGCTTGAAACATACATACATGCAAATAATTATAAAAATGCAAAGGAGACCTGCAAAAGGCTTATGACAAGCCGCTTCCATGCAGGCCACCCTTTAATAAAGTAATATATTGTTTCCGAAAAAACCGCATACGTCGCGGGGAAGACGGAGAGACAAAAAGACGGCCAATAATAAAATAGTAACATTAATGCGGAGGGAGAAGCAGACAAATACGAGTGTAGTCTATGTATCAACGCAAAAACAGATATACAAATTAAATATAATAAGAACGTTAAAATTAGCGGACTGCATGGATATAAAATATAATAATACGATCTTATATAATAACCTTCACCTTGACCGAAAAATAGGGCCAAAGAGGGCCAGCGTCTAAAGTGCACCGTGTATTACGAAACAGCAATTTTTGAACATATATAGCAGTTTGGTATTAAACATATTGAGTTGTATGCATTTACAAGAAAACATTTAAGATATACTAAAAATCCTTTTCGACTATGAGTTTTTATTTTATCTGTTAAAATGCTGCTTGATTTATTTAAAATATCCGGAATAAGCAAATACATGTTTTACTTGTCTAACTGAGTAGTTTCTTTTTTTTGTCTGATGTTATGATGGTAGATTACTGGTTGTAAAAGTGAAGTCATGTTAATGAAATATGCAGGTAAATTGTTATTAATCAGATCAAAACAAAACGTTAACAGTTGAAGCTTTATATATGTTTCGATAGAAATAGATTAAGTATGAAAGAAACGTGGGCTACAATGAAAGAAGCATTAAACAAAACAAAAAACAAAAACACTTTCCCAGATCACTTCAAAATCTAAGGACGAGAGATAAATGATAAACTAGCAATTGCTAATCGATTTAATCAATTTTTTACTAATATAGGACCCAAACTTGCTTCAGAGATTAGTAGCGATTCAAATTGCAGTTACAAATCATTAGAAAAAATAAAACCAGTGAAGTATTTTCGTTTTCAAATGTAGATAAACCGACAGTTTTAAAGATTATTAATGATTTTCCAGCTAAGAGCAGTCGTGGTTTTGATGGGATTTCTATTAAACTACTAAAAATTATTAAATATGAAATATTAGATGCTCTAACCATAGTAATCAACCAATCCTTACACCAAGGCATATTTCCCCCCAAAAAAAAAATAGCCAAGGTCATACCTCTACACAAAAAGGGAGATCCAACTTGTATCGATAATTACAGGCCTATATCACTACTACCATCAATTTTAAAAAATATCAAAAAAATTTAAATCAGCTCAGTGCTTATTTTTCTTCCAATAAATTACTTTTTCACAGTCAATATGGATTTCGAGCTGACCACTCTACAGAAATGGCAACTATAGAGCTGGTCGATAGAGTTACACACAAACTTGACAAAGGAGATTTACCATTAGCTTTATTTCTAGATTTATTCAAGGCGTTCGATACATTAAATCACGAAATATTTCTCACTAAATTAAGGCACCACGGTATACTCTCCAACCAGTTAGATTTTTTTTTCAAGTTATTTGGATAATCGCAGACAATTTCTCGATTTCAATGACACTGTTTCAACAACAGCACACATATCCACAGGTGTACCACAAGGTTCAAACCTAGGTCCACTTTTGTTCATTATAGATATAAAAGATTTGCCTCTCGTCAGCAATCTGTTCAAATTAATTATTTATGCAGATGATACCACATTAATAACACCCTTTGATATGTCAAACTGTAATTCCTCTCACATAAACAAAGAATTAGAAAATATCAGTAAATGGCTTATATTGAACAAACTATCACTTAACATTAAGAAATCAAAATTCATGGTTTTCCACATGCCACAAAAAAAAATCATTTACCCTACTCTCTTTATTGATAATGTAAATATTGATTGCGTAGATGAATTTAACTTTCTAGGCATCATTATACATAAACATTTGACATGGAACTCCCATACAAATATGATTGCATCTAAAATCTCTTCAACAATTGGCGTATTGAACAAATTAAAACACCATTTCCCGCCCAACATACTCGAAATGATATATAACTCACTAATCCCGTGCGCTTACATTACGGTATACTATTGTGGGGCTACAATCACAAACAAATTGGTATTCTACAAAAAAGCCATTAGAATAATTACGCTTAGCAACTATTTAGCACACAGTGAACCGCTTTTCAGACGTTTAAATAAATTAACAATTGAAGATATATTTACCTTAAATCAACTAAAATTCTGCTTTAAACTAATCAACAAAAAGTTACCAGACTATTTTAAAAACATAAACTTAGTAAAATGTAGAGACACACACAGACATGATACAAGAAATAAAAATAGATTCCACACTTGGAAAGTATCCCATGTATTTGCAGAAAAATGCATTCGTTTTTCTGTACCACATATTTTGAATAACACAATACAGATATCATTTATAAAACCCCAGCACTTAAGACCATAAAGTATATGTGGTTTAATCAGCCCATTATATATGGTTAAAATAATTTCAGAAGGAACCATGTGTTTAAGCCGGTACATAATTCCTATAATATTAAAAAATTTAGAAGCTATTTTGTTTATGTGTGAATTCCATTTTAAAAGCTTGCATATTGTTAACCCTAAAAAATTAAATCCATCAGCAAATTCTATTTTGATATTTTCAATCTTTATATTTGATATATTGACTTGTTTTTGAGGCATGTGAAATACCATGAATTTGGATTTTTTTTATGTTGATTGATAATTTGTTCAGCTTTAACCAGTCTGCAACTTTTGTTAATTTTAAATTAATTTTTTGGAAATATAATTACCAAAAACATCCAATGTGGAGTATAAAGTAGTATCATCAGCATAAATAATCATCGCAAACAGTTTACTGGCATTGCATAAATCATTAATATATATGATAAATAGAAGAGGGCCCAATATGAACCCTTGAGGTACACCAGTGGATATACGATACATATCAGAATTAGTTTTATCATAAGAAACATATTGGGTTCTATTTTGTAAATAGTCTTTAAAAAGTTTTAACTCTACTGACTTTATACCTTAATAATTTAATTTCTTGAGTAAAATAACGTGATCAAGAGTGTCCAATGCCTTTGAGAGATCTAAGAAAATGGATATCGGTATTTTGTCTTTATCAAGGTCTAGTTCAATAGATGCTAACTCAGTAAAATGACCAGCCCTAAAACCATACTGACTGTCATATAAAAGTTTATGTTCATTTAAATATGTACTCAATTGTTTGAAAATTAGTTTTTCCAAAATTTTAGATATTGAGGGAAGGAGTGAGATTGGACGGTAGTTTGATATATCGTTCAAAGACCCTTTCTTATGAATAGGTATTACTTTAGCTATCTTTAGTTTTTCTGGGAATACACCAGTTGTCACTGGGCGTTGGCGTAGATACCATACCAAGAGAGATTATGTACAACTTGTAACGTCCTCGGCAACGAATATCACTTAGTTTTTTAATGTGTTGCTGATAATTTAGTACCTCTAAGAAAACAATATATTCCTAGATATTATACACAAAGACCATCAATGATAAAATTTTATCAAATTAGTGAGATCAGATAATGTTACAACTATAAAGAAATTATCTGTGTTCTTATATAAAGCTTTGTATATGTAACGCTATTACACTTGGCGGACACGAGCTGTTGAGCCGGTGTTGGGGTGATGTTGGTCCAGCGTCGCAGACGGTGGACCAGCATTACATCGGCATTGGTTCTGCGGTTCTCATTGGCTGGGACAGACTCCCTGCAGAACTGATTTTGCTGTCCCATGTTTGTGTACGGGTGTACCGGCGAGCCACAGTCTTCGCTGTCCCGCCATTATACCGACGCCCAGAGAGTGCGGGTCATTGATATAGTTTTGGGTTTGGTTTTGGACTATTGTGGACTGCCACCTACTCAACATTGTCTCGGTGTCTCGTGCTCGCTGAGGCTACATCTTTTGGCTAGTGTGTTGTGTTTATGCTGATAATGTTCCAGTGCTACCCCGGCAGGCACGATATGGTCTGATGATCTGTGACCGTGTTGCCTCAGTGCTGGGCCTCCGCTGCTTGGAGGCCCAGCGTTGGGGTTGCATGGCCAGGGCTCCAGTGTGGGTCTTTGGTGGTTCGGTGTTGCTGACGCCGGCCCAGCACTGACCCGGCATTTGTCGGCATGCCGTGCCTGCTGGGGTGCGGGTCGATTCGATTTGTTCAATTTTATTTTGATTTTGGGCCATCGTCTCTGACCCTGATCTTGTATCGAACCAGAAGTTATGTTGTGCTTGTTGGGGTGCTACCACCATTTATTACGCATTTGATTGAATGTATATGTTATTGACAATATTTATCATAATGCTGTACACTCGCGCACTGTTTGCACAAATTATTGTATGCGCACAGGCATGTTGCCTACCGCTGAATAAACAATAATAATATGTTATGTGGTATTTAAAGACTGATTAAAAATACATGTGAGAGCTGGTATTATTTCTGGTTTAATTGCCTTTATTAATCTCATAGAAATATCATCAAAACCTGTACTAGATTTATTTGGTAGATCATTAATTATTCTCAGTATCGAAATGTCGTCAATTGTCTTAAATTGAAATGTACAGTTATAGAAATAGTATGGTTTAGTTTAGTGCGACAACGTCTTTTGCACAGTGGGATCATGTCACAGTCAGATCATTGGTATGGGCCGGGGCCATTATCGAATTTACAAAGAACAGCAGGCTGTAGCTACATTATGATAGGCCGAGAGTTATATCATTGGTCTCAAGTGGGTCATGCCACCAATCGCAGCTAATTTCCAAGATGGGCATGCGTGGTTGATTGGGAAATTCGTGAACAATATAATAATAGAGTGCAATGTGTTTATTTGAGCCCAGGGAGCAAACGGTCATGATAGGGCTCATATCGTACAAAGAGAGCTTCAAATTAACTTTTGCCCGCTATGTTATTTTTTATATTTCACCCGCAACCCACAAATTCAAATGAGTGGAAAAGCGGCATATTTCTTTAATTTGAAACCAAACATTTGTAAATATTGATGTTCAAAGACTTTTTTTATTTTCAATGACTGTGATTTAAACTAACCTGCTAACCATCATCAAACATCAAACAGACAGAAGGGCTGCTCGGCCAAATGCATACTGCTACAAAAAAATGGTCACAATATGGCTTTCAGAACTGAGACATGCATCACGCATAATTTCTATATTTGATTAGCAAGCTTAAAATATTCATTTGGGCTCTAATGGTCGTTGTGTGCCATGCTCGACCTAACACTGGCACCACATCCATACATGACAGTACTGCACCTCAATGTGCAAAGGAAAGATGCGTCATCCATACATACCAGTACTGGCACCTCCGTGTGTAGAGTTATCTCCATCAGCAAATTCCGCTCCCAGTTTTTCAGCATTAGCTCTGTACAAATCCACCATGATTTTGTTGCTCATCATGTTGAGGTACTGGTCCTTGGACCAGGTGATCTCGACCTGATAATTAAACAAAGCACACCGGGGTTAAAGTAATGGTTCACTGTAACAGGATAACAGTATACCCAGAAAGTATCGAACCATATACAGAGGTAGTAAGGTCAAACGCCACCTGGTGAGTATATGTTAACTAAACAGGCATTGGAATGGACAAGGCCCAAGGCCTATGCAAAATCTTGCCAGCATATTGAAACAAGAAACGTTTTTCCTCGCTTGGAGCTGGAACTGTATCAGCAGGTAAACATCACTAAAATCTGAACCACAGTGAATAACTAACTATAGAACTAATTCATAAATACGTACACAATTAGACATTATAATAGAGGTAATCAAGACACGATTTAAAACTTCGAAAGTTATTAGATCGATGAGGTGGCATTTGTGATCGTCTCTTCGCTGTATTGCAGCTGAGCATTTTATTATTTGGATAATAATAATTCTACGGTAACGTGTTGAGCGACCCCAAATCATCATTGCACCAGTATCCAGTATTAGCTGTGTGTTACCTCGCAGCCTGTGGCCGTGGCGGCAGCCTGGAAACAGTTTTCTATCTTGGTTTTCAGCTGATCCAGACTTGAGCGTGTCGGCGCTCGGATGTAGTAGTCCATGGACGTTTTGTCGGGGATGATGTTGGGCTTACGACCCCCGTCGGTAATCACACCTAAACGAAAATGGCAGAATAATAAGCATGTTAAGTGTTTCTTAAACGTTAAAAGGGTAAATCCAAGTTAAATAATTCAAATTTCCACCAGCTTAAAGCTTTGTTTCGGTACCACGACCCACAACTTCAAGTGCAAGGGTGGAAATTACTCTTTATAGTTTTATTATTTCAAAGGAAGCATTTAGCAATATGGGCTGATTAATGTTGAATCACCTGGAAAGGTTTGAATTTTTGACAACCATAACTAACAAGGCATTTACTGTTAACTTAATAAGTGAGTATTTACTATCTTGTGGATTTACTGTTTACTTTATAAGTGAGTAGTTACTATCTTGTGGATCATTTACTGTTAACTTAATAATTGAGTAGTTACTATCTTGTGAATTTACTGATAACTTTATAAGTGAGTAGTTACTATACTATCTTGTGGATTTACTGCTAACTTAATAAGTGAGTAGTTACTATTTTGTGGATTTACTGTTTACTTAATAAAAGAGTAGTTACTATCTTGTGGATTTACTGTTTACTTTATAAGTGAGTAGTTTCTATCTTGTGGACTTACTGTTTACTTTATAAGTGAGTAGTTACTATCTTGTGGATTTACTGTTTACTTAATAAAACAGTAGTTACTATCTTGTGGATTCAATGTTTACTTTATAAGTGAGTAGTTACTATCTTGTGCATTTACTGTTAACTGAATAAGTGAGTAGTTACTATCTTGTGGATTTAGTGTTAACTTAATAAGTGAGTAGTTACTATCTTATAGATTTACTTTTAACTTAATAAGTGAGTAGTTACTATCTTATGGATTTACTTTTAACTTAATAAGTGAGTAGTTACTATCTTGTGAATTTACTGTTAACTTAATAAGTGAGTAGTTACTATCTTGTGCATTTACTGTTAACTTAATAAGTGAGTAGTTACTATTTTGTGGATTTACTGTTAACTTAATAAGTGAGTAGTTACTATCTTATGCATTTACTGTTAACTTAATAAGTGTGTAGTTACTATCTTATGCATTTACTGTTAACTTAATAAATGAGTAGTTAATATCTTGTGGATTTACTGATTACTTAATAAGTGAGTACTTACTATCTTGTGGATTTACTGTTAACTTAATAAGTGAGTAGTTACTATCTTGTGGATTTACTGATTACTTGATAAGTGAGTAGTTACTATCTTGTGGATTTACTGTTAACTTAATAAGTGAGTACTTACTATCTTGTGGATTTACTGTTTATTTTATGAGTGAGTAGTTACTATCTTGTCGATTTACTGTTAACTTAATAAAAGAGTAGTTACTATCTTGTGGATTTACTGTTTACTTTATAAGTGAGTAGTTAATATTTTGTGGATTTACTGATTACTTAATAAGTGAGTACTTACTATCTTGTGGATTTACTGTTTATTTTATGAGTGAGTAGTTACTATCTTGTCGATTTACTGTTAACTTAATAAAAGAGTAGGTTCTATCTTGTGGATTTACTGTTTACTTAATAAAAGAGTAGTTACTATCTTGTGGATTTACTGTTTACTTTATAAGTGAGTAGTTACTATCTTGTGCATTTATTGTTAACTTAATAAGTGAGTAGTTACTATCTTGTGCATTTACTGTTAACTTAATAAGTGAGTAGTTACTGTATTGTGCATTTACTGTTAACTGAATAAGTGAGTAGCTACTATCTTGTGCATTTACTGTTAACTTAATAAGTGAGTAGTTACTATCTTATGGATTTACTTTTAACTTAATAAGTGAGTAGTTACTTTCTTGTGAATTTACTGTTAATTTAATAAGTGAGTAGTTACTATCTTGTGCATTTACTGTTAACTTAATAAGTGAGTAGTTACTATTTTGTGGATTTACTGTTAACTTAATAAGTGAGTAGTTATTGTCTTGTGGATTTACTGTTAACTAAATAAGTGAGTAGTTACTATCTTGTGCATTTACTGTTAACTTAATAAGTGAGTAGTTACTATCTTATGGACTTACTTTTAACCTAATAAGTGAGTAGTTACTATCTTGTGCATTTACTGTTAACCTAATAAGTGAGTAGTTACTATCCTGTGGATTTGTACGCAGCATAGGCCTACTACTCAGCAAAACGACATATTGAAACAATGTTGGCTCAACGTCGGCCCACCGTCTGCGACGTTGGCCCAACGTTAAAACAACATTGTTGCAATGTGTTCACTTACCGTGAACTAGATTTTTTGGTGGCAGTTGCTGTCGCATCACGGATACGTTGGTATATGCCAGGACAGCGGCGTCCAGGGCGTTGACGCCTTCCCAGGGCCATGACGAGGCGTGGCTGGCCTTCCCTCGGAATGTCACATCCACCCTGCACAAAAACAAACAGATTATGTGCGAAAACCCAGTGTTTTTCTTTTTAAAAACCATGTGAAAAAAATAAAATGAGATCTCTACTAACATAACAGGTTGAAAATCATAGTATATATAAAGTGAGCAGTAGATCAGTGTGTAGTAGAATTTATATATTCAGATCAAATCAAAATACCCCGAAATAAAACGTCTAATAAACCACCACAACTCTTTGCTGTAGGCCTCTAATGGATTTACAATATTTATCAATAAATTTGACGAAAGAAATGCCGTGTGGAGCAAGAGGAGGGGGTTCGTATGGATAATATGCAGCTCCAAAAGTTTTCGTTTTTACTCAAGATTAGATCAATTATAATTTTGTGAATACCGACTGCATTATCCCGATGAGCTTATTATCCGGATCGGCAAAGCTGACCGGCGTCGGGTGGACCATCATGGCTGCGTCTACTTTGTCAAACGCTCCGGCTTCTATCATCCGGCCCTTCCCGTTACCACTCTCTTCACCAGGTGTCCCTAGAACGTGTAGCTGAAAAAAAAAAACATTTCGTAAAACAGGGTGGTCAAGGAAAGAGTAAAAATTCATAATGGCTAATTTTGCATGCATTTACAATAGCCCCAGGATATCAAATGCTTAGTATAATTAATGTCATTTTGACACATTGACAAACTGCAATTCTACCGTGCAAAGCCAGAAGGTAGTATCTGCTTACTTGAAAGTCAGCAGATACTGTATTTTAGTTGTACATAGTCATCACCTCTGTCTATACAGTATACTGTGTAGAGGGAGGGGTGTGGAAAGGGGGTGTCTGTGATTAGATTTGTTTCTTGTACCGATACAGCTAGCGTTAGTTTCTATGTACAGTGACATTCACGTATGGCGTGTATTAGGTTCGAAAATCTAAAGTCGATAATACATGTATACGGAATACGGCGTTCGCTCATCGGTGTCTGCTCGATCACTGAAGTTAAGCAACGTCGCGCCCAGTTCATAATTGGATGGGTGACCGCCTGGGACTGCCAGGTGCTGTATACACTCGTGGGGCTCAGAGAACCACGTAAATCAGATGGCTCGTCTGACTGACTTTGAGTTAGACGTAAAAGAACCTCAATGGACGTAGGCGCAGTTTCCATCCGGCGAGACCCCAGAAAATCTACAATATGGAGTACTAGGCACATATATATAAGGCCATGATTGATATCATGAAGGATAACAGGCCTTGCTAGGTTACTCCCGTGGCGCGATAGCACAATAGTGCGTACTACCACGTAATATACAGATACAGATGTATCTCGGGTTAGAATCCATTACATGTATAAGGAATTATATTCGTAATTGAGAGTTCAAGTCTGCATTTGGTGAAAATTAGAACAAGTATTTATACTATGCATTAACTCAGGCTATAAATATGGTAAATAACGTCAGGAGAATAGAACGATAAAATATTGATAATAAAACGAATAAATGGATTGACGTTTTCACAGAGCAACACATTGTATCTCCACATTATAAAATGGTCATTAGCACTAACTCTGATTTCTTTGAGATGTCTCTCTATGCACACATTATGAGAACCTCCTAAAACGTTACTGAATGAAGTGAATGATCTGAGTTTGTAAACGTATCAGAGTTTAAGTATGTAAAATGAAATTCCATAACATCCATATACTGATTAATGCTAGCATAATATTACTACAGATTTCCAGAACATCCATATCTTGATTGGATGATTGTTGATCATATTCCCTGAAAATAATTTTAACTCACAATTTGCAATCTGGTTCTTCTATATGACATGGGAGCTTCAACATGATTAACAACATTAAAATCACTCATTATCAGCTGAAAAATATCGCAGATAAATTATGATAATAACGACTACTACAGCGCTGATAATATGTATGATCTAATGAGGTGCACCAATGCTGGATCAATGTTGGCCCGCTGTCTACGACGTCGGCCCAACATTGACCCAACATTGGTTCAATGCCTTATGTTTACTGGGGTGCTGCTTCACCCCTTGACTTACCTTTCCCAAGGGCTTCCCGTTCTGCTTGGCCACTTCCATGGCGCTCTTAATCCCCATCGCGGCCGCGACTCCCGCCTCGGCGATGAGATTGTGACCGCAGGCGTGCCCCATACCCGGAAGTGCGTCATACTCACAGAGTACGGCCACGCATGCGCCGTTCCCGTGATCCACCTGGCACCGGAAACCCGTCTCCATCACGTAGCTTCTCTCCACCGGGAACCCGCGGCTTTCAAAAAAATCTGTCAGATTTTTGTGAGCATCGTGCTCCTCCAAGCTCAGCTCCGGATTCTCCCAGATTTTGTTGCTCAGCTCCTGCAGGTCGTGCGCATTCTGATCGATGACGTCACACGCCGTGTTCTTGAGAATTTCCCTCAGCTCGTATGGTATGGTGTATGGTATGGTGGCTCCATTGATTTGCTCGCCTGAAACCAAAACGGTCATACTAGCCCTTGTATTGCTAGACTCGTATATATACCCCAGCTTTAGATGAATGAAACATAGACACAAACTGTAACAATTCAAAAGAAGGAGGATTAAGATATTATCGTTGGGTATTTTTTCACCTCCCATTGGGCACACGGCATTGTTGCAACGTTGAATCAACGTCGCAACAACGTCGTGTGCGCAGTGGATGGAGGTGGAAATCGCGTTGGCAATTCCAGCTTCAAAGAAATGAACCCTTCAACCGGAATTAATTGGAATTTTAACCAACTGTGAGAGAAAATTATTCAGATTTGACAAATTGGAGGTTACCCATTTTCAAATCTTGCTGGCTGATGTCACATTTTATCTTTAACATGTTTAAAAGGTGGTACCTTATGTGCTAATATAAAAATTTAAAAAGAAATTTAATCCGGACAGGTGTTTGAAGGGTTAAAAATGGAAATAAACAATTCCGTGCCAAGAGCTGCCCATTTCTGGCTGCCGATTATCTTCAGACGAATAAAATATCAATATTAAATTGGAGGTGTATATCGTGATTATAATCTCATCATTTCGTCAAACATGTCCATTTAATAATCGTTTATTGACTGCTGGGGGTCATTAAAGTGGACATTGATGCTGATAGTATATTTTTATCTTTATAATTTATTTTATACACGATACATAATGAACTAACCAATAGCTTTATTCTAAGTAATAATGTCAAAAACGTTCTAAAATCTATATGTATAAATTAAATGTAGTACCAGTATCCAGGTAACTGAATAATATTTTATTCAATAATTTAATTATACGGCATATAAAATTTACTTATGTACATAATATGTCTGACAAGAAAAGGCAGTAACTGTTCGCTTGAAAAGTAAGCCGGTGCTGCCTTTTAGATTTGTAAGGCAGTAAATCTCGAATTCATTATCACCAGTATATATACATTATACTATACCTCGATAACGTGACCTGATGAGGTTTTGCGCTTCACGTAAATATGCCAGGAAATGTTCAAATACACTTTTTTATCATTGCAAAAACATATCAGCTCGAAGGGTTTTCGCGTGGGAAATTCAGACGACTAATGACGTCACTACACAGCAAACACAAAACATTTGTGTAACATTTATACAAGAACGCTAAAAACCAACCCGAACTTACTGTGGTACCCAGTAAACACAAATCATCTGTATAATATTTATACAACGTCGGCCCAGCGTCTTCGACGTTGATCCGACTAAAACTTGTATAAATGTTATACAGTTTGGAGCACTGTATATGCACATCCTCGATGACCTTGACCCCGTTGGTGTGTAGCCATTTAGCCGAACTTTGCGTCTGTTCGCGTGCTGTTGTCGCGTGCTGTCGTCGCGTGCTGTCGTCGCGTGCTGTCGTCGCGTGCTGTCGTCGCGTGCTGTCGTCGCGTGTTGTCGTCGCGTGTTGTCGTCGCGTGCTGTGGTCGCGTGTTGCTGTGGTCGCGTGTTGCTGTCGTCGCGTGCTGTCGTCGCGTGGTGTCGTCGCGTCCTGTCGTCGCATACTGTTGTCGCGTGCTGTCGTCACGTGCTGTTGTCGCGTGCTGTCGTCGCGTGCTGTCGTCGCGTGCTGTCGTCGCGTGCTGCCGTCGCGTGCTGCTGTCGTCACGTGCTGTCGTCGCGTGCTCTCGTCGCGTGTTGTCGTCACGTCCTGTTCTCGCGTGCTGTCGTCGGGTGCTGTCGTCACGTGCTGTCATCGCGTGCTGCTGTCGTCACGTGCTGTCGTCACGTGCTGTCGTCGCGTGCTGTCGTCGCGTGCTGCTGTCGTCACGTGCTGTCGTCGCGTGCTCTCGTCGCGTGTTGTCGTCACGTCCTGTTTTCGCGTGCTGTCGTCGGGTGCTGTCGTCACGTGCTGTCATCGCGTGCTGCTGTCGTCACGTGCTGTCGTCACGTGCTGTCGTCGCGTGCTGTCGTCGCGTGCTGTCGTAGCGTGCTGCTGTCGTCACGTGCTGTCGTCGCATGCTGTTGTCGCGTGCTGTCGTCACGTGCTGTCGACGCGTGCTGTCGTCGCGTGTTGTCGTCGCGTGCTGTTGTCGCGTGCTGTCGTCGCGTGCTGTCGTCGCGTGTTGTCGTCGCGTTCTGTGGTCGCGTGCTGCTGTCGTCGCGTGCTGTCGTCGCGTGCTGTCGTCGCGTGCTGTCGTCGCGTGTTGTCGTCGCGTGCTGTTGTCGCGTGGTATCGTCGCGTGCTGTCGTCGCGTTTTGTCGTCCTGTGTTGTCGTCACGTGCTGTCGTCGCATACTGTCGTCTCGTGCTGTTGTCGCGTGCTGTCATCGCGTGCTGTCGTCACGTCCTGTTGTCGCGGGCTGTCATCGCGTGCTGTCGTCGTGTGCTGTCGTCGGGTGTTGTGGTCGCGTCCTGTCGTCGCATACTGTTGTCGCGTGCTGTCGTCGCGTGTTGTCGTATCGTGCTGTGGTCGCGTGCTGCTGTCGCCACGTGCTGTCGTCACATAGTGTTGTCGCATACTGTTGTCGCGTGTTGTCGTCGCGTGCTGTCGTCACGTCCTGTCGTCGCGTACTGTGGTCGCGTGCTGCTGTCGTCGCGGCCTTTCGTCGCGTGCTGTCGTCGCGTGTTGTCGTCGCGTACTGTCGTCGCGTGCTGTCGTCGCGTGCTGTCGTCGCGTACTGTCGTCGCGCGTTGTCGTCGTGTGCTGTGGTCGCGTGCTGTCGTCTCGTGCTGTCGTCGCGTGCTGTCGTCGCATACCGTCGTCGCGTGCTGTCGTCGCGTGCTGTCGTCACGTCCTGTTGTCGCGGGCTGTCGTCGCGTGCTGTCGTCGTGTGCTGTCGTCGCGTGTTGTTGTCGCGTGTTGTCTTCGCGTGCTTTCTTCGCGTGCTGTCGTCGCATGCATATTCGCTCTCGCGTCTGCGCTGGTGTTTTGCACTTCGAGGTTACTTTAGGTTCACGTTTCAGTTGGGGCTCGCTGATCTGGTAAGTTTTTAATGATAAATACCTAAAAGTTAACCTTTACAACGTGGGGATCGAGTTTGAGCGTCAGAATCCGACGTCTGTATACGTCTAAACATCTATCCAGCTGCACCCGAAAGAGTAGAAATAAGGTATTGAAATGAAGCGGAAAGAGCTGACTAGGCCTAATCCTAAGCTTACGCTAGGTTCCCAGTGGCCACGGCGGCCACGTTTCAGGCCACCGTGGAGAAAACGGGATGGACGTGGGGCAACGCAGGGCAGCGGGATGAACAAACTTGGGAGGCCGTGATTGCCGTGACTGCCGTGCCAGATTTTAAAACTGTCAAAAAATTTGCCACGGCAATCACGGTACGGATAAGAAACCTAGCAGGCCGTAGTAAGACGGGGTGAAGCCAACAAAACGTGACAAAAAGTGACAGTGCGTAATAAGCCGTAACGGAACTTTGAGACGGTCCGTACTGGGACTGAAAGCATATTTCTGGGACATTTTGGTGATTTTGATAGCGGCCATTTTGAAAATAGGTCTTTGGTCATTTATTCTCTATCGATTAAATGTTAACAGCCTGATTCTGACTCGTGATAGGTCCCCGAACAACATGATACTACTCAATGAGAGTCCTGGGGATATTTTAAATCACAAATCATAACTTCAAATGTGCATACGGGCAAAATATGTACTTTTTGTCAATATTTTGGACGCCATCTCGAATTACACAAAAATTATTGTAATTTAGCGTTTGAAAATAGTTTCAGCAGATTCTTTGACCTCTTATATTTGGGATTAGCCACCAAAATCTTTTTTTTATATTGATTAAGAGGCAATATATGTTCAAACGCGCTCCAAAGCTGTCCGGTCTCCACGTTTCATCCGCAGATAGTCTTGAGAGAACGTGAAAGACGTCTCAGTCCTCGATTACAACGTGAGAAACGTGAGGAACCCCATCAGGCCGTGACAGCCCGGGAGGCAACGTACTGGCATCCGTAAGGCTCAGTCACATTGAGGCGGTTCGAGGTGGCGGTCGGTCCAAAGAGAGATACGGTTTGAACCGTGCGAAAGTCGGCGGTTCGAGCCGCGGTCCATGATAATTAGAATGTCATATGCGGAGTAATATAGTCAGATACGGACGGCCTCATAAGGTATTTTTGGCAATTTTGGCATGTTTCCGAAGATTTTTCGGAGATTTGCGGATGTTTCTGGCGGTCATATTCGGTTTCTGAAATGAGATTTACGGTCTTGATTCGGTTATTTACGGGTATGTACGGTCAGATGCGATCGGTGTCGGTTATGTACGTTCATATACGATTACCGAGGGAGCTTGTCCTCGCTCCGTAGCACACCTTGCTAAAATGGACCGTATATATATCCCTATCTGTACGGGCGGGTATATACGGTCTGATTCGGAGAGATACGTTCGCAAAATGAGAGATACTGTCTGGATAATTAGCACGGTCATTTACGGGGAAACAGCCGGAGATATAAGGTTGTTAATTTGTTGAGATAGGGTTTTATAAGGTCCAAATAATTCTATATACGATCACTTGCGTTTATATACGGACAGAAAATGTTTTTAAGGAGATATGCCATTGCCCCTGAAATTAGTAAATATAGGCTCAAAAATTACATTTTCAGAAGGTCAAATACGGACCGACGGGCGGTGTGAAAATGTCTTTTGCGGTTCAGTGGCTGGGTATATAGGGTGTGATGCGGAGGTATAGTGACATATAAGGAGATATAAGGAGTAATGCAGGGTTAAGGCGGAGATATAGGGCAGACGTATAATTCTAGACGTATCAATAATAGACGTATAATTCTAACATTTTAAACACAAGTAGCTGCCAGAAATGTTTATCATCAGGATTTTTACACTGTATCCATATTTCTTTCTGTTGCCACGGTAACATGTAAGTAGAAACAAATATTACTGATTGGAGAGTAATTGAGACTAAAAATTATCATTTGACAATTAAATCACGTGACACTTGTAAACAATGAATAAAGCTGTCCGTGTACATGATTTCTCTATAGTATCGGAATTTTTTATCGTTGCCGATTTACTGTCGCTAAGCTCATATTCAAGAACATAATAGATTAAGTTGTGTAGGTTTATACACAAATTTTTGATGGTATAGGTGAAGATGACTAAAAATAATGTAATGATAAACGCCTGAAAGTTGGTAAATCTCCATTGTAGGTTTGCAAAATCTTAATTTTTTTCAGAAATGCGTCAATCATTGGTAATTATAAAGTTTGATTTGATAAATTTGATTTGATTGATTTGTTAATAATAGTTGCCATTTATGCCCATAGCAACAAAGGTTATTATTCTTTATTGTCAATCATTTTTAGCCAGCCTTTTATTTTTAATTAAAAAAGGTGGGCTATTGCAATTGAAGTTCGGTGTCGGCGTTAACATTTACTTGTGGGCACAATAACTTGAAAAGTTTTCATGTATCCTTCCCAAATTTGTTATGCATGCTACAAATGATCAACTTCAAAAATGGCTGAAAAAAAATTAAAATGGCCGATTTATCTGCGCATTTTTGCATTTTACATAAATAATTTGACCTTGTGGGCGCGATAACTTGAAAAGTTTTTCATGTATCTTGTTCAAATTTCTTATGCATGTTACTAATAAGCAGGTCTCGGACAAGTTGAATACCAGCTGAAAAAAATAAATAAATAACTTTAAGTTAAACTTATTAAGTTCAATAATGGCGGCGGGCTATTGTCAAGTGTGTTCTTGTTATTATATGCTTCGCCGGAAATCTGTGAATTGCATAAATGTGTTTCTATAAGTGGATTATAGTGAGTTGATCTCATGTGGCATGGATATATACAAAATACTTTGAAGATTTTGTACTGTTGCCATTGAAACCGTTTCTAGGGAGTAAGGGGGCGTTCTCAAGAGGTATGGTAACAACTTTAAAGTGAAAGCCCCCCCCCCCCCCAAGTATTTGTATTGCGTTATCATTTTTGTTTTTAAATCATGAAAAAAACGTGGGCGTGAAAGAGCTCTAGCCTCGTTTGTCAAAGTGCGACTTACGACTCATTTAGCCAAATCGGGTCACATATGTGCACGTAGGTGGCCTAAAACCGCTTTCATTTCATTTTTTTCTAAATATTACACGTACAAATTGAAGCATTTCAGTTCTGTAAGTTGGTCCTGCCTTTATTTGTTTTGTCACACAGCGTTGGCATGTTCGCAAGGCATCGTAAATGACGTAATATGACCCTGTGGTATGAGCACTAACATTAATAACACTAAATACCCCTATTTCTCCTTATCTCGCCGTATTACACTGTACATAAACGAGTATGGACTGTATTGGACCGAATATGGATCGTATTGGACCCATCCCTGGACCGTAGCGACCCGAACCTACCACGAAATAATTATTCCGTATTTAACAGAAAATCTCCGTGAAACACCTCTTTTGAATCCGTATATGATCGATATCCGTATATCCGCTGCTCAGACCGTGAATGACCGAATTGGACCTCATTGAACATTTCTCGACCGACCAGAACCGTAAATTTCATTGTATAACCCTATATCAACGCAAATAACAATAAATCTCCGCATTAGACCGCTTATGGCCAACCGTATATCACCTTATAAATTCATAAAAAAGCTCCGAAACTCACTTTTTCTAACCTCAGACCTGGAAAAAGCCGAGGTCATTTAAGGGCATTTACGGTTCACAAAATATAATTTGCGGTCATTTACGGAAGTTTATAAGAAGAGTTAAGAAGAGTTATACGGTTATATACGGTTCGGCGACCGCGCGTGAACCGTAGTCTACCAAGTTTTCAAACATGTTCAAAAATAAAAAAAACACCCGCGGTCGACGGCCGGTCGGCTGGCAGTGCGCGAGGTCCAATACGGTTCGATTCGGTTCTTTGGCGTACGGACCGTAAATGCCGACCGTATCTCTCCTTTACCCGAAAAAGCCCCGTGTGACTTGGGCATAATAGACCAGGGGTTGAACGGGCCGAACCGTGCAGCGCCTTTGAGCCTCCGGGAGTTGACCACCTGCGACCTGTCACGGCCCGTCCCGCATACCGTGAGAGGCCGTAACAGACCGTTAGAAAACGTGGCAAGACCTAACAAAAATTGCAAGAGGGATGAAATGTCACGGTGCACTACGTTTTGGGCAAACCTGGCTATCGCATCTTGCCGTATCAGGTCTGACCGTCAGACTACCAGCCGGTGGCAGACAACTGGATAGATGAAGATGGGCTATCGTAGCCGCCGGGAACATAGTGTAAACCTAGCATAAGACTATAGCTAGTCCGAGTCGACTCACTCAAACTGAAAAATTATTATATGGTATTATTTGTTTAACTAATCAAATAATACAATTTGAAAGACGTCTAGCACCAGTGTTAAGATATTATACTAGAAACAAACACATTAGTAGCTCCAGTGTTAAGATATTATACTAGAAACAAACACATTAGTAGCACCAGTGTTAAGATATTATACTAGAAACAAACACATTAGTAGCACCAGTGTTAAGATAAGAAACACATTAGTAGCACCAGTGTTAAGATAACAAACACATTAGTAGCACCAGTGTTAAGATAACAAACACATTAGTAGCACCAGTGTTAAGATAACAAAAACATTAGTAGCACCAGTGTTAAGATAACAAACACATGAACAGCACCAGTGTTAAGATAAAAAACACATTAGTAGCACCAGTGTTAAGATAACAAACACATTAGTAGCACCAATGTTAAGATAACAAACACATTAGTAGCACCAGTAACACATTAGTGGCACCAGTAACACATTAGTAGCACCAGTGTTAAGATGTTATACTTGGGGCATTCAATCAAATCAGGACATTTTCATTCAGCTGGATTTTTTACACGCTGCAAGCTGTGGATCGCCGTAGCGAGACCCAGCCTGCAGTAGGTAAAACACAGCAAGCTGAATATAAATGTTGGTAAGTCCAGCTTCAAATGAACTGAAAAGAGAAACAAACAATGCTTTGCCAAGCGTTGCCCGGTCCTCGCTGTATGTTCCTCTGAGTAGCATTATTATATTCAGACGTATACAAGATCAATATTCAATCAGAGGTGTATATCGTGATGATTATCTGATAATTTATTTATTCGTGTCCATTTATTAATAGTTTATTGATTAAAGAGGGTCACTAAAATGAAAAGCCCACTATATTGATTGTAATCAGCATGTTTATATCTTTATAATTGATTTACACACGATACAAATATACTTGCACTGACTGACTAAGATAATAACAGCAAAAAACAACTGACATATATGTCTATTCTTGGTGATTGGCAGAAACATGCCAACATTTATATGTATAGATTAAATGTAGTTAAAGTATCCAGGTATCTGAATATATTATGCGATAATATAATTAGACGAAATATAAAATATATGCACTTTCAAGAATACATACTTATACAATATCATCACACAATAGGCTATAGTTTTCTGCAAAGCCAAAAGGCAGTAACTGTTCACTTAAAAAATAAGCCGCTACTGCCTTTTAGTTTGCACGGCAGTAAATCTGTATAGTGAATCCCTGGCACGCTGGAATTCATTATGTACATATCTCCAATTATTATACTCTATGTACCTCGATGATATAATTGAGTTATGAAGCCTGACTGTGACGGGTATAATATTCATTTTTGGCTTCAAACCCCAGTTTGTCATGAACTACGTGTCAAATAAATATATAATCCATTTTATGCCACCCCCTCCCCCACTAAATTTTAATAATTAAACATGGTTACTGCTGACCAAATGTTGTTTCACCGGTGGTCCATCGATTTCGACCCTGGCTCAACAGCAAAAAAACAACATTGGATCAATTTATCGTGTTTGCTGGGATATCTGGATATTGAGAGCCTGGGGCCGTATGCACCAACATGAGGTTTGGACAAACCCCAGAGGTATCGTGGGGGTAAATCTGGAAAACGAAATACCTCGTATGCACCATGAGGGGGTAAATGTCGCGCGGGGGTACATTTTGCCAATTGCACAGTTAAATTTACCCCTACTAGGGACCAGGGGTAAATGGGCAGAGCGAAAGGTAAACGACGATTTTATGATCATATCACATACAAATGCATGACAGATACATATTATTCATGATTAAATCATTGTAACTAGGTCTATGTTAGAAAATCGCAAGTACTATTTTCAATTATTGTACTTGTCAATCTCGCGTATTTTGTGCATGGTCACCTAAGTGATGGGAGAACGTGCTTGTTATAGCTTCACTCTTTTAACATATAAAACTGCTATTAAGTACAGATAAATTGTTTTTTTTTGCATTAATATTAAAACAAATCAATTAAACTTTTCAATAACAACATAAAATCACCACCACTACTTTGACAAATGATGTATATGTGTATATTCATGTTTTGAAAGTGTTCCGATAATATGTTATGACATCATTTAACAGTTCCTCATCCAAAATGTGCATGTGTTAAATGTTTTAATACAGTTGAGATTAGCTGGTGTGCAAAACACGCTACTCAATTCAAATTTATTAGTAACAAAGGATAATAATCAATTAACGTTAAAATTAACATCTGTAGCACTGCGCGATATGCACTTGTAATTGTTTTTTAAACAAATTTCGCAAATTAATGAAATCAAATAAAACGAACAGGGATTGTTTTTTCGTAGTTAGAGGGTTTCTAAAGAACACTTAAGTGTCATTGAAAATGAAGCGAACAAATTGTAGTTACAAGTCACCATAAAAACGTGCGCAAGTGAAAAGTATAAATAAGATTGATTGTCCCATATTTCCTCATTGCAATGGCTAACTTTTTTTTTACTTTTCTCGAGAAAAAAAAACATATTAAAGAGCGAGGTCGACAGTCACGTGTATTAAAAACGCCATTTTTATGGGGGAATATTTTTTCAAAATAATTAAAACAAACGTTTAGAGGCATAGCAATAGCAAATATATAATCATCTCTCAAGTGAAAGAAAAATTGCTTTGAATGCCTAAATATAACTAATTAAAATGACTGTTAAATACATAATGAAATGCATGATTATAGATTAATTACAATTAATTGTAGTTACCGACATTTACAATGTCATATTATTTGTTATGACATATTGTCTTCTCATTGTTTGCACATTGTTGTTATTTGCATTATTTATTATATAATTGCTGAACGATTTATGTTCTTAAATGAGCCTACAATTAGATATTCTTATGCATAATTAGGATTTTTTTATCAGCTTTAGACTTGTCTATTTCTATTAATTTGTTACCCATGATCATGTTAACGTTGTGATATGAGGCATGTATGATCTGATCATTTACTGAAGTAGAAGTTCTTGCTGGACAGCAAAACATTGGGAATTCCCCATTAAATAGTCAATACAGAGAGATGTTGCATACGAGGTAAATTCGCAGGAAAATCCCTGAGGTTGAAACCCCAGAGGTCAATACTTCTGTGGTATCATTTACCCTGTGAAGTTGTTGCATACGGCCCCAGGAGCGTAATTCACTACTCTAATTTACTGATACGATATTTGCAAAAAACGTTTCGGAGATCTTTCTTT
This sequence comes from Flabesymbios commensalis, assembly GCA_964017125.1. Classification (NCBI taxonomy): domain Eukaryota; kingdom Metazoa; phylum Annelida; class Polychaeta; order Terebellida; family Flabelligeridae; genus Flabesymbios; species Flabesymbios commensalis. The sequence goes on from OZ024907.1 coordinate 81,881,569, forward strand.
CAGTATGTTACTATACTATGTATTTTTACAGTATGTTACTGTATGCTGTATATTTTTCAGTAAATTTCTCTATATTAAATGCATTTTATTTTCCACCCTCCTAAAAACCGCAATTTTCACCTCAAGGTGAATAAAAATCTCCTGATCTTCTAACAGGTCAGATATCTGGCTGATAGTGATAGTGATTGCGCTGGCAATATTCATCAAAAGTGACCCTTCTGTATATCTGGATGATAGTGATAGTGATTGCGCTGGCAATATTCATCAAAAGTGACCTTCCTGTATATCTGGCTGATAGTGATAGTGATTGCGCTGGCAATATTCATCAAAAGTGACTTCTCGTATATCTGGCTGATAGTGATAGTGATTGCGCTGGCAATATTCATCAAAAGTGACTTCTCGTATATCTGGCTGATAGTGATAGTGATTGCGCTGGCAATATTCATCAAAAGTGACTTCTCGTATATCTGGATTATAGTGATAGTGATTGCGCTGGCAATATTCATCAAAAGTGACTTCTCGTATATCTGGCTGATAGTGATAGTGATTGCGCTGGCAATATTCATCAAAAGTGACTTCTCGTATATCTGGCTGATAGTGATAGTGATTGCGCTGGCAATATTCATCAAAAGTGACTTCTCGTATATCTGGATGATAGTGATAGTGATTGCGCTGGCAATATTCATCAAAAGTGACTTCTCGTATATCTGGATGATACTGATAGTGATTGCGCTGGCAATATTCATCAAAAGTGACTTCTCGTATATCTGGATGATAGTGATAGTGATTGCGCTGGCAATATTCATCAAAAGTGACTTCTCGTATATCTGGATGATACTGATAGTGATTGCGCTGGCAATATTCATCAAAAGTGACTTCTCGTATATCTGGATGATAGTGATAGTGATTGCGCTGGCAATATTCATCAAAAGTGACTTCTCGTATATCTGGATGATAGTGATAGTGATTGCGCTGGCAATATTCATCAAAAGTGACCTTCCTGTATATCTGGATGATACTGATAGTGATTGCGCTGGCAATATCCATCAAAAGTGACTTCTCGTATATCTGGATGATAGTGATAGTGATTGCGTTGGCAATATTCATCAAAAGTGACTTCCCGTATATCTGGATGATAGTGATAGTGATTGCGTTGGCAATATTTATCAAAAGTGACCTTCCCGTATAGTGTCTGTGCCAGGGGTCACCACTAGCTGGTCACCACATGGTCGCGGTAATTGACTTTAAAATCTGCCGATTCCCTTTTGTCTGGTCATTAATAGATGCGGTACCCATCACTTTTTACCTTTGTCATGAAAAAGTTCCGTCTGCTTCCGCAATGACAAAAGACAGTAACGTCTTACTTGAGAAAGAAACAGTTACTGCCTCTTGGCCTAGAACGGCGGTGTGGCTGTGTATTTTTACTAACCCTTCAAGCTCCATCGACCCATAAATAAAAATTATGCAAACTAGCATAATTTGCATAGCGTTATTTGAAAACAATAGTGTTAATAGTGTTTAAATTATGGGTCAATATAATGTTTCATCGGACCAACATTAAGCCGCCTTAATAGAAACACGAGACGTTGAACCGAATTTCTGTAACGTTGGGCCAGCGCCGTAGACAATGGGCCAACATTAGACAGACCAATGCCTCTTGTTATCTGGGATACCAAAACTACATAAACCACCCGATGCTGTCCTAATACTGGGAGAGTAGGCCCCTATTAGAAATTGGTCCCTGGAAAGGCTGATTTGTTTTAAATTATTTTATTTTACCTCATTTCCGATTTATATAACTGCGTGTTATGACTTATGATAAATGAAGTCATTATTTGACTATATTTAGAAGTCCCCATGAGGTATCGAATAAAAAACTGCAAATGTTTTTCAAGAAAGTCACGAAAATCAAGTGTGAAAAAGATGGCGTCATTGTCCTGACTAAATTTTTGCATGGTCAGGGGAGAGCGTACTAAGTGGCAGGGTCAAAGGCTCAGATGCTGACCCACACCTAAAAGCAACATACGAAGTGGAGAGTCAGTTATGGATATGGCATTTTCATAGTTATTTATATGGCAATTTCATAGTTATTTATATGGCATTTTCATAGTTATTTATATGGTATTTTCATAGTTCTTTATGTGGCAAATAGTCTTAATAGCTCTTTGTAATTATAGCTAAGACGACATACTGGTTACTATACGTGAGGACCATCTAGTCCGGCAGCCATGGTGGTATACCTGGACTTGGTGTATATGTTTTTTTCTTTACAGAATACTGCTGCCCAGACCCCCTGTTTAAAGATTTCGGAGGGTGTGGAGGTGTCACCGTTGGGCAATTTTAGTTATTCACGTTTTTCAAAATGACCGCCAAGAGCCACAGTAAAAATGTAACTTTTGCACTTTTTGTCCTAGAAATATGTGTAATACAGCTTTTCTAACTAAATTGACCACGGGAAACTCATTTCCGGCATTATTTTTTTTATTCAGAAGTCGCCTTCGTGCATAAATACAAAATGGCCGCCACTACTGAAAGACTAAAGTATGTTTCTGAACAGAAACAAGTGTGAAACTACATTGCTGGCCAAATTTTCTCTGTGGATTTATCTTATACGAGGATTAAGCGAGATAGTATCTAATAAGAATTATTATGAAAGCACGCTCAAAGCAAAAACGTAACAACAGCAACAATATTTGGAGAATTTTTTTTACTGTAGCAACGACATACAGGCAAATGGTCATGCAATCACGATATAGACTACCTTAGTTATATAAATGAACAACATGGATAGGGCTTTATAAATATACTTACCACTAATCTAGAATGACGGTTTATACATTCTGACATCAGTTGTCTTAAATTGTATAAGTACATTAAAATCACCAAGCATCATAACCTTACTTGAAAAACTAAAAAGATGCCGACGATTGTGCCTCAGCTGCAGAGCTTAATTTGCTCGAACTGACAGGCGGAAGAGGGGAGAGCTCTACAGACAGACAGATAGACTGGTGGATAACCTGACTACACAATGGCTCAGGCTGATGGAGACACAAATAGAAGTAGTAGAAAATGCTCAACGTCACTTTTCGTCACTAATGGTCATTTAAGTGACACTGTAATACGTTAGAAATAGTGCATTCCGTTGATGAGATGAATGCTGCACAGATGAGGATATGGTGATAGGGCATGGTGGGTTATTGCGAGTTTTTTCCTTCACTCGCCCGAGAAGGGGTTCTGGGCATGTCTGGGAGATTCACCTCCATACATGCCCAGGCGGTCGGATACTTGGGTTTAGATGTACAAAACACAGGTCCGCTATCTTCGGGTCAGTTTGATCCAGAGTAACAATAGCTGAGGATAACTCAATTCACCCCATGTGAGAGACCTAATGTCAAACACTTAATTGCCGGTAGTTTAAGGACTTACTATTATGCTACCATGGTCAACACCAGTTTCTGCGCTGATGCGGGAGCTGTATCGGCACCGTTATGTAATAATAAGCATTGATGAGGTAAGACTATGCCAACATGATATTGTGTTTATTAATGTTGTTCAATAAATGTTTTTAATTAGCATTGACCTTGTCATCATCATGAGCATTATGCATGTGTGAAGTTGTTTCCACAGTGCCGATACGGTAAATTGTACATGAAGGATCAGCACTTTTGCAGCTACATCTTGTACATGAACATTTTATGACCTATAGCACTGCACATGGAATTAAATCTTAATTTAGTCGAGCAATGCATTGCAACATTTTGCCAGCCAAGGTCAGTGGAATCAAAATTTAAGAGGACTTTCCGAGCACACTTCCAAAGCTGTACCTGTAGATGTGCTCTTTTAACGTTTTGTGTGAAGTCATCCGTTGTTGGAGGCAACGAACACAGTTTTGGAGTGGTCAGGTGCTTGCTTGCCAGCTACTGCTTCTGCCAACTTCAGTCATGGTAGAGCATTGTGGCTGACCATAACATGCTGCCATAAGTGTAGTTATTTGTTTAATAATGTCTGTAATTTTAAGATTTTGGTCACCTATGCGAGAAAGAGAAATAACCAGCTTTAACATGTTAAAGTATCTTCTGTGCAGTTGCCTTTCCCACCCCATAGCACCTGGCAACTGCATCACACCCTGATATGGCATGCAGATTAATATATCAGGTATGATGTGCTTGTACTTCTTAAATTTCAGATCTATGATTTTGCGATCCCCAATTTGTAGATTCCATGAACATCTCAGTTGGGAGTTTTTCTTCTGCGTAAAATGGTGCAAAAACAAAATGAAAACATGTGTCATCTGAGACAACACTTACCCCATGACTTACAGCAAGTTCCTGATAAACAATATTGTTATCTGCTTCTTCGTGTGAATGTTTTTTATATCGTCTAAATATGGCTAATTTCTGTTAGCACATTATCATCACCATTGATTACAATTTTATTTGTCGATGTGTGCATGCTATGAAATATTTTATCCTCTTTAATGTATTTAATGATGGCTCTGATTAGTTATTTTTAATCTTCACTAACCGTGAGGATCACATTTTGAGCAGGAAGAAGTGCATTGCTGCCCAGTTTGTGCCTAATTTTACGTTTCCTTTCAAGCTGAAGTCTTTGTATCTATCATATATCAGATAAACATAGACGGAAATGAGCTTTGTGTTTGTTCTGAAGCCATTCACAGTTCCTTTAGTAGGCCAAGCTAAATATGTCCACATCACTGCTGAACCATCGACCACCAAGCAACTGGCTTTCACAGTTCTATGACATTATGTCTACCCGAAGAATATTCTTAAGGTTAGACTTTGAATTAGTTATCTTCGTTTCAAATGGAAAGTCAAAAATAGCAGATGCGAATGGAGCCAGTTCGTGTACCAATACATGATTAATATTGAGACTTCTGGAACTCGGATGAAGCCCATAATTAATAATGGGTCATACACCGTGTCAGTTTAAACGGTTTTTCTCACTCAAGCAAATGTTACAGTGTCCTTGGTGATCGTAAAAACCTTCAGGACAATTAGCTTCAAATGTTTGCATGAATGTTATGCCAATTTCTACAGCTGTATAATATATCAGGTAACGATATTTACAGGTGTTGCTGGATATGATGGATCTAAAAATAGTAGCATTTTTTTCATAAAGCTAACCGAATAATATGGAATATGGTAACATCTGTTCAACTGCAGCTATATGTGAAGACCAATCTGATTCTTGTTCAGCAAGTAAATATATCATCATGATCCTAAGTAGTTTATTAACAGATCTACCCAAATCTTTAAAATACTGTTTTTGTTGACAATATCATTCAACAACTGCATCAGATCAGACATGCAAACTAGTTTAAATTTGTCAAAGTCTTAATATATGGGAGGTGATGAAATTAAAGTCTGATCAATATTGTGGAGAAACAATTGTATTGGGGCCATTTTAGGCTATAGGCTTATATTATTCTAGAGTCTAGTATCATACCTTCAAATGTCATAGCCTTTGTAAAGTCAGTAATAGTAGGCTTAGAAAGTCGTATGCCAGGTACCTGTAACTAAACATGTTTCTAATGATATAAATTATGAATTGCCAATATAGCGGTGGCGACCATCTTGGATTTATGCATGAATGAAGCTTCTTAATAAAAAAATAATGCCGCAAATGAGTTTCTCGTGTTTAATTAAGTTGAAAAAGTGGTATTATACGTATTTCTAGTGCAAAAAGTAAAAATGTTACATTTCCACTGTGGCTATTGGCGCCATTTTGAAAAACGTGAATACCTAGAATTGCCCAAGGGTGATACCTCCACACCCACTGGATTTTTCGTATAGGCGGTCTGAACAACAATATTCTGCACAGAAAAAAAGAATATACTCCAAGTCCAGGTTAGAGCAAAGAAGGGACTTGGCTACCGGACTTGGTTACATGTCATTGGTCCGACACACCATTGGTCCGACACACCATTGGTCCGACACAGCATTGGTCCGACACACCATTGGTCCGACACACCATTGGTCCGACACACCATTGGTCCGACAATCCATGGTAGGCCTATAAACTTGAGTTGAGTCACAAGAAAACTTATGTTGAGTTACAAGAAAACTTCAGTCGAGATACAAGAAAACTTATAAGGAAACTTTATTAGTAAATTTGAGTTGAGATATAATATAAGAAATTTGATTTGAGTGACAATAAATCTTGAGTTGAGTTACAAAAAAACTCGGGTTGAGTTACAAGAAAACTTAAGTTGAGTTACTAAAAAAATTGAGTTGAGATACAAGAAATTTGAGTTGAGTAACAAGAAAATTGGGGTGGGTAACAAGAAAATTGAGTTGAGTAACACGAAATTTGAGTTCAGTATAACATGAGCTGAGTAACAACAGGACTAAATGTTGAGTGACCCAAATGGGCCACCGTAGTTTTATCATTAAATAAATCTACATGGTTATGGCCCTCTTTTACGAAGTCCCATTATTTGTTGTCCGAATTACCCGTAAACCTGAACCTAGTACCTTTAGTCCGAAGTACCATTAGTCCGAAATAAAATAATAGCTTACTTAAAGACAAAATATGCCCTTTTTGTTATAGTATATATTAATACCGTCTAATTAAGACTAGTGCAGAATTTAAATCTCATTATAATCTGCTATCAGTATCTTGTTATATCGACGCATTGTTCTCAGCAAGTGTCAAAATTCATGTACTTGCGTTTGAAGCAGTATTTTGTTACAAACTATTCAAAGACATGGAGTGTACATTGCTGCCTAGGATATGCAATTATTATTATTATTATATAATCGTGTTCTTATATGTAGCCTACGGCTGCACTGGCTCTAAGCAGAAAATTGACTGTTATTTACAGACAGCTTGGCAATAATCACTAATCTTTATCCAATTATTATACGTATTTTTTCTTCATTTGAAGCTGGAAATTAGGTCAGCAATTACATCAAGTTAATAAACATAATGAGTAGCATATTATTATTGAAGCCCTTATGACGCTGTTACCGGCACAAGTAAATAAATGAGGACAAATAATTGGTCATAGGGTTGTCCACAAATGAGAGAACTCCTATGAGTTAATTATCTGACTTTCTGACTAACCGTCACAAGCTTTCTGGCAAACGGGCTTTCTGACCAATAATTCTTACTTATTTTATGACTAACGGGCCTTCTGACAATCGGGCCTTCTGACTTATCATCCTTACTGATTTTCGGACTAGCGGGCCTTATGACTAACGGGCCTTTTGACCAACGGGCCTTCTGACAATCGGGCCTTCTAACTGATCGTCCTTACTGATTTTCGGACTAACGGGCCTTATGACTAACGGGCCTTCTGACCAACGGGCCTTCTGACTAGCGGGCTTTCTGACTATAAGGCGTACACCATGGTATCTTAGCTAATGTAGATACAATAGTATTGGTGCCCATGTCATGGAAATTTTTTAATTCATTTATAACACTAATTGGCCTACATGTGATTTTAGAGCTGTTTACATGTATATGCAGCTGCGTCAAAACGCATGCGTTATGTTAAGACATAGCCTATAACACAATACATCATCGTGGCATGCATTGTGCCAATGCTATTTCCATCAAAACATGGGCTAATAAATTTAACATGTGTACTGTCAATCCGTAATATGCGTTATATCTCGGCAAAACCCCGTTTTTTTTTAATAAATTACAACCTCACAAAATACATAAATTAATATAGTATTCGCTCCCGTCCAGTGCAACGCGCTTAATCCATAGCTTGATATCTAATGGTGTCTTCAATATGTTGTCTTTAATCATTTGTAATAGAGACAATGCTTCCAAGTTGCGACACATTTAAGAGAGGATATGCCAGAAATGTGATAGAATTAAATGTGTTGAAATTTTGTTTTTATTTTTAATTTACATTAGGGGCGGAACAGATGATACGTGAGGGGGGGGGGGGGGGTATGAGTTATTTCCTAAAAAAAAGTTTGTTCGGCAAATCTCAGGCAAAAAATTGTTTGTTTGGTTATGCAAGGAAAGCGGTGGTGAAACTACAAAGGTTGATTTCATGAATATTTCAAGCAAGACGAAGTAGATTAATTGATAAGTATTTGTTATGAAAGAAGTATGATGAGTTATTGTTACACATTTTCTCAATTTAAATTCAAATTTAAATATGAAGTACTGGTCTAGTGCAGTAGTTAAGCTCCCATAATGAAACAATTGTGCATTTTATGATTAAAGCATGAAACTTCTACCATTATTAGTACATATCCTGGGGTTTATTTTAAGATGTGGTGGTAAGTGAAATTTGACCCCTGGTGACCTCTAGAGGTCATTGACCTCGAAAGGTCAAAATATCCAATTACGAAGCCAAAAAGTGGTGAAAATTGTGTTATACAATATCTATAAAAAAAAATTGTATTCTAGAGGTGTACCAAATACTCTAAGAGACTGATGTTAATCATAAACATAACACCAAGGTCATGTAAAGGTTAATTTAGGGTCATTTGAAGGTCAAAATAGCAACAAATAGTGAAAATATTCAGTTTTAATCAATTAAAACTATACTAGTGGTTCAGTCATCTATTACAAAGGATTAATTTTGACACAGTCTTGGTCAGACATCTTTCTCACACGCACTTTAGGAGATTAAGGGCAGTATCTAACTTAAGAGGGGAAATACACATTAAGTATTCCCCTTACTTCACCCCTTTCTCAATGTTTAATTGGACGAGCAAAATACAGTGTGCAGCCGCTGTTAAACATCAGTTTCAGCTCCCATGGCAAACTATTGATTCATAATTGGACTATGATGTCTGACGTGGGTTGGGATTATGTTTTAGTGGGGTACCGTCGAAAAGCAACGTTAAGGTCATATCAAGGTCATCGCAAGGTCAAACAGACAAAAATCGTAAAAAAATATATGTATTTTTCACATTCATATCGGATACCAGAATTAATTTCTAGGCTTCATCATTTTTTCAGAAAATTCATCAAAATACTCGGGTCATAGTGTAGTGTTTAAGCTCACATAAATGAAACAAATTGTGAATTTTAAAATTTGAGCATGAAACTTCTACCATGATTAGCACACATATCTTTATCTTTATTTTAAATTGTGGATGTAAGCTAGATTTAACCTCTAGGGGTCATCGACGTCGAGAGAGCAAAATACTCGTTCGTACAGCCAAAAGTGGTGAAAATTGTGTATTACCATATTTATAAACTATTTTTGTATTCCAGAAGTATTTCAAATGCTCCAAGATACTACTATTAATGACAAGAATAACACCAAAGTCATAGCAAAGTTACATCAAGGTTATTTCTAGGTCAAAATAGCAAAAAAAAGTATCCACTTTTCATTAAATTCAACACGGTTAGTGTTGCAATTACCTATTGCAAAGACTGATTTTTTTGCGACATTATTGGTCAGGCATATTTTCCACATACATTTTCAAAAAACTTAGAGCAGTGTCAACCCTGGGAGGGGTATTTCACCCTATTCTCCTTATTACACTCATTTCTCAATGTTTAATTGAACGAGCAAAAAATGCAGCGTGCAGCAGCGTGAAACATCTGCTTGGGCTCCCATGGCAAAATATCGATACATAATTGGGTTATGAAGGATAACATGGCTTGGAATAGTGTTTTACTGGGGTGACGTCCAAAAACAACGTACATTTCAAATCCAGGTCACTTGAAGCGCAAACTGGCAAAAATTCGAAAAATATATACTTTTACTTACTTACAACCCCGCTGACCTTTTGAAATTGAGCATTTATTTGCAGAATAGGTATCTGATAAATAATTTGGTGATAATGATAACACACGGTCATTATATGTCCCTATATATATATATCATATGAAAACACACACCGTAGAAATGATCTTAACTTGACCTTGTTAGCCCAATTTCATGAAGCCGAAGGGCGCCCTCTTTGTATGTCAACTGTAGCCGTTTTGTACATCGATTTTGTATAAACCATACAAGAGAGGCAACCTTAATCAGTATTTCAAAAATATACAGCGATATGCTGTTATTCACAGTGCTATAATCAAATACTAGTATGTTTTCGTGGTATCGTGACCAGGGCTATACGACACATTCGAATCAATATGTATCTATTTCGCTTATGAAGTCACCATTCAATTACTAGGGGGCTGGGTTTTTTGAATTAGACAAATTATTTATTTCACTTCCTATCTGAAAAAGTTTATTTTTTTCACACTCAAGAAAAATATATATTTTAGTTTTTGTGTTGAGATATACATTTATTTTACTTCCTTATATATTTTTATGTCTACAAATTTGGATTCCAAACTAAGCCTAGCCTTGATATGGAGGCAAACGATCCGAGCAAAGCGAGGCTTCACAAAAAAATAAAGGTCATTGAATGATCAGGGTCGATTGTTTTTAGGACTATTAAATGATGTTGCTCATCAGCTGAAATACTTATTTATTTCAAATTTAAATATTTATCTACAACATCAGCCAAATATTCATTTCACTAGTCCGTTATAACGGTCTACTAATGCTTTATAACGATATACTATTCCATTAGAACGGTCTATTATTTCGTGATAACGGTCTAGTATTTCGCTATAACGGTATAGTTTTTCGCTATAGCGGTCCACTAATCCGTTATAGCGATATACGATTCCATTATAACGGTATACTATTTCTTTATAACGGTCTAGAATCTCGTTATAACGGTCTACTATCCCGTTATAGCGGTCTAGTATTTCATTATAACTGTCTACTATTCCGTTATAACGGTCTATTATTTCGTTATAGCGGTATATTTCTCCGTTATAACGGTATAGTATTTTATTATAGCGGTCCATTATTCCGTTATAACGGTCAACTATTTCGTTATAATGATGTAGTATCACGTTATAACGGTATACTAATCCGTTATAGCGGTCTACTAATTCGTTATACCGGTCTACTAGTCCGTTCTAACGGTCGACTAATCCGTTATAACGGTTTACTATTCCGTTATAACGACCAAGTCTTCCGTTATAGCGCTATTCTTTTACTTTATAGCGGTCTAGTATCTCGTTATAACGGTCTACTATTTTGCTATAACGGTCTACTTTCTCGTTATAACTGTCTACTATCCCGTTATAACGGTCTAGTATTTGGTTATGACGGTTTAGTATCACGCTATAACGGCTATTAATCCGTTATAGCGGCTTACTAATCCGTTATAACGGTCTACTCTTCCGTTAGAACGGTCTATTATTTCGTAATAACGGTCTAGAATTTCGTTACAACGGTATAATTTTTCGTTTTAGCGGTCCACTTATCCGTTATAACGGTCTACTAATCCGTTAGAACGATCTACCACTCCGTTATAACGGTATACTATTCAGTTATAACGGTATACTATTCCTTTATAACCGTCTAGTATTTCGATCTAACGGTCTAGTATTTCGTTTTGAGGGTCTTGTATCACGTTATAACGGTCTGGTATCACGTTATTACGGTCTACTAATCCGTTATAACGGACTACTATTCCGTTATAGCAGTCCAGTATTTCATTATAACCGTCTACTATTCCGTTATAACGGTCTAGTATTTCGCTATAACGGTATATTATTCCGTTATAACGGTATAGTATTTTATTATAACGGCCTGCGAATCCGTTATAACGGTCTACTTATCCGTATAGTTGTCCACTATCCCGTTATAGCGACATGCTAATCCGTTATAATGGTCTAATAATCCGTTATAAAGGCCTACTAATCCTATTATAATGGTGGAATAAGGGGTTTTATAGATATCAAAGGTGACCGAGCTTTCTGAAAAATTGATGTAGCCTAGAAATTAATTATAGTATACGGTATGTTAATAATGTGGTCACGAATTAGAAGAGACTGCTTTGTTGACTAAACTTATTGAAGGAGACATGATTGCTACATGGAGGCTAATAAATGTATAACTAATAGCCTTAAAACCAATTACAATAATGAAAGTCACGATAATAAAACTGAGCTGTCTAAAAATTATCAGATATGGCTCACCTGCATAAAGTTAGGTTGATGTAGATAAAATAGATGTGATTCTAAAAAAATTGTATTCATGCCACCAGACTGAAGCTCAGGCTCCTTTAAGTGAAGACACGTTTGAAAAAGAAATTGAAACAGCTCTGAAGAAGACATGTTATCATGTTAACAATTTTTTGCCAGTTTGACCTTGCAATGACCTTGACATGACCTTCAAATTGCTTTCGGATGGTACTCCAGCAAAACACAACCCCACCCTATGTCAAACTTCAATATTTTGTTCTGGGAGCCCAAGCTAATGTTTTACAATGCTGCATAAATGTAATTTAGACCGTACAACTAAATATTGCGGAAGGAGCGTAATAAGTGGAATACCTAGGAAATATCCTCCTTACCAAGGCTGATACTGCCCTTAATATCCTAAAATGTGTGTGGAAAATACATATGACGAAGAATATGTAAAAACCAGTCCTTTGTAATGAATGATTGCACAACAACAGTGTGGAAATTGATAAAAAGTAGAAATTTTAACTATTTTCTGCAAGTTTGACCTTTAAATGACCTTGGTGTGGCCTTGGCATTACCTTGGTGTTATTTTTATAATTCAAAACTGTCACTTCAGGTATTTGACACACTTTTGGGACACACAAACAAATCATGGACATTGTAATATACAATTTCCACTACACGTTGGCTTTGCCGTTGAATATTTAGACCTTTCGAGGTCAATGACCTCTAGAGGTCATCAGAGGTCAAATCCAGTTTACCTGCACATCTAAAAATGACCCTTAGGATATTTTCTACAAGTGGTACAAATTTCATGCTTTAATCATAAAATGCACAATAGGTTACCTTATCCACTAAACTAGTCAAACTCTGTTGTGCTTGGTGAAATAGTAGCTGAAACATTGATGAGTTCAAGTCTAAAAAATCGGATGAAAAAAGTAGGTTATAAATTTCGACTTTTATGAAATGAAATGAATCGGGCTTTAGGCCACCTTTGCGCACATAAAGGCTAAACTGGGCCGGGAGAACCTCCATAGGATGGTGAGATGATTGAGATGACACTGTCCTCCAGACACAGGATGCGAAATTCGAGCCCTTGCGGTCTGAGGCCGAGCACGCTACCTCTCGGTCACGGAGGCTACCCACAATATTGACTTTCACACGTGGATGGGGAAGAAACATTTTTTGTTCCTTTCAAACCGCCGGGAACCGAACCCCGAACTCTGGCGTGAAAGGCAGCGGTGCTAACCACTACCCTAGAGCCCCCGCCCTTCGACTTGTATGCACTCTCAGAAAAAACTTTTCTTGAAGGTTCTTTGCTGTATTAAAGTAATATAGAGAAAGGTTCTATATATCTATACCGGTATAGATATAGAACCTTTCTCTATTGTACTATTCAACAAAGAACTCTTAAGAACCTGACGTTTTTTTCTATCTGTTTACCAATGACAGTTTTAACAATGACATTTTTACCGTACATTATTTTAATAGATACATTGAAGTCCAGAGAAATACATTACAAATTTAATTTAATCTCAAATATGTAGACATATGTCACCTGGTTGTAAATTGTGTTGGGCACTTGACATTCAGAATCTCCTGCCATTTGAACTATCTTTATAAAAAATGTTCGAGGTCATCCTAGTTAAATTCTGATATTTATGGTCTCCTAAGGTTTGTCGGACCAATGGTGTGTCGGACCAATGGTGTGTCGGACCAATGGTGTGTCGGACCATTGGTGTGTCGGATCAATGGTGTGTCGGACCAATGGTCAGTCACCACCGGGCTTGATAAAAAAGTTACTTTTCTATCGAATAAAATATTGGTTATTATTGGAGGCATTTACTCGAGCTGCTCATTCACAAATACGTTATATTAGCTACTCATTGGGCACACGACGTTTTTGTGACGTTGAATCAACGTCATTGCCGTTGATTCAATGTCGCAACAACGTCGTGTGCTCAATGGGTATGTACTGTTTATAGTGACGGATCATAATATCAGCCATAGATAATTCTTCAAATGCTTGTACCCAAACTAACCTGCGTGGGTCCGCTTCATGGTTTTAGTAATGTCCTCGACACGTCTTGTCCGTGTCCGAAAGTCGTGTCAAGTCGAGTATCCGTCAAAATAATTGTTGATGAAATCCAGTGCTTTTCGCGATTTTATTGCAACTAGCGGCCTTTAAATCCACATTTCTGTACGAGAGTATATTGTATAATTATAATAGGCCTACATGTTGTGTATAACAGTACGCAACAGTAAGCCTATATTTGGCTTGTATTGGCATGCTTCATTTGGAGCCGCATGACATGCCTGATTGCGTCCGCTTTAGCCTGTACTATAGACCTTCATGTATATATCAGTAAACACAAACCATTTGTATATTATTTATACAACGTCGACCCAACGTCTTCGACGTTGGTCCAACATTGTATTAATATTATATAAATGTTTTGTGTTTACTGGGATTGCTCGTGCAAGACGTTCACAGTTTGACGTTCACAGCATTCGCAGTTTGAATGCATGACCACTGCCCATGCATTCAGAAAGCAGACAGATAGACAGATAATTGATTAACACAGATCCTGTGAAACCCAGTGACGTCACCGGAAACCCTTTTGAATGGCTACTCGGTGAAAATAATGATAAGAAGTACAAGTTCTCCTATACCCATACATACCTCTTATATGTAGATTATAGAAAAAAATACTGCGTATGAGGCATTTTTTTAGTCAATTCTTTATTTGTGTACTACCAATGTTCCAAAATTATCAGTGTTATCCCAAAAATCCAATTCCAAACTAAATGGACGATCTAACCACATATAGGCATACGATATTACCTGGACAACGACGATAAGGTAAGTTTGTTCACCTGATCAATATTTAAATTTGACGAGATTAGATAGGTTATTGTAATAAAAATTGTAATACTGTGTCCTGAACGCATGCGGCTTCTTCAGTGTACTAATGGGGAGGGGGGGGGGGTGTTGCTTAAATACACGGGGTAAACGGTCGTGATCTGCATGGTTTAAATAAATTTATTGCCAAATTGCATGTGAACATGGTAAATTAGGGGACAATGAAACACCGGTAATATCACTGGATTGCATGATGTGTGTCGACTAGGAATATATCAGGTGCCATCCAGAAACCATTTGACAGGGCGAGCCTTGTATACTCCCTCTCGCGGAAAAAATAGAAAAAGGGAGCCTCACGTGGTGCGATTTTTTGGTACTTTTGTGGGAATAATGAATAATGTGAGAGCCTGCAGGGTACTCTGATCACATCGCAATGTGACTAGCCTGGCTTAGCCGGGTACTAATGAATAATGTGAGAGCCTGCAGGGTACCCTAATCACATCGCAATGTGATTAGCTTGGCTTAGCCGGGTACTAATAAATAATGTGAGAGCCTGCAGGGTACCCTAATCACATCGCAATGTGACTAGCCTGGTTTAGCCGGGTACTAATGAATAATGTGAGAGCCTGCAGGGTACCCTGATCACATCGCAATGTGACTAGCCTGGCTTAGCCGGGTACTACTGAATAATGTGAGAGCCTGCAGGGTACTCTGATCACATCGCAATGTCACTAGCCTGGCTTAGCCGGGTACTAATGAATAATGTGAGAGCCTGCAGGGTACCCTGATCACATCGCAATGTGACTAGCCTGGCTTAGCCGGGTACACACAGGGCTGAAATGCACGATATTGAAAATCATCACGGTGGAAATAAGGGGTGTGCTGTGTCACAGCAAATATGAGTCATTGACCCAATGCCGGATTAATTCTGGCCCACCGTCGTAGACTATGAAATTGTCTGTTAATATAAACTGTCAACATGTCACGAACACATATTCAACGATAATATCCGCTTGAAAAAAATATATGTGAGTTGGCAAAATGTTATATATTTCTGGAGACTAAGCTTTGAACAAACAGTCTAGCGACATTTGCTGATCTCAGCACAGCCAACAAGCCCGTATAGTGCTCACGTGGCGGCTATGACCATAGTCGATATCAACCGTTATCAAGTACTTTACTGATGTGCAATGTCAAAAGGCAGTGACTGCTTAAGTAGTTACTGCATTTTGGCTTTGCACATCACTATTCGTGAATGACGGTGCAGTATACATAGGCATTGAAATACACGAATGTAATCTGAACAGCAGTTTATCAAATTGTTATATCATTGCATGTTGTGAGATAATCTTTCAAACTTTGTATGGCGTTTTTGTTAATAAATTATGAAAATGCATAGATTGAAGTCATATTTTAGGAAACAGAGTTATTTTATGAGAATTACAATTTTTGTATCGAAAACGGCGATGATATGTGCTGTATTTACATATTCAGCGATTTCTCACTGGAGTCGAGACGCAATACTGAGATGCGTTTAATCCCTAAAGCTCCGACATATTTTTATACAAAACAAAGAGAGCAAATGTTTTTTTCAATTTGCAAAAATCATAAATGGCTTAGTTAGCTCTTTTCGATTCATTTGAATACTTATGCTTGAGTCATTATAAATATTTTCTTCTTTCAGCACGGGGATCGATTTTATTTGTTTATTTATTTGGCTTTATGCATACAATACATATCACTTACAAAATAATAGTAACATGATATATATACTGTAAAAATATATGCAAGGGATGTCACTACAGGTGACCAGCACCCAATGCGTCTGACATCCATACAAATAGATACATCTATGTTTAAAAAGTATATTATATAAACTAGTATAAACATCATAAAATATGGTAATAAACATATGTATATAAGAGTGTAATATACACAACTACTGTACTTTAAAAAGTATGCTAGATAAAATTAGCATAAAGGTATGATAATAAACGTATGTAAAGAAGTATGCAATAGATTGAATTAAGATAATAAAAGTAAATTAAATACAAACGTACGTCAGTAATAAGTAAAGTTAAAATCATAAACATAAATTAAAAACACGCACACGCCTGACAACAGCAAGTGCTTGTCCATGAACAGACATTATTGCACATAAAAGTGTCCTTGAACTTCTTTAAATAAAAAACTTCTAACTCATTAACAAAAATGCTAAATGACTGATCCACTCGCAATGTTGGTGGTAACTGGTTCCATAATGTAACAATTCTATTGGTGTAAACACCCTTATAAGTCTCTGTTTTCAGCTGCTGAGGTTGTAAAAGCAGACCTTTACGACTTGAGCGGAGACGTGGGTCTTATACATGGACTTGTAAAGCAATTTAATATCTGTCATTTCTCTTCGAAACGAAAGTGGTAAAAGGTTCATAATTTCACAGCGTTCTTTGTAATTTAATAAAGGATAATGCATAGCATACCGTGTAAAATTTCGCTGAATTCAACTGTAACACCGAGGTCACAAAAAGAAGAAACATTTTCTAATGGTTCACCATTTATTGCATAGTCAAACTTCATAGGATAATTATTCCTAGTAAATGAAATAACCTTACATTTTGACGAATTAAAATTGAGCATCCAATAATTGGACCACCGATAAAGTTCGTCTAAATCCTTCTGTAGAGCTATACAGTTGTCAATGTTGACAATTCGTCGAACACATTTAGCATCTTCTGCAAACATGGCTAATATTGAGTTTTTTGCACTATCAGGCATATCATTAATAAAAAGTAAGAATAACAGGGGACCCAAAATGGATCCCTGTGGCACACCAGATGTCACAGGGACCCATTCAGATGTACATCCACTTAATACAACACGTTGGCTTCGATTGTGTAAATATTCGCGTAACCAACTAAATAATTTCCCACTAAAACCTATCTTTTCCAACTTATGTAACAGCATGGTGTGACTGACAGAATCAAAAGCCTTAGAAAAATCCAAAAATATCATGTCCATTTGTTTGCCACCATCCAAACATTTAGCAACATTTTCATACACTTCTAAAAGTTGGGTGGTACATGATTTTCCATTCATGAATTCATGCTGCAACGGATGTATTAATGGCTTAACGGTATCAATAATATGGTTAAAAATATACTTTTCCATCACTTTTGACAAAATACATAGTAAAGATATTGGTCTATAATTGGAAACCTGGGACTTGTCACCATTTTTGTGAACAGGCACCACGTTCCCTTGCTTCCATTGAACAGATATACAGCCAGATTGAAAGCTTCTCGTAAAGAGATGTGCCAGTGATGGTGCCAGCTCAGTTGCACATTCCTTAAGAACGTGGGACGACAGGCTATCAGGCCCACACGCCTTATTAACATTCAGTTCATGTAGCATTTTAGCAATACCTTCTTGTGAAAATTCGAGAAGTGATAAATCGTTTTTTAAATTATAATTGGTGTCTGAAACGCTATAACTAAGTGGATTAGTAGTAGAATCATCATCAGCGAAATTAGATTTGAAATACTGGTTGAATGAATTAGCTTTTTTTCGTGGATTAATACATTTTTGTGATCCATGAAAAATAGTTTCTGGAAATGACTTTGCTTTAGTTTTTTTCTTAAAAAATGTCCAAAATTGCTTAGGGTTAGTAATGATATTATCACTTAAATCATTAACAAAATTATTATACTTATTTGATAACTTCTTCTTAAATTTATTCCGTAACTGTTTGAATTTGGCAGAGTCTGATGTTTTTTTAGTACGCCTAGCTTTCCTTCAAGATGTCATTTTGACGTGATGTAGATGGCGCAGATCACTGTCACACCATGGAGTGGCTTTGTTACTTTTCAATCGCACCTTGGGTATAGTTGCTGACATCAATTGTTCGATCTTTGCTAACCATTCATTCCAAGCACCATCAATGTCAACAACATTATCTACTAAACTGCTTAATGGCGCATCCTTAATTTTACTCTTAAGCAGATCCCATTCGGCTTTTTTATAATTATACATATAACGGTCTGGCTCATTCAATGAGAGCGGAGTAAAATACATGTTAAACTGGGGAACAGTATGGTCTGTCGAAAATTCAATTGGATATTAGTTTACATGCCCCATCTTTTCTGGTACATTAGAGAAATCTAAATCAATTATATTTCCTTTGCAATTAGACGGAATATTATTTAATTGAACGTGACCAAAATCTTCCATTAAAGAACTTAAGTTGTGGTGACATGTATTATCGTTTAACTATGGAATTTCAGGGAAATTAAAATCACCGAGAGCGCACACATTCTCATATTCTTTATGGTCACGTTGTAGTGTGTCATCGAGAACGTTATAAAATATATCTCTATTAAATGAAGGTGGTCTGTAACACAGAATAAAGGCATTTTTTTTTACATTCACGAGCTGTGCTTCGCACACCAATATCTCACATTCAGCCTCTAAGTCTGGTCGTCTACGAGAAGGAATGTTCCCTTTTATACTCAATAAAATACATCCACCTCTTTTGTTTTGGACAGTGGCCTCTCTGTCTTTACGATATGTGACATAATCATATGAGAAAAGTTCCCCGTCTGTGATGTTACTGTTCAGCCACGTTTCAGTCACTGCGACTATGTCACTTTGACAAAGCTCAAGTAGGGCAGAGAAGTCACGAACTTTGTTCACATTCGAGGTAACTGTTTTCAAATTTCTCGCATTCATGTAAAGGACACTTATATTATTGTTTTTATTGTTGCCAGCTTCTGTTGGAGCTTTCTTTGTCAGCCGTGCCGTGTTGTTATTATTACTTGTTGCACCTATTGGCCTTGTGGCCGAGATGTCCGCATCTGAAGCAGGTCACTCGGCTACCATATGAACAGTCTCTGGTGCTGTGGTTCTCACCACACTGGTAACAGTTAGTGCCGTAAGGACGCTCTATTTCGGGTATGACATCCACCTCAGGTTCAAATAAGGCAGACGGACTTGTATGTTTTTTATGCATGTGTTTCTTATTGGCTGATGTTGTCATGGACCGTCGTCTGTTACTAGCTGTCTGTGTGCGTGTGCGCATGCCTGTACAAGTGCGACGTCTATTTCGGCGTTTAATGTCTTGATTTGTTTCTGGAGAGGGTGACCTCTTCAGGCAGGCTGTCAAGTTGGGAAGAAACCTGTGCCAATGTGTTGTCACCTATTATGCAGTCCCACTTGTCTTGTGATGGTGGCACGTGACCATGTTGGCTTGGAAATAACTCATCAAGAGAGTTCGTACTGTCACTTTTTGTTAGTCCAGGTTTTTGGGATGATTTCTGAAGTCTCAGCTTAATTGCTTTGATTGGCGTGGCAAACGGATTGGACAGTCTTCCCCTTATTAAGTTGTTGATCGCATCTTTGAAGACCCAGTGACCGATAATTATAATGGCCGGGGAGAAATCGATGCAGTCAAGCGTGACGATGATCTTGTGTACGTTTCCTTTGATCGCTCAGCTGGAAAACGTCAGATTAGGCCTGTGACGTCTAAAGTCGCTCCTCGCGGAAAGGGTTATCAAGTTTAATTCGAAATAATACTGAAAATGAAAATGTAAATCGAAGTAGCTGCTTTATTATCAAGTGAACAGCTACTGCATATATACATGTACGTCTTGTAGCGAAAGGTGATAACATAAGTGCATGAAAACACCGAGATTCCTCGGTATACCTGGATAGGAGTGTATCAACTGCTTGCATGGTACATCCATAGAGTTAACAATTATTAACTCCTTGGTACATCCAATAACTTGATATAGATATACAGATCTTGGCACATCACATCAAAGACAACACATTTGTAAATCATTTGTACAACGTCGGCCCAACGTCTTCGACGTTGGTCCAACAGTGTACAAATGTTATACAAATGTTTTGTATTTGCTGTGATCTTACCCGATGAAGTCCACTCCGTGACGTCATCCACAGCCTCAGTCGACTGCTCTCCACCCATGTCTAGCCAACGCAGAGTCCTCCACGATATGATAAACAACCACAATAAGACACTTTCTTCAAGGGAGATTTGTTTCCGTCTTGCAGTTTATAAATCCTCACGATCTACATCTGCTTGCGATAAGTTATCGATGACTTAAATAATCTGTCCGATACTAATGAATCTCTTTAATTTAAGGTGCGTAGTTTTGCGCTTCTTCAACCGCCGTTGCGTGTGAGCACTGAGAAGTCCAGTCCTGTTCTGGTGCTCGGGCGAGTATAAAACGTTCTTGGTTCGTTAATTATTACCCCTGCGCCACGTGTAAAAGCAAGCACTGTTCATCACAGTGACGGTTCAGGAGACACACTTTGTTCTTGCGTGCAATATATAGAGGGCCTTGTATCTCGACGATACATAGTTAATTAACCCTCTGCTGCATTTGTCGCTGATACAATGAGTGGAAATGTATTTTTTTGCCGTTTTTCTGCGGAATCGACAATCATGTTCAAATCCAATTATGTGCACCGTCACTTAAGGTGAACTGACACTTTTTAAAGTATATGCATTGTCAAAAGTGGTAGGCCTATGTTGTTACGTCCCGTTTACTAACTCTTCGACATCTTTATTTGCACGATAATTTCAACACGTGAGGTGGAAGTTGCAATCGCCCGTCCCACCTCAGAGTGAATAAAATAACCCAATTTAAAAAAATATTTCAGTGTAATAATTAAATTAAAACCGAGGGTTTTTCCATATGCATCTGTTCATAGGCAGATGCATATGCAATTGTTGTCATTGAATGTACGCCTGTGAACCATATACACGTCTCTAGCATGTGAAGGGTTAACATTGGGGATGCACACAATGTTAGAATTTCGCTAGTTCAAGGGGTCGTTTGCGACAATCCCCAGGTATTAG
The DNA here is from genome assembly GCA_964017125.1 of Flabesymbios commensalis. NCBI lineage: Eukaryota > Metazoa > Annelida > Polychaeta > Terebellida > Flabelligeridae > Flabesymbios > Flabesymbios commensalis. The sequence goes on from OZ024907.1 coordinate 81,903,291, forward strand.
CAGGGTCTAAATAAGATGATAACGGATAATATCTAGTGTGTTAACTGTAGTTTCGTGAGGTGGTCTATGCTAATAAAGGTTTCATTCACTTTATGGCTCATACAAGTAAACACAATACTGCAATGCAAAGTCAAAATGTAGTATATGCTTACTTTACTAGTAAACTATACTGCCTTTTGCCTTTGCAGAGCAAAATACAGACATGGGGATTGTCCTAAAGATCAAAAATACAACAGTCCATATTCTTCTATATGTCTATTTCTCGTAAGGAATCAATGATGTCAATTCCTATATGTTATTGTGAAATAGAGAACGTTGATGATCGAAAATAGAACGAGAAACATTGACACAGGCGTCAATAATAATGCAAAAAGACGGTTTAAAAATCTCTCACAAAAAATGGTTCAAATCCGCCCATGGAATGTACTTGTCCAAACGGACTGACGGAAAGATAGACCGACTTCATAATGACGGATTATCGTGGAAGGATTTCATAAGGACGTACAGATATCATGGGAGCAGTATTCAACTCATCTCACACATTATGTATAAATAAATAAATGTACATGTATATAATGCTCTGCAAAGCCAAAAGGCAGTATCTGCTTAATTTACAAGTAAGCAGATACTGCCTTTTGGCTTCGCGGAGCAGTGTACATGGTAGGCTACAGGTAATGAGGTCAAAACCTGTATTCCCAGTGTGGTTAACCCATATCTTAAGTCGAGATGGTCATCTCGATCAATCACATTTTTGAGATGTAGCTCAGTCGCTTTGAGAAATTAGCTCCATACCGATTGAAGGGCGAGGGCCCTAGGGTGGTGGTTAGCACCGCTGCCTTTCACGCCAGAGTTCGGGATTCGGTTTCCAGTCTCGGCGGTTTGAAAGAAACAAAAATGTTTCTTCCCCATCCACGTGTGAAAGTCAGTATCGTGGGGAGCCTCCGTGACCAAGAGGTAACGTGCTCGGCCTCAGACCGCCAGGGCTCGAATTTCGAATCCTGTGTCTGGAGGACAGTGTCATCTCAATCATCTCACCATCCGCAGGAGGTTCTCATGGCCCAGTTTAGCCTACATGTGCACAAATGTGGCCTAAAGACCGATTCATTTCATTTTATACCGATTGAAATATAAACAATGTGACACAAATCTCCAAGTGCAATAGCAATAATCAAATAGCCCTCTTGTATAAGAAAGGGTGTATCTGGCACTTTGTAAATTGGTATTTACAAGCTCTCCTATCCAACGGGACGAAATATGTCAGTCTTTCCATTGCCAAAGAAATAAAATTATCGGTCGCCTTATAAACCACAATCACTTCTAAGATTTTCTGATCTGCATATATAAAAACAGCTGTTGGTCTTAAGTTCAACGAATTGTGGCAAAACTGAAAGATCTGCTCAGAAATACATAATGTATGTTGTAGTGACCCAGAACACCAAGGGTGTTACAGGTGAACAGTCAGGCAGCATTGCCGTGTGCAATGATAGTCCGGTCGAAATAAGGGAATATGTTCTCTAAAAGAGTGCCGAAGTCATTTTGGCGTAAAAGTGTTTTAAAACCTGTTTTAACCTAATTTGAATGTGCTGATTTCAAAAATGCTGTTTGCCAAGCTCGATGAAAATAGCTGATTTAGAGATAAAATCTACAATTTGTATTGACACAAATCACAAATTTGACATTAAAACTTATAAAAATATTTGAACGTAGCAAATAAAGATACTATATTTTTATTTAAAAAATAATTTAACCCTTTAGTCTCTAAAATTACTAATAATAATGTTATATTTTGTTTTCTGTTGAAAGATGCATTTTGTGATGAAAATGTCTCGATATATGCTTGAAAGTGACTCAAATATAGTGATTTAAAAATATTATTCCATATATTTGATCTAACCCTTTAACCCTTGAAACAAACAAACAAACAAACAAACAAACAAACAAACAAACAAACAAACAAACAAACAAACAAACAAACATAAAAAGTATAATTAAAAGCAACAATATGTAAAATTGTGGATAAAATAGTTCATAACTACGAACCAGTATGATTTTAAAATTAATTGCTAATTATGGTCTGTCTTAACCTTATAACATTTGAAATGTTTTAACCCTTTGCTTCGTGAATCACCTAATAGTCAGGTGATAAAAATGTAAACCACTGCTCGGCGTGTGAAGGCGGGGTAACAACTATAATAAAAAAAAGATGTCATATTTAACTGATCTAAGCAAAAATAATCATTTTTAAAACATTATTTAATCGTATATTATATAATTAATTAATACACCAAAGAATATGTTTCCTTGGGGCGTGACTACAGAAGATTCTGGCACACAAGCTCACACTCCAGGCTCTATGTTTAATAAGCAGCTTGGCTCAAATTTCGTGTTCTACCCCCTGATTTAAATAAGAACTGAAAAACGGCGGTGACTGGCCGATCTCGTCATGTGACAGGCTCAACCACTCTTCGATTGGTCGGGGGTAGAATACAAGACTTGGACCGCTATGTCTATGACAAAGACATTGTCCAAACATCCTTTCTCTTCGCAATCACTATGTGAGTCTACATATCCCTCCATTTTTAAGTAATAATTATAGGAATTAAATTTCAGCAATAAAATCCCTTTCTATTTTTGTGTCATGACTCAACTTGTTAGCAAATATTTAAAAATATTAAAACCAGATACTTGGCTTAATAGTAGATCCATATCACAACAGTAACGACCAGTAAAATTATTAGCAGACCTAACAAAAAACTTATCCTGTTACAGTATCAAGTATCAGGTTTTTGAATATTATTATAACCCACACTTCATTGTTTTCATCAATGAATATAATTAAAAAAGATCTGCTGATCCGGATGTAAGCAAGACAATGCTAATAAAGACGACATGTATGTTTATCTCAACAATTTAACACAATCACTATTTTTGTTAATTTTGTTTAATGTATCTTAGTTTGGGTGGATTGATCACGATTTGCTGCCACCCACATGCGCAGATTGGGCAACGTTTTTGCGAGTGGGGCTGTCATGACAAAGCTATCATTGATCAATGACGTTAAATGAAACAATGCACTTGATTAATATCTATCTGGAAACCGTAGAATTCAACAGACGGTGACAAAATAATGATAGTGAGCATTTTAATCTGTTAAAAATGAAAGTTGTCAGTACATCCTAAGTTAAAACGAAAGTTTTCACCATATTCGGATCAGTATTCTAAACCCGACCATTAGAAGAGTGGTTCAGCCAACCACCGCCGTCATTCATTTGTAATTTAAAGCAGGGGTGAAATACCAGACTTGAGCCGGCTATTCCATATCCCTTCAAAGCTTTACAATAGTGAGCACATTGAAAAAGTGATTCTCCTGCGACTAATCACAGCATACCATGGTCACTAGTATTATAATTTAAGAACTTCATGTTGGAAATAATGCTGATCTCACGAGCTCGTTCGAATATTTTTTCCATAAGTGATCAGGTTGAACGATGCGAAAAGCATCATGTTAGGTGAAAGATTAACATGAATGTGTTACATGGCTTTTTATTACTCTTGTAATTTCTCCCATATCTATTTGATAATTGTTCATTGAGATATGCTTTAATGAAATTGATGTTGTCTTTAGCACATGTATAAATTCAGTCCAATCAATTCTTGTCCGATTGGGATGATAAACTCCTAATAAAAGTAAAAATTATCAATATTGATTTATAAAATAAATCCCTATGAAGCGTGTGACCTTCCTTTAACTTGGGGTAGAACCAAATGTTTTAATTGCATATTTTAAAAACATGACTGGCAAAATAGTTGTGGACAAGTAAGTTGATAAGTTTTACATTCCAACTCAGACCGTGTAGCTGGTTACCTGCCTCACCAATACACATTTAATTTACATGGTTCGAATCTCAACTCGGCAATCATAGTTTCTATACATAATACATGTACCCAAATATACATGCAATGTTCAATAATAAGCATGGTGTGGCCTATAAAAATGCCGTTTGCTATCATTTGAAAAAGGTAAGACATAAACTAGATTTTATTTCCCGTTATTAGAAGAGAAGGCAAAAAGTGACCTAAAACGCATTGGCAAACTCCACTATGTTCACATTCTGGAGGACATTGGATTTCACTGTGATTGGTTGTGTCACGGATCAGATATTATTGTGTGCTGAATATTTTTTTGTAGACTGTTGTAGTAGGTCACACATTCTGTTCTGTTCTGCAATTTCAAGCACAAGAACAACTACCCTGATTACAACATAATTTTATAATTTTAATATAATTTTATTGGAGGCACGTACAATACCATATTTTTATCTGATGACAAACTATTCCAGCTCACATCTTATTGTTGCATTCGTGGTAAACTTGTAATAAAAAGATTGTAATAAACTTGTAATTCCGCATATTCAAAACAAGGGTTTTGGAGATGTGTAAGATATTTTTTTATTGTACATGTTGATATTAGTACGGGCTAGGCTATGCGACCTATTGGAACTGATTTTATTAAACAATAAAGAAGTATCGCAAATATAATTAATTTTAAATCATAACGGGTCTTATTTGTAAAATGTTTAGGGCTTACATTCACTGAAATGTTTCAGCCCACTGCACCAGGGTTCGAATTTAGAATTGTGTGTCTGGAGAGCAGTGTCTTCTCATTCATCTCACCATCCTGGCCCAGTTTAGCTTATATGTGCACAAAGATGGCCTAAAGCCCCAATAATTTCATTTTAATTTCTTAAAAATTGAAACTAGTAATTCCAGGAAAAAGGCTAGGATGAAATTTTTATCACACCGGTATTATTTCTACACATCCACATAAAAAATATTCCACAAAATCAATGTTATACGAGCATTTCTAAGGTAAAAACTTAAACGCGTTTTCTCAGTTAAAAAGGCATGAGTTAACATGTTCTTGAATAAAACCCTATATATGGTAATTATTAAGCAATTTACTGAAGAGTAAATACTTTAAAAAACCAATACATTTTGCGAGGTGTTAGATGATAAAATGTGTGTTAAATATAAATGTAGCTTAGTAATCAAAGGGTTTATAAATTAGTAATCCTGCTATATGTCAAACGTGTTAATACAACATCATTGTATATACCTATTTGTAAGCAAAAAGCATATATATTTCATTTTCACATAAGATCGGTGGTTATTTTATTTTGCTATAAGGGATTAACTGGTCAAAACAGAGTTTGGCAAACAGATTTTTTAATTCGGGACACCCAAATCAGGTTAATAAAGGAAATCTTGACCTCAGTGAGTAAGTAATTTAATAAAGAGTTAACAATTTATGTTCAATATCTTATATGTTCTTTTAATTAATCGAATATCTTGTGTTTGTTCTCATCAATTAAGGACAATATTTGGATGATAGGGTTCAAAGTGTTGAATAAAAATCTACAACCTACAATATAACATTGATAATAATTTATTACACATGTCAATTGTGATTTGTGAATGTTCTAAACATAGTAGGGACCTACTCTATTAAATAATAAAATGTGTTTAATATAAAAAGGGTAAGCAAAAAAATTATTCTTTTTATAATTTCAACGTGACTAATTTATTAATACAAGATGATTTTATATGCTAATTTGTATACACAAAGCGTAAATCTGGTATTTTTATATAGAAAAAAGTGGTTATTTTAATTTACGGGGCTCGAAGAGTCAAAACACAGCTTGGCAAACAATTTTTTTGAATTCAGGACACCCAAATTAGGTTAATAAAAGTTTCAAAACACTTTACCCCAAAATGCCTACAGGACTTTTATTTTGTGGGATTTCGATCGGACTATGATGCCTGACTGTCACTGTTCAAGCTATAGCGGCTGTATGCATTTTGTACACATCACAAACGATATATAATGTGTTTATGTGAATTAATAAACCAGTTGACTACAATCTCTGTTGTGTTTCACTTCATCCGCTCTACATATGTATCCCTGATCTTATCAACGACCCATGTTCTCGTACCATGTACCATATATCGTAATTTGTACGAGAATACAGCCCCTCTAGACCGAGACCCCATAGTTCTGAACCAGGGTTTTAATAAGATCTGCCAGGAGGCTCATCGCACTAAAAAAGTAAAGTTAACTCTCATTAAAAAAGTTAAGATGCTGTTGGTGGAAATCAGAGGTACCGTGCTGCTGAATTGCTTCATTCTGTATTCCTTCAAAGCTTCAAATGTCAACAAATAGGTTTACGAAAATAAACATATCACAAACTCATGAAGGGTGACGTCCGACCTCCCCAGTGAACACAATTCATTTGTATAACATTTGTACAATGTTGAACCGACGTCGAATACCTTGGGCTGACGTTGTATAATTATTATATATATACAAATGGGTTGTGTTTGCTTGATAGCAACAAGGAGGTTATATGGATAACCTCCTTGGTAGCAATATCAAGCTACATACCCTTAGTATAGGGCCAAAGAGGTTGTATGGATAGCTGTTGATCAATGGCATGCTTGAGAAATAGGGGAGACCTTGCAGAGTACAGTAACCTAAGAAAGTTTGACGAAAGTTATTGTGAACTTTATGACAGAGGCACCAAACTAGCTGAATGTGGCTCTATTTGCTTGTTAATACCATAGAGTAGGCCTAACTCTATGTTAATACCAGCTGTAGCAGTTACATTTATAGGGATAATCAAACTGTCTTGTAATGCTTATGAACCAAGATCGATGCACATCGAGTATAGAGGTTATATAGTGACGGTTAGCAGCGTGCGCTCAAACCCAGCATTAAAGCTGCACTGATATATTTTAAAATCGAAGTTTTAATTTTATTTTTTGTCTGAAAAACTAAATAACTGGTACATGCACCGCAGTCCATGTTAAAGCAGGGAGCCTGTGCTCTTGTCTGTTTGACATCAGTTCACCCCAGGGTCAGGCCATCGGTGGGGTCACACAGCTGATTGAAGCTGACAACAAACCTTAGCCATTGACCCCATGTCGTTTTAGCCCTTGTCATGCTGAATTGTTTCTATTGTATTTTTCGTCATTTGAAGCTGGAAATTATAACGCAAAAAAAAGGAAATGAATCGGGCTTTAGGCCACCTTTTGTGCGCATACCGGCTAAATTGGGCCAGGATAACCTCCTGAGGATGGTGAGATGAGTGAGATGACACTGCCCTCCAGACACAGGATTCGAAATTCAAACCCTGGAGGTCTGCGGCCGAGCACGCTATTTCTCGGCAACGGAGGCTCCCCACAATGCTGAGTTTTACGAGTGGATGGGTGAAGAAACATTTTTGTTTCTTTCAAACTGCCGAAACCGGGAAACGAGACCCGAAATATAGCGTGAAAGGCAGCGGAGCTTACCACTAGCATATTAGGGTCCACGCCCAATTGCTAACGCCATTTCTAGCTTCAAATATCGAAAACTAGCCTATATCTTTATATGAAAAATTAACATACCCGAATTTGATTATTTGATTAACTGAGCATCTTTCACAAACTATTTTATAAATTTCAGTAGCATTTTATTTGTTTTGAAACTAGCTTCAATCCGTGTAGGCCTATGCAGTCTCAGCAAGGCTGGCGTCCGCGTCGATGACCTGAAACAACATTCTGTGTTTTTGCTAGAACATTTATAAAGCATTTGTTTGCTTTTAATCTTGAAACACTGATATATATTGGGACTTGAATTTCACAAATAACATGCAGTTTCAGTCACTAGAAGCTGTGGATCACGGTAGCGAGACACAACTTCAAGTGGCCGAAAATGTAAATATCTTAGCTTATTGCTCTAAGGATTAAGGACTCGCTATATATAGCAGTATAATTAAATTTGAAAAATCTATCTATGCCAGATATGGCATAAAATTAAAATATAAAATTTGAGTTAGAAAAATGTACAATCCACGGCGTAGCTTAATTTACAGCACACAGCCCTATATATTATAGTACTCAGATCCTATTTTAAAACCACTGGGAACGATTTTCCCAAAGGCAAAAGTAGGAGGCGGAGATAATTCGTGACGTCAAAAGGTGGAGACATGCTTGGCTGGTTACAATACATGTACATGTACATGTAGCTGATGATGTATTGTATGATTTTATAAAACTGACCAAGTCAACAAGAAACGCCGGTCCAACGCTGCCTGAATGCAGGTGCAGCACTGGAGTTGGTGGCCATCACCGCGACCGCTCCTGCCAGCGTCTAGCATTCACTCGCGCCTTGTTCACCCTGTCGATACGGGCATATTGAAATGAATAGAAATCTAGTTCAGCTGATGTACAAATGCAAGAAACATGAAACATATAGCCGATGCAGTTTCAATGTTAATTCAGATTCAATAATGGGCGGTTTTTGAGTGTGAAGTCATGAGGTGGGAGATCCGCCCTGCCCAAGAAATGTGCACATCTTCAGCTATTATTTTTTAAAATAACTGATAATTAGTGGGCTAAAATAATCTGCTAAGTTATGAGATTGCGATACATACTTTGCGATACATACTTCATTGCGATACATACTTTAATTATATTGGTGAACTGAAATCAATTATATTGGTGAACTGAAATCACTTCACAGGGCCTTTGAGACCCTCTATTATGATGCACAAGAAAAAAACAATGGGGATACCCGTCGATTCGCCACTGTACATGAGAGATCTACTGATTCGAGCAATAATCGGTAACAGACATTATTATCATAACTGGTACTTCACTTATATGGTTCTACAGGCAGCAATCCTTGAATGGCTTGTTTCGGCAATGTTCAATTGTTGGCTGAATATAGAGCTTGTATAAACCAGATAACGAGTTATGTAAATTATGATTATTTTTGAGTCGAGCTGCACCCGTTTTTTTGTTTTTGTTTAATAGAAAACTGTGAAGCTTTCCCAAGTAAATAAAAGACATCTGAACGCAACAATGTACAACCATCTTTGCAGTGGCGATCAATGTGCCTGTATGGCATACAGATGTGTAGGGCCTACTCTGATGGGCGTGTACCCGCAGAAAATGTGTAAGCACAACATGTCAGCAACCAATTTGGTGTTGTAAATACATATACGTAAATACCCTAATATAGAGACCAATGTAGTACAGACTACGATGATTACTACTAGCCCTTATAATAATATCGTACTAATCGTGATATTGTGAACAAAAGCAATAGCGATTATCTGAAATTTTATTTTCACTTACTTCAAGGTGGAGATTACAATCGTATTTCCCATAGGAAGTAAATGCAAATTATCAAATTTTCCAAAATATTGAAGCTCCCATCGCTCTAATTTTAATGGGTATTTTCGAATGAAATAATTTTAACCATTGGAATATATCATTTGACATATTGTAATAACCCTTAACACGCTGAAATACTTTTGTATTAACCATGTTAACAAAAAGGTTTTTCAATTTGAAATCGTCATAATTGTCTTAGCTAGCCCTTTCTGCTATTATGGTTCTATGGCCATTTTAGTGCGTGGACCGACTTTAGACGTTACAATCTGACGCCTGCAATCTGTCGTCTAAAGTCGATCCCCGCGCTGTATTATTAAACGTCACTGGCATAAACCTTTAAGCTCCATCGTCGCATTAATTAATAGCATGACATATTTAGAATAAAATGTATTCAATATAAATCGGTATCCTCCATCCCAAATCAGGATACTCTAACCTTTCACTTGGGATATGTTATAATCGGGTATTTATGTTATCTAAGCAGGATCGATATTTTTATTCAGTTTCAGCAGAGAATCGACATCAAACTGGATGTAAATCAGAACGAAAACACGAAATAGAGGAGGATTAAAGGGTATCTGCCACATAGTAAACAAAATGAGAGCTCCACATAATTATATTCCATCCCATACGTAGGTCGATCCCTTGTCTAGCTTACTGGGCAGTAAACATGGTGGATATCGCCAACATATATCGAGCTTTCAAGATTTCTTTTTTTTTCTTGAAATGAGTAAACAACTGATCTGACAACACTGCTATAATAGCAATAGCTTATTTGTGCTGAACACAGCTGCTTTAAACATTTTCTAAACAAATCATTAAACAATTTGCTATAAAGTGTAACCTTTTGTGATAAAAATACTTCTATGTTGGACACAATTTATAATGCATGTAATAAGCTCTGACATATTGTGTTGAACACAGCTGTGATGAAACACTAATTTGTTTGGACGTTCCACTTCGTCAAATTTATAGTAGATACTTTCTTATTGTTCTTACTCCGCGGAAGCCTATATCTCTGCGTTATCAGTACTATCATTCACTCGTCCAAACTCACTATAGCTCGACCAAGTCTTTTATTTTACCCCCCGACCAATCGATGTGTGGCTAAGCTCGTCACATGACGAGATTGTCCAATCACCGCCGTACATCAGCTGAATATTATTTAAATTAGGGGGTAGAATACCATACCCGCGCTATTTTAGTCTGTCTAGTCATGTTAATATCTTTAATAATTTGTAACCTTTTATGTTGGAAGTGGAGCGCGCAGCGCGTCACCACCCTGCGCAAAATTAACGTCGATGTTTCTCTGAAAATTCCACGCAGGATCAACGGGGTTTGAACCCGGGACGCATGCATGACTGGCAAGGAAGTCAGTCGCTCTGCCAATGCGCCACGTCCACTTCTGGAAACAACTGTGATGACACACTAATTATTGATAATATCTGTAATAATATCTAACCTTTCGTGCTGGCCATATTTGTGGTGAAACTGACAGGATCCGAGTTTGCAAACGCAGCAGATGTACGTGCACGGCTGATTGTGGTGGCCACTGGAGACAGTCGTGAGCTAACAGGCCTCTATAGAAAAATATCCTTGATAAATATACCGATTTAGTCACTGTCTGTGTCATTGAAGCCACCGCCCGCTACAACCATTGATCAATGCTAGTATAGCGTTGATCCACCGTCTACGATGCTGTCCAACATTAGACCAGCATTGGTTCACTCCCTCCCGCAGACACAATCTTATAACCAGCATAATGGTCGGGTTCGTTAAATCAGGAATTGATTATATCTGATATATTTCACCTAGCTTCTGCAACTATTCACTGGCTCTAAAACAGCAAACGATATTTAAGCATGTTATCTGGTTATGTCATTTATGTCTATATAAGCGATTTAAAATTCTGTATAGTATACTTATAAATCACACTCGCAATTTTTGCGTGAGGTATACTTACAGAAATGATATAGTTCAATAGTTTATTGTCACAGAAAAACAAACAACAAAATATAAGTACAATGTATCAATACATCATATGCTAAGTGACAAAAAGGAACAAACGCCCAGTGGCGTATGCGTCCTCAACAAATTAAACAATAATACATTACCCGGTTTTGTGGTAAACAAAATGTGTGCAAAGTGCAAAAAAAACATATAAGCCTATACCCAGCAAACACGAGACGCCTTCCCGTGCTGGGCCAACGCTCGGTCAGCTTCGTAGACGGTGGACCAGCGCCGGCCCAACACGTCGTAGACGGTGGACCAGCGCCGGCCCAACACGTCGTAGACGGCGGACCAGCGCCGGCCCAACACGTCGTCACGTCGTAGACGGCGGACCAGCGCTGGCCCAACACGTCGTAGACGGTGGACCAGCGCCGGCCCAACACGTTGACACGTCGTAGACGGCGGACCAGCGCCGGCCCAGCACGTCGAAGACGGCGGACCAGCGCCGGCCCAACACGTCGAAGACGGTGGACCAGCGCCGGCCCAACACGTCGAACACGGTGGACCAGCGCCGGCCCAACACGTCGAACACGGTGGACCAGCGCCGGCCCAACACGTCGAAGACGGCGGACCAGCGCCGGCCCAACACGTCGAAGACGGTGGACCAGCGCCGGCCCAACACGTCGAACACGGTGGACCAGCGCCGGCCCAACACGTCGTAGACGGTGGACCAGCGCCGGCCCAGCACGTCGTAGACGGTGGACCAGCGCCGGCCCAACACGTCGAAGACGGCGGACCAGCGCCGGCCCAACACGTCGAAGACGGTGGACCAGCGCCGGCCCAGCACGTCGTAGACGGCGGACCAGCGCCGGCCCAACACGTCGAAGACGGCGGACCAGCGCCGGCCCAGCACGTCGAAGACGGTGGACCAGCGCCGGCCCAGCACGTCGTAGACGGCGGACCAGCGCCGGCCCAGCACGTCGTAGACGGCGGACCAGCGCCGGCCCAGCACGTCGTAGACGGCGGACCAGCGCCGGCCCAGCACGTCGTAGACGGTGGACCAGCGCCGGCCCAGCACGTCGTAGACGGCGGACCAGCGCCGGCCCAACACGTCGAAGACGGCGGACCAGCGCCGGCCCTTGCTGGGTATTCATGACATTTTACCGATTTCTAAAAAACTCAATAAAGTAATATAGTCAACAATATTGACAATATAATAATGAAAAGACACAGTCAAAACTAATGTTATTAGCAATATTATTAATACGGCCATGTTAACCATGTTAACACACCCGGAATATTATAAAATTATAATTAAGTTGTTATTATATATTGTTTTAGATGAAATTTTAAAGTATTAAAACTACACGAATGATCAATCAAATCTGTAATAGAATTCCATAGAATAGCACCATTATATTTTATTGATTTTTGCCCTGCTGACTTCCTACATCGCAGAGGACGAAGATGGTTCCCAGTGCGAGTGGGGTACGAATGACAGTCGTCATTTGTCACAAAATAATTTTAAAATGTAACAGGCAATAAACCTTTCACGTACTTAAACATAAATAATATTACCTTATATTTACAAAGTTGAAATATATTTAAAATATTCAACCCCTCAAAATAAGGTGACGTATGTGTTCTAAATGGAAGCGATCATATAATTCTAATAATGCGCTTCTGTAATATAAAAATAGAATTAAGGTTTCTCTCATTCGTTCCTCCCCAGACCTCTAAACAATATGTAATAAACGGAAAATAAAACTGTAATAGGGAGTTATTAATGTATCAATACTAAAACAAATTCGCACTTTCCAGAACCTTTGGCAAGTTTTATTTTTAAATTGTTTACATGCTCAGTCCAGTTTAATTCCTCATCAATAAAATCACTAAAAAATTTAGTATATGAAACTCGTGAAGCTAGTTGATTATCTATTACTATATCATTTGTATTTAATATTCGCTTATTGGAAAAACTAAATATAATAAAATGAGTTTTTTAACATTAAGAGATAACTTATCGGCATTTAGCCATATTATTATTTTATTAATGATTGTGAATACATAGTAAAAAATAGAAAAAGAGCAAAACGATGTATATCGCACTTCAAAGCCAAAAGGCGGCATCTACTCACTTGACTGGTAAGCAGATACCGCCCTCCGGCCCCCCAGGGCAGTATAAATGGATATAAGAGTCGAGTCTCATCACATCCCACATTTTAAAATGTGTAATACTTTAAACATATTAAATACATGGTTCATCGAACCACATGAAAAAAAACAATTGTGTTCATAACGTCAAATGAGCCAAAATATATAAAATAAAAATGATCTCATAATCTAAAAATTATCCCATAATCTGCTAATGCAGTTCCGTACCACCAGAGATAATGTGAAACAAACTAGCGTAGAATGTATAATGCAACAAACCAGTAGTATGATATAAAAGTGCCTACCGTAGAAGTAGATAAAGTTACGTGACAGACAATTATGAGCAGGCATGAAGTTGTAGTCAAATTATCGTCTTAACAAGCCACTTTCTGAAGGTCCTGTAATGAATGCACCGTTGTTATTTTATTTTTGGAGTCCTTGATCACAATGTTACCATCATAAAACCAGCAGTCATTAATCATTTTATCTCTTTTCTTGTAACGAGCTTTCCACAAAAGATTAGTTCTGTACAGTAGACTTATAAATCACACTCGCATTATTTGTATAACACCAGAAATATTATTATGATTATGTAGTGTGAGAATAATCCATGAAAATCTCTCTATTTCTCCAGATTGTTGTCGTCGAAATCGCAAAGACGTTTACATGATTCTTTAATTTCGCTCGTTTATCTCAATTATTTTCTTTATCGTGTTCCTTTGTGTAGATAAATACTTGATTAAGGATGGGAGTAATCTACCGACCCACATGTCAATAGGTATTATTATATCTATAGCTATTATCTGATAATTAAACTAAGATAGATCATATTTTCTTGCACTGTATTATTGGTATTACTGGATAATTATTCAATTTCTGCTTAGAAAATTATTATTATAACGTTTACCATGTGCTTACAATTACATACATTTCTTTTTTATATTGCATTTGTGTCACCCGCATCGCAGTCTGATTACATCATCCGCGCAGAGCTAACATTGGCCTTTCTGCCATTCATTACCCAGTAATTTGCCGAGTAGAGTTGCAGATAGGCCCATTTAGCTTTGAGACGACGACATTATTATATTTTTGATTGCGTCGAAATAAACATAATCAGATTATCATAATATTATAGCTATATCAAAACTTGATACGAAGAAGCGACGAATGCATAGAATATAGGAAACTGTAATACATGTACATACATTTTGCGAAGTTATATTTATGAAATAAACAGCTATAAGGATGCACATGATAAACAGTTGATTTTGATTGAATAATCCAAAGTTTTCACTGTGTATGTGTCGCCAGTTTTCATTATTGTTCCCAAACAGTATTTGAAAGGCATCTTGAAAATCCTAAATAATACCATAAATGTACATGGAACCAAATAAACTACTAAATACAAGCAACTTATCAGCGTCGCTGCTGGTATGTACATCAAATCACTAACAACGTGTTATGCAGTCACCAGTATTAATAATTTGATCTTGTCTAGTTCTATCAACATGACCGAAGGCTTTGTTATCTGATTCACCATATGCATCAACCTTTTCTTCTGTTTCAGAAACTGTGTCTCTATTCAGTGAGATTGGTTTTGAGAACTGTCTCATTCCGCGCGTGGAGGCGACAATCTGCATGATAAGTATGAGAACACACATGATGCAAGCCATAATAAACATGTAGTAGAAGATGCTGTCAGGACCGTGGTTCGTGTACAGATATCCTACAAACCAGTTGAAGATGAAGCCGGAAAGGGCCACAAATATGTCAATGCCTGCCAGCACAGTGCCGGAGAGTATGATGTACTTGTCTGCCCAGGTGAGGCCACTGGGCCAGACAGGAGCTGACAGAAGCATGGTGAGGGAAGCAAAAACCCACAGCCAGACGGCCTCCTGTGTGCCCAGTGTGGCCAGGAAAACACAGGACACTGCTCCAACGTACAGCTCGAAGAACAATATGGGCTGTACTGGTACCCATTGGGAGGCCACGCTGGCAATGACACGTCCCAGCACGTAGCAAGCCTTGACTGTCGCGTCCAAGGCTGCAGCCTCTTGACTGCTGAAGGCAAGGTCACTCTCCACAGCATACGAGTAGGTGTACATCTGTATGGGAATGTCTCTGGCTAAAAGTAAGAAGTAAAACAGAAATACTGAAGATATAATGACCACTGCGTAACAGCGGCTATCAACTCCTGTAGCCTCAAGCGAAAACACTTGTGACATCTTGGGTTTTGGTAAGACGAATAGTTTCAATGATTTTGGTGGCTTAAATACCAAATATAAAAGTATCACTAAAGAGGCTATAGCTGTCAATATTCCAGCAATCGTATAAGGTATATGTACCCTGGAGTCATTTTCGTCAACGACTGTATAGTTATAGACCACATCTGTCACTGATAAACTATATGGATTGCTAGTACTGCTGCTGTGGAATAATGTTCCATCATCGTCATCACCATCTCGTGTAGCTAGGAATGGTGCTGCCAGAATGGGTGCCAGAAAGAAACCGAAGGCGTACCCCACATGTGTGATCTGCATAGGGGTATCACAATCAGGGCCAAACATCCGTACTATACACGTATTGACTGTTATATTTTCAATAGAGAGCCCTGCACCTTCAAAGAACATTACAATGCACAGCACATAGAGGTATCTGACCCATGGCTTGATGAGCAGCATCACAGCTAGTATTGCCAGACCAAGACAAAGCACTAGGTCGACACTTTTCTCGTAGCGATCCAGCACCAGTCCTGACACTACAGAAGCACATAATCCTCCTAAGCTCCGGAAACTCATCGTGATCCCCATCTGCTCCATGGTTACATTCCCTTCAAGGTTGTCACGTAGGTCCAGCTGAGTGGGGCCTGTGAGTCCGTACACAATACCAAAACAGATGTAGACATATGTCAGTGATATGGTCTTTACCATTAAGTAACGTCTGGCAGATGGGGTTGATAACTTGTATACTGTGAGCTTCGTGTCTTTGTTCTCGTTTTCCTTTTCTGTTTTTGTTACACCATCACATGTTTTATTATTGGAATCAGCCTTGTCTATCTTCTCCATTATAATATGTGTACCTCACTTTTTAACTTGTAGCCATCTTTGGACGTATCATGCACATATTGAGTGCAGTGACTCGTAACTCCATAGTAGTTATCACAAACGGTGGACCAACATCTTACAAACATCAATTCAATATCTGCTTTCAGACTGGGCTGTTGTGTCAAGCAGTTGTTAATATTAACCAGCATAATTACATAGAGCTAATCTTTACTGCTTGATGGAAACAATATAGCATAAAATAAAATCACAGAAATCCAAGATATTCGTCACAAGCTACCGTTGATCAAGCAGTAGTGGATACTCCTCAGGTACAATTTAAAATGATAATCACTGTGGACACTTATGCCAATGATGCAATGAAATATCGTAGTTATGCATATATGATTTAGTCAGTGTGTGGTGGTACCGCTCTGAATTATAATCTAATTATCATGAATTAGTTATAAGATTATATTGTATTATCTCCACCTTACAATCCACCTCTCTGTGTGCAACTGTACAGATATATGATTGCTAGTGATTTCACGAAATCTTTATCATGAATATTGTTGAACTATAGTATGGTAGATAAGAGGGGACTATTGCACTGGCTATCTTAAGACATTCTCGCATCTTTTACTTATCTATTTTTTTTTGTCATTAGAGAAATAAGAGCATCTTAACTGTTCAAATGGATATTCAGTGGGCTTTGTCACTGGTCTCATCATAGCAGTAAAATAAAATGAAATTATATAAGATAATCTGATGATATAAGATGGCTCGTCATATTTAAATGGATTACCAAAATACTATATTGACATTTGTGACGTCATAACATACTTTACTCACTAGGCAATTATCTGATCATAGGTAGATAAGTGATATTTTGTGATTAATCAGTTAAAACTGATAAACGGTGAGTCATATTTTTATTAATACACATTAATTTTGTCTCTTAGCACCCACAATTCTGTATAACCACTCGACTATGTGCTTAAGAAACATCGGACATTGTCAGATTAGGTCTAACATTAGTAGAAAATAACATCTAAGTTCAGTGTTATCCAGCAAGCCATCCATAGATTTGTAATAAATTAACGGCTTGTGAGCATAAGAGGCAAACGTCTTAAATAATACATCAATATGATGTAAAGAGTCAGTGTTTTTTCTGCATATTAGTCTACTATAATTAATAAAATCAGATGTCAGTGGTATGAGTGGTTTTGCACTCTTTACTATGGCAATCCGTGTATTATGTATGGTTATCCTAAGCCAGGCCTCTGTTATGAATTTTGATGTGATTGTGAATATGAGGTTATTGAGGTCAAAGGCCCACACCGATATCACAAGGCATATGCATATTACTATATTTCAATTAGATCACAGAGACTGCAGCCTACTACATTCACCTAAAACTATATGTAATCAAGAATGCATAAGTCAAGTAAATATATTATTGTAATTGTGTAATTTAAATTATCTTTAGTTTAAGAAATAGGTCTACAATTTTCAGCACAATCCAACAACAACAGTCTACACCATGACGGACACGAGAAAAACAGATGTATGCGAAACCAAAGAAGATTGGCATGATACAGCTGCAGTTTTTCGTAGCAAAGCAGCAACAGATGCCAGAAAAGCTGAGCTACGATTTACTGAGTCAAGAGAGGTCGATAGTAAGCAAGCTGAAGCAGAAGACACTGAGGTAGTGATAGAAAAGAGGCCGACAGTGTACGAATCTTCTGAGCCTGCAGCTCAAAAGTACCTGGTTTTAAAAACAATATTCCTCACGTATGCGCACATTTGTTTAGGAATCATGGGTGGTCTGATGGGAGTGACTCAGTTGGACCTTCGTGACCAGCTGGAGGCTAATGTGACAATGGAGCACATGGGAATCACTTTAAGCTCCAGGAGTTTGGGAAGTCTATGTGCCTCCATCATGACTGGGCTTGCCGTGGACAGGTACGAGGACAAATCGGATCTCTTCCTTGGTATTGGTATGGGTATGGCCGCTTTGGTCATGTTTATCAAACCTTGGGTTCGCTATTTCTGGGGCCTCATGATACTGATGTTCTTTGAAGGCATGGGATGCTCCACTGAGAACATCACCGTCAACATAATATTGGTGCGTCTGTGGGGACCGGATGGAGCTTCACCTATGCAGATACTACACCTGGGATATGGCATTGGGTTTTTCGTAGCCCCTCTGATGGCAGCCCCATTCCTAGCTACCAGAGATAGCGATGAAGACGAAGTGGTGAAGTATACACCCCCCTCACCTATGGTTACTAGTAGCTCACAGCTAAGTACTGTTTACTTTATTGATACTTATACAGTCTATGATGATAATTATAGAGAATCGAGGATAGAGGTACCATATACACTGGCAGGACTTTTGGTATCCATAACATCCATTTTAGCAGTGATATTCTATATATTGGGTCCTCCTAAGACGTTGAAGATGTTCACTCAGCTCAAAACTAAGCTGTCCAAGGTGTTTTCTCTGGAGGCTACTGGAGTGGACAGCATGAAGTTTGCTGTGACCATCATCACGCTAGTTCTCACCTTCTACTTCCTACTGGCTGCTAGAGACATCCCAATCAGCAGTTACATCTATTCGTACGCCGTGGAGAGCGACCACGGTTTCAGCAGCAGAAATGCTGCTTTGCTGGACGCTGCCGTCAAGGCTTCCCTCATGGTTGGTCGAGCAATCGCCAGTATACTAGCTCGTTATATTGCCGTGCAGCCCATGTTGTTCTTCGAGGTGTACATCGGAGCAGTGTCATGTCTCATGCTGGCCACGGTGGGGACCAGGGAGTCTGTGGCACTATGGGTGTTCTCGTGCCTCACCATGCTGCTCGCGTCTCCGGTGTGGCCCGGTGGATACACCTGGGCTGATACCTACTTCATCCTCACAGGCACTGTGGTGGCTGGAGTAGACGTCTTTGCTGCCATATCAGGACTCATCTTCAACTGGCTGGTCGGCTACCTATACGCTAACATCCATCCAGACGCCATCATGTACTACATGTTCATTATGGCCGTTATATTTTGTGTTGTGCTACTCGTCATGCAAATAATCGCGTCCAGTCGAGGTCCTCGAACATTTTCAATAGGAGAGATTAGAATAGGTGAGAGTGACGACATTGTTAACAAGGATAAATCTGCAAGTAATCCTGGATTTATTGTTAATGATTCAAGTAATGAAAAATATGACATCACACGATTGTAATGTGGGGAATGAGTGATTGCATGATTGTTATGACCACTATGCACTATACCGACCCCTAAATCATCACACCAGCAAACATGAGATGTTGAATTAATGTTGGCTTATTATTAGAACAGCGTCAGAGATGATGGCCCCACAGTATACCAACATTGGTTCAGCTTCTCGTGAACTGAGACACATTGTTGGTGTGTGTGTCTGCTGTATTTGCACTTCCCTTTTGCAAATTAAAATGTAAATGAATGTTACGTGTTATTGATTTCAATACTTTGTCGCTCAAAACGTACATGAGGTTATAGTAGCATTTCGTAAAAAATGACTGGGTCTCAATGTCGATAACACAATGTAGAGTAATGTTAATAAATGCCTTCGCAGTCGAATATGTTGAACTGCTAAATATGTTCATGTTTTACTCACACTATCACATGAGTTGATCAAGGCTTGTACAACAAAAGCAAAGAACCTAAATCCATCCATGAGCGAACAAAATCATTTAATTTTATATACCATCAGAATAATGAGCTGTGGCGATATCGCGCATTAATGCATGTAGTTTAGACGTTATAATATTGATGTAATCATGACAATGTTTAATTTTTATTGTTTAAAATTAGTGTGAGATAGAAATATGCTAATCATTTAGCTTACATGTTGAATAATTTTATAAGTATGTACGTATCATTCAATAAAATGCATTTACCGTATTTACCATTTCATGGGTCATGTGCAATGTAATATTACACTAGTAAAAACAGCTGGAATAAATATATGTGTGTATTTAAAAAAATTCTGATTTGATTATGTTAAAGGTACGTCTAGTCGATCTTGTAAGGATAATAAAATACTCGACAAATTGCAATTACTACAGGAGTTGGGTAGGACTGTCGAGTTCGATTAGGTTTGACTTTAAATGGAGATTCTAAAAAGTTTGAAGCCATGTTTCGGCTCATGGTTATTCAACCTCAATATGGGGTCAAAAGTCACAGAAATCGATAAAAATTCAATCTTCGTTACATAGGGTCTCACCACCCTAAATAAGCCGAAATTACGGCAGGTGTATACTAATGATGGAATCATCATGCAAAATATTTTTAATACGGCTGTTTCAACCACTGTTGAATTAAAAACAAATACAAAGAAGTTATATTTCTGAGGATATTCAATAAGTACACGATATCTCCTTCATCCCGGATAGCAGATATAACTGTTTTGTGATAATCTGACAGGGATACAGTGGGTTAAAAGGATGTGTGTCTGGTCTGTGAAAGAGGGTATGAATTTAAGCCTAATTTGGACTATGGTGACCTTTTCGCACACTAGGGGGCCTAGCTGAAAATCTGTCTGGGTAGCAACCCCTTATCGGAGCCGTTTTTTCAGAATGCACAGCCCAGGCTTCATCATGATATGCGGCACTATATAGGGGGGAGGGCAGATAGACGTAAAATCGGCCCGTGGAATTGAGGCAGTTTACATGTATTTCAATGTGACTGGCATTTGGGGTGGTGAGACCATAGCCATATTTATACTCAAATTTTCAAACAATTTATGATGATTGCAAATATATACTTTTTATGTCATAAAAATACAATATGAAGAAAAATAGGATATAATATGGGGTCAGAGGTCACAAATATCAAGAAAAAAACAAAAGCTCGTTATATAGTCATGTTTATACTCAAATTTTTAGACATTTCACACTGATTACAAAAATATACCTTTTATTTCCTAAAAAGGTAATTGAAAAAATATTAGCGCATTATGGGGTTGAAGGTTACAAAAATCAATACAAATTTAAACATCGTAACTTTGTTATATTGTAATATTTATACTCAACTTTTGTGAAATTTAATACAGAATACAAACATTTTAGTGTCTTCTATACATAGATCAGGTATATTAACAATTCACTGATGAAATTTGAAAACCATAAATTTCGAATTTTTAATATTTTTTTAGACAATTTATTTACCTTAAGCTAATTATTTACTAATTGTATTTGTCTGTTAATAATATTTGAGAGATCTTCAATTTTATAAAAAAAATATCGGTGGTTTAAACTACAAAAAAAAGTTGTATCGTTTGCATAAATAATAAATTTAAAAAATCACTCACAAGAGGTAATAATAATATAAAGCATTTGATATAGCGCTATATTGTATTGTATTTGTTTATTATAGTGACATAGTACAAACATATAGAACAAACAGAAAATAAAAGTATAATAAATTGGTACCCAGCCCTTAAGGGCTTATTAGTCACTTTGAATTGTACTGCATAACATAAATAATAGTAGCATAATAATAATTAAAAAATAATAATAATCAAATAATGATAATAAAAATAAAATACATTGCTTTAAATATAACTAGGCTAATTGAACATAACACTTTGACGTTTCCTCCATGCCTGCCCAACGAAATCTATTGTTAAATAAATAAACTTTTCTGACATAAGTACTTTAAGCTGTTCATTAGGGGTTAATAAAATAAAGTTGGTTGGATAAATAGACGATATATGCAAGTATAATTCCGTTCTCATTGTTTTATATAGGGTGCATTGACATACAAAGTGGGATTCGTCTTCTATTTGATTTAAATTACAGAGGCGGCATAATCGTTGATCTACTGGCGTGTTTGTATACCTGCCAGTTTCAATAGCTAATGGTAGTACACCACATCTTAATTGACACAAAAATGATCTTTTAGCTTTAGAAAACAGTGATTTTACATACATTTCTGTTGCATACATAGTTTTAAAAGTAATGTAGGTTCTTAACTTAGGTTTCAACTGCATGCTAGTGTTCCACTTATTATTTTCAAATAAAGTAATTTTGTTTATAGCTATGCTTAGGGGTATCACTTCCTTATTTACAATGTAACAGTGCAAATCATATATTTTAAACAAATCAGTTGTTCGGCGAAACCAGCCACCATTTGTCGTGGACATCCAACTGAATACAATGTATGGCAATCTTGCGTGATCTAGCTGGACTAACTTGTTCCATAGCTGTATAATCGATAATGAGTGTCTAGCAGTAGGACTCAACCAGCCCATCTCCCCCTGCATTGCCAAGATGGGAGTCGTGGCCCAAGCCCGAGAAAATACCTGATGGCACGATTTTGTAATTTTTCTGATTCTTGAAATGAGGTGTGACCCCAGAGTGCAGAGAAGTAGTCACATACAGGGTTAACCATGCAGTTATATAGCTTAGTAAAAGTTATAAATCCAACATCTTTTAAAGCTTTAAATCTAGATATACATGCGGCGAGAGCTCTGCCACCCTTTAAACAGAGATCATTCACCCCTAAATCAAAGGTCAGGTACTCATCAAAAAAAAGCCCAAGATATTTATATCTATCAACAGTATTTAAGCACATATCTCCTAATTTAAAAGAGTATTTACTCTTAGCAGATCTCGTCTCACGAAAATGTACTACGTTAGATTTTAGACAATTTATATTCATTCTCCATTTTTCACACCATTTATGTACACAATCCAACAGTAATTGAAGCTGACCCTCATTGTCGGCTATCAGAGTGAGATCATCAGCGTAAAGTAGATGACAGAGCAGAACATCCCCTATTTTCACACCTAAATTAAGACTGTTTAATTCATTTGATAGATCGTTAATAAATATGTTAAACAGCGTAGGCGACAAGGCGTCACCCTGTCTTACTCCAGTATACGTTTCGAACCAGTTAGAAATATGCCCATTAATTCGACACCTGCATATGTTTGATTGTATGAAGATTTAATTGCATAGTAAAATTTACAATCTATTGGGCATAGCAAAAGTTTATATAATAACAGATCTCTGTCAATCCAGTCAAACGCTTTCTCGAAATCAATAAATGCAACAAGAGTGTTTCTTTTTTCGTCCAATCTTGACCTAATTACATTAGACAATACAAATGCGTGCTATACATCAGCCTTTTCGGCCGTTCGCAGGCGCTCTAAAAAGTCAACAATAAGGCATCAGCAATAGGCTCAATTAAAAAGAGGTCTTGACAGATTGTTTGAAAGTAGAAGTGGAGGGACAGTTTTTTTTATAGATATTGGCAGTTCATTCCATAGCCTCCGTGTTTCGTGTGTGTTGTTGGCACAGTCAACAGAGACGCATTGGTAGATCTTAGTGTTCTTGGTGGAATATAAGGAGTCAGCATTTCAGAAATGTAGGCTGGCGCTTCGTTATGAAGAGCACGGTATGTTGTCACAAGGATCTTGTACTTTAATCTGGATCTGACTGGTAGCCAGTGTAGATCACGGAGATGAGGAGTAATATGGTCACTGCATAAACACTTTACAACTGATCTTGCGGCAGCATTCTGCGCTTTCTGCAATTTATCCAATAGGCCTTCGGAAATGCCATAGAGGGAAATTTTACCATAGTCAAGGCGAGGCATCACCAGAGAACAAACAAGCCTCAGTGTCGCCTCTTTTGTGAGACTGGATCTGACTGATCTAATGTTTCTGAGCTGGAACCATGCTGCTTGACACATCTTAGTGACCTGTGTAGTCATACCCATATGATGATCAATCATTACGCCGATGTTACGGGCACATTTAGATGTTGATATTCCACTATCTCCCACCTGCACACTAGACAGTGGTACCTTATTGTGATGAAGAAAATATGGTGGTGCTAACTAATTCTGTTTTATCATCATTTAACTTGAACATTTAACATGAACATCACCATCCATGCTTTTATCTCAGCTATGCACATCTCGATTCGACGTTGAGCTTCCAAGAGATCTACTGCATCACCAACCTTAAAGGATACATACAGTTGAGTGTCATCAGCATAGAGATGATATTGGACACCATGACGACGACATATCTCACCCAGGGGGGATGGTATAGATCGTGAATAAAATTGGACCCAGCACAGACCCATGTGGAACACCGAATCTTAATGATGACGAAGCTGAGCTGCTTTCACGAAGGTGAACCTTTTGAGATCTATCTTCCAAGTAAGATTTGAGCCGACGGTGTCAAAAGCTGCAGAGAGATCTAGTAACACCAAGACTGTCGCCTTACTGTCATCCATAGCTCTCAAAATGTCATTTTGAACACGTGTTAATGCCGTTTCAGTGCTTTGGCGTTTCCGATATGCTGACTGATGCTTCTCATACAGCTGGTGTTGTGAAAGATGACCATGTAGTTGTTTTGCTACCATTCTCTCAAGTAATTTTGACACAAATGCTAGCTTAGACACAGAACGATAATTTTTCAATGATTCCGGATCGAGTGAGGCCTTCTTTAGCAATTGAGTTATTATTGCTGATTTTTGTGAAGAAGGAAATTTTCCAGTGGTTAGAGATAAATTGACTATTCGTGTGATAACAGGTGATAAAATATCAACATTTGTTTTTAACAATTGCGTTGGAAGTGGGTCTAGCACACATGATGTAGTGGGGCAGCACATGGTGGTTTTGCAAATTTCTTTAACTGTTACAGGACAGAAAGTATCAAAGCTGATCAAGTTTGGTGTATTCACACTAGGTGGTTCATAATCAAAATCATCTTGTTTTTGTTTCTCAAGTATCACTGTACGGATGTTAGTAATTTTATCCGAGAAATAATTTGCAAATCTGTTTGAGAGATCTTCAGCTGATGTGAAAGATGGAAGTTTAGGCCCTGATTTACGCTTGAGAATGTGATCCATAACTCGGAAGAGAGATTTTGAGTCAGAACATTCAATAATGGCATCTTGATAATATTTTGCTTTCGCTTTAGCTATTAACTCCTTCACTTTGCGGCGATGGTATTTGAAAATGTCTCTATGAATAGTCAACCCAGTGTGATTCCATCTTCGTTCTGCTTTTCTACGTTCTTGCTTTGCAAGCTTAATGTCGATCAAATACCAGGGAAACGATTGTCTGATGGGAATTTTTCTGATTGTGAGCGGAGCATGTTTGTTAATTATGTCATTTAAACCATTTATGTGAATAATGAAGAGAAGAGGTCCTGGTATGGACCGTTGGGGTACACCAGTTTTAATCGTTTGTCTTGTAGAAGAAATTTCGTCTATTTGGATTAACTGATTTCGGTTTAATAAATAATTTTTAAACAGGGATAATTTATTGTTTTTTGCATACAATGTTAAAACATAAATATGTTATTTTAAATATATAACCAGTTCAAATTGATCTAATAAGTTTTGACGGCGTGTTTGTTACAAGCAAATAACTAAGTAAAATACCATAACGTATTGGGTATGAAAGAGAGATCACCACCAAAACGTTGACCTTGACCCATAGATAACAAAATTGTTAAAAGTGCGCATTATCAAGAATATTAATATGGCCGATGGCATTTTGTACAAATTTGACAGCCTAACATATTGTGGTCAAGGGTTTGGAATTACTCAGCCTGTTTTTTAAAACAAGCAGAATTACGCGATTAATTTGTATGAAGCTATTTTCAAAAAAAGGCTGGACATCCTTAAAGGGACCAGCCCACCACCTAGTTTTAGTCACGGTTGTCAAAAAGTCGAAAGTTGCCTGGTGCATTAACAATAGATAATTTTATTTTGTATTGGTAAAGTACACGAGAGTATTGCAACAATAAATGTTAAACTTGAATGATTATTGATGCACCTGTCAAGGTTTGTATTTGGCTAAAACTAGGTGGTGGGTTAACCTCTTTAACTAATGCAATTATCTCTTTATTATTTCTAGATTTCATACAAAAAATAATAATTATGTAACCATTTCGCTACAAAAAAATAGAAATGTCACGATTTTAAGCATCGTTAATTACACAAAACCTTTTAAAACCTCTTTTGTATTCAATTTCTGATGAGAAAAAATTGACACCTTGCTTAATGTTATTCGACACGTAGCACCATCTCTGTGAATGGATATTATTTAACGTAGCTAGAATGCAAAATGTAAGTGATTAACCCTTTAGGTCTGTTAAAAAAAAATGTTTGCTTCACATTTCAGAGCAGTTCAAATTACCAAGAGGAAGGGAAGAAAAGTTTTTAAGCCCTGTTTAGAAAATTATTATATTTGAAATTACCCATAAAAAAGCTTGAAAAATGATATTAGTTTTAACATTATTTTCCACCTAGTTTTAGCCAAATTCAAATCTAAATAACGTTATGTCGTCACATATACGCTTGTCTTATAATATAAGACAAGCGTATATGTGACGACATAACCTCATTTAGTAGCACAGCTGATCATAACAATGCTGCATATAAAGCCAAACTAAGTAAAACGTGTCTGTTGGCTTTGCAGAGCAGTATAGTCCATCTGAACCATTAACTTAGGCCACTATGGTTTTTTTTCTGCCCAGCGCGCGCAATAGATTGCTGCCGATTTCCGAAAAGATTTTCGAAAGATAAAAAAAAACATTCAGAAAAAACAAGTTTATTTTAAGAGATAAAAAAACATTTTTCCAGCTATGTTTTGTTTGCTTGTTTTTTTCGTCGTCTTCATTAATAGGGATGTAGATGCCACTCAAGAAAATTATGCTTCAGAGCAAAATTTTGGTGCGAAATAAAATGGGCCAAGATGAAGAAATAAATGAAATGAATCGGGCTTCAGGCCACCTTTGTGCACATATAGGCTAAACTGGGCCAGGAGAACCTCCTGAGGATGGTGAGATGATTGAGATGACACTGTCCTCCAGACACAGGATTCGAAATTCGAGCCCTGGCGGTCTGAGGCCGAGCACGCTACCTCTCGGACACGTGGATGGGGAAGAAACAATTTTGTTTCCTTCAAACCGCCGAGACCGGGAACCGAACCCCGGACTCTGGCGTGAAAGGCAGCGGTGCTAATCACTACCCTAGGGCCCCCGCCCCCAAGATGAAGAATCATTTTACTTTATAATATGCAATAATATAAAATACATGTACTGGAAACTTTAATGCATCTCACATTATTTTCTTAAATATTTAAGAGTAAATAAATAAATGCCAAAGGTCACTTTTCCAAAGTGCTTATTAAGTAAAAAATATTGGATGTAACTGTATATGTACAGATGATGACGTGAGGGTGGGGTGGTTGGGCATCATGTATTAGTGAGAGTGTTTTCCTTCACTCACCTGATAAGGGGTTTTGGGCATGCCAGGGGGTATTACGCAGATTCATGTCCAGACATACGAAGATTTTTTACGGGGGGTTTTACTGTTAAACTTAATGGTGAAAAGCCTTGGCGTATCACTCAATTTGGTTATCCTCTGGTCGGATAGTCCCCAGAGTAACACTAGTGATATGCCTACTAACATAACACTAACATGCCGTGCTAGGCCATGTGACAGATATTAATATATCATCTGATAAAGCATATTCTGTCTCTGCAGAAACCAATAAACTATTTCTGGAAAGACTTGTTTTTGTTGCAAGAAAAGTTCCTGTTTATCAATTTTCTGAAATTCAAGTGGTAAACTCCATTCTATTGTTAGAATTGGTAGTTTCTCTGGTCTTCTAGCCCTGCTCAGCATATCAGCGTTATCACGACCACATTTATACCTAATTGGTGCATTGAATTCATAAATTTGTACTGCTCAGCTTGTTTTTTGCTGTTGGCAATATCCAGATAGAAAAGAGAATTATTGAGAGGTTTATGGTGAGTTAGTATTTCAAAATGAGAGCCCCATACATTTTTGAAGTGTGTATACTATGGCATACACATTGAGCACCAGTGTGAGATTTTTGTGAGATCACAGTGATACAAGTTGAGCACATCACCTTGAGATCACAGTGTTGTCACAGTATGATGTCACAGGTGCTCAAGGTGACCACATCGCCATGATGTCACAGTGCTGTCACATGACGATGCTCACCTTATGAGGTCACTATGATGTCCTCATGATATTAAAATTATGACATCACATGTGTGAGATGTTTGTTAGGTCACAGTGAAAAATATTTACCACATCACCATGGGGTCACAGTGTGGTCATAGTATGATATCACAGATAAAAAGATGACCACATCACTTTGAGGTCACAGTGTTGTCACATTGTGATGTCACAGATACATGGATATGACCACATCACCATGAGGTCACAGTGTTGACAGAGTACGATGCTCACCACGTGATGTCATTATGATGTCTCTATGATATCGAAATTATGACATCACATGTATGAGTTGTTTGTGAGGTCAGAGTGATACGAGTAGACCACATCACCATGAGGTCAAAGTGTTGTCACAGTATGATGTCACAGATACACAAGATGGCCACATCACCATGAGGTCAAAGTGTTGCCACAGTATGATGTCACAGATACACAAGATGACCACATCACCATGAGGTCAAAGTGTTGTCACAGTATGATGACACAGATACACAAGATGACCACATCACCGTGAGGTCACAGTGTTGTCACAGGATGATGCTCACTATGTGATGTCCAGTTGACATCACTATGATATCACTATTAAGTCATCACACGAGTGAGTTCTGTGTGATGTCACAGTGATCCTGGCGTGATATCACGTGTTGACTGAGGAGTCAGAAGGCTCGCTAGTCAGAAAATCAGTTAGGCTTGTGTTTGTCAGAAAACCCGTTAGTCAGAAGGCCCGTTAGTCATAATGTGTTCACTGGGCAGTCAATAATACTAGGGGACGATTCATTTGATGGCCTGCATGATAGCGATCAACATTGATCTTAATGCAGGTCTCCTGATCCGCACAACATATATTATAATGTGTTTTTTATCTTTTGGTTACATATGTATGATTTTTTGTTGTTGTGTGACAAATAAAATTGTTCTGAGTCTGATATCTGGGCATGTGGAGGGGGGGGGCTATATTATTTTGATTAACACATTTGTTATTTGTTGTCCGGTTATGGATAAAAATGTTGAGAGTTGTGCATAAAATAAGGATACTTAAAAAGTGCTGATGGAATCCACGTGTTTAAAAAAAAAATCGGTAGTTTAATAGTTTGAAGGAGAAAAATAGCCATGAAAATTATAATGTGGAAAAAAGTATACACAAACAAATCGCACAACTGAGAGTAAAACCTGTATAACCCTATAGAGTTGCGTAGTATATATACACTCGCTTATTAGTTGTTAATAAGTCGATACAGGCAGACAGACAGACAGATATTTTATTGACAGAAAGAAAGTCAATCCAGACTTATTTGTCATAGAAATAAGAGAGATATATGTACAAGTATATACAAGATTGTTAATTTGTTAAAATCATATGACAATGTATATAGTGACATACATAACTAAAATCATGTTAACTGGTATTGCCATAAAACACTGGGTATTACGATAACATAAATGACTGCTACTTAAAATAAAATTAAAAGGCATTGCCAAGATAACATAAGGCCTATCATTTTTTTCCCCGCACCAAAACCAGAGATAAAATAGCTACTATGTATAACATACTATTTATATATAGTAGCAAAAAAGCCACTCTGAAAAGCCTAGAAACCTAAAATGTATACAAGTGCATAATAATGCTACAGTAACTGGAGTATGCAATAAGACAATGGTGAAATATATATATATTTTATATATTAAAAAAACACGATATAATATCATGTAAATACAATAAATGTGGCAATCCGCAAAACAGGTAGCTCCGGGCTATGTGACCATGCAAGCACAGTCCCCTGAGAGCCCGGAGATTCCCTAATATTGATGCAATATTGATGCAAACTTAACAAGGTAATAACAGTAATATTGGCGGATTTTAACTATTTTTTGCCATTCACACAGGCCATGGCCCTCGTTCAAAAAAACCATTACAGCTTGTTTTATTTCACTAGATTGTTTAATTCATACCATTTCAATCACGACCCAGTTAGTACCACATACCCATCGATAGAATCGATATGATCTTGATATGATCATGAAAAAAGTTCACTGGCGGTTTGTATCTCGTACATTTATATTAAAAACTAGCATTATTAATGACTGGTTGGTTGTTCGGTTGGGTTATTTTCAGCAATGAGTGCGCTGTAATTTTGTCAACACTATACTTTTTCTGCATTATGAACTTTACTGAATTAGATGTGAAAAGTGTGTCATGAGAAAACCCCACAAGATTTTTCAACTGGTATTGGGTTTGTAGCGATCTGCCTAATTTATGTGAAGCGTTGGTGAATGTATTATTTTGCTCAGAATAAATAATAAATTGTTTGTCCAAATTTTCTGATAACTAGCTTTATTTGTCGACTCTTTTGTGTGGAAAGGGTTGGTTCATATTCGAGGAAGTGAAGTTTACCTAAGCACGGGAGAAATATTATATAATGTGATTGCAGTAGATATTATTACCGTGCTAATTAAGACCAGCTCAAAATTGAATCTCATTATAATCTATTAGCCGTATCTTGTTATCTCGGCCATGTTTTTCTCAGCAAGTTTCAAAATTCAGGTACTTGCGTTTGAA
The DNA here is from genome assembly GCA_964017125.1 of Flabesymbios commensalis. Taxonomy (NCBI): domain Eukaryota; kingdom Metazoa; phylum Annelida; class Polychaeta; order Terebellida; family Flabelligeridae; genus Flabesymbios; species Flabesymbios commensalis. Next base: position 81,934,263 of record OZ024907.1, read on the forward strand.
GCAGTATGTTGATCATAGCATTTGTTCATATTTACATTGTTCCAAATTGTTGAAAGACATAGAGTGTACATTGCTGCCTACGATATGCAATAATAATAATTATTATTATTATATCTTGTTCCTATATGTAGACTGTTATTTACAGGCATCTCGGCAATAACCACTTGATCCAGTTAGTATGGTTATGTTTCATTCATTTTGAAGCTGGAAATTACGTCGGCAACATTTGGTTCAAAACATCATGGGTAGCCTATTATTAACGCAATACTTATGAAAGTGCTAGACGTTGTTACTGGTACAAGTAAATAAATACATAAGAAAGTTGGTCTTAGAGTTTTTTTACAAATGAAAAGATTTCAATGAGGTCATTATTTGACTTTCTGACTAACGGGCCTTCTGACAAACGGGCCTTCTGACTAATCATCCTTACTTATTGACAATCGGGCCTTCTGACTAATCATCCTTACTGGTTTTTTGACCAACGGGCCTTCTGACTAACGGGCCTTCTGACTAATGGGCCTTCTGACTAACGGGCCTTCTGACTAATGGGCCTTCTGACTAACGGGCCTTCTGACTAAAAGGCGGACACCCCCTCAACAGCTTAGGTTTACATCCGAGCCAATAGGAATAATAGGACTGATATTAACGGCGCCATGTGGCAAGGGGTAAACACAATCACAGAGAACATGATCAACCTGTTATGTCTTTACAGTGTCGTTTATTGATAACAGATAACATTGGGATTTGTTTAATAAACGTTCTTAGTTTGAAATCAAACTTTATTAGTTAAAAGCTAATTTCATCGAAGAAATTAAAAAATCACAGTTTTACATAGCGGCGTAGATTGGGGACCACGCTGGCTAGGTAGCGATAATGGGTGTACTTTAATGACCTAATCATCACAATGGTAGAAAAAATGGCGTCTCCAGTCAAAAACACACACCACATTTAGCTCAGCGCCCTCAAATTAGCCAAAAATGAGGTATTACTAGAAGTGTTGTGTTGAAAAAACCTTCGAAAATCAACTATTTATTAAACACAAACTGAATTTTTGCACACCCTCTGGAAATTTCAACTCGGGGACCATATAAACTCAAAACAGTAATAATTTCAACTGGGTCCGTTTTTTTGAAGTTTAGCCTTTAATCAGATGTTTTTTAACCTGACCACTACGTATACTTCCTACTAGAAGAAAGGTAGAATTATTCATGATTGTCATGCGAGGTGTATGATATAGACAACGTCTACAGTAAAGTGGGTAACGCATTATTATTGTAAAATTAGCTAAGTGTCAGTTCTAAAAATATTCATAGAAATTATTTTGTTTATATTTAGCCCTTAAAACGCTAAATTGAATAATAATTTAAATTTTCACGCACGTGAAGTTGTGTCTGGCTAACGCGACCAACAACTTCAAGTAAGGGAAATTTACCCATATGAATTTAATTTGACAACAAACATTTGTAAATCTTGATATATAACTATTCATTTCGTTCTCAATAACAGTGATTTAATCGACTAAGAAAACAAACTAAAAACGACTATAGTCGTGCTCAGCGTTTTAATGGTCAACCTGATAACATTGATAATATTATCAATTGAAAAAAAACACTTCCCAAAAAATAAATAACACATTGTTCTGGTTGTAATACGTTTACTTAATTGTTTCATGAAAAAATAGAACTGAATTTTGTACAATACATTGACATACATTAAATGGGGTCGACAAATTATTAGCGGTGCCACATCTTGGAGTATGATGCCAAATCACCGGTGAGTTTATGAAGTATCTTAATACTATCATGCATGATTATTGAAAAGAGTTAATAAATTGTATGAGTACTTTTTGAGATCATATCCCTCCCAATAGAGAGGGAGGTGCTCTAAAAATGATTACTCCTATAATATAAATTATCACATGATGTATTTTTTTTACTTGAAATGAATTTAAATGCAATGGACATGATGACGTAGAATATATGTACAATTACACACGAGGCCACAAGAACAGTTTGCAAGAAATTATCTACACGAATCTCTCTTATTTAGCGCATTGTATTTTGGCAGCCAATGAGAGCGAATAGTAATAATACAAGAGCTGCATTAATTGAGATTTAAAACAATTGTATTATTAAAAGCTATTGAGATATCATTGCTGCAATCACAAAAATTTGAACAGCCATGTGAGATCCAAACACAGTACTTAAATATACATTTTAATCTGGTTGTTTGATATTGTTGGGGCAGCTTCGCAGACGACAGACCAAAAATAAAACAACACGTACCCAACGTATTGTTTTGGGCCGCGGGTGATAGAAATCAAAGACACGTCATGTAGAAGTGGTAAACGTAACGGAAAACACTGATTTATGTTGTTTTAAATCTCTAGCTAATAATTATCAGATTAAAATGTGGATCGGACGCAGGAACCACAGCACAAAGTATGTGTACTTTAGATATAATATATTTGTTTATTGATCAGCGTTGTACTATAGGCCTTGGTTCACTTTAAGTGTGGAAGTACATTATTATATTCTTGAAAAGTGAGAACATAATAAAATAATAACATGTGATACTATGATAAACTTTAGAGTATGGTTTGGTGGTCAATTTTGTTCAGATAATCTACTTTTGTTATTTTTAATTTCATATGAAGCTGGAAATTTGTTTTCGGCAATGCCAGCTTCGAACGAATATAACTAAACGACTGTTCTCTGCAAAGCCAAAAGATAGTATCTGCTTACTTGTAAGGTAAGCATAGACTGCCTCAAATAGAACTGAATTCATAAGAAAGCTAAGCTAATCCTAATTTAAAGATTTTCGGTGGGATGGCCCCCTGATCCAGCCTAGAGTACAGAACCCAACATCAAGTAACCAAAGGATGGTGGCATACAAAAACACTATGTTTGGAGCTTACATGGTAAGCCTAGAGTTGACACGTGTACCAGCACAATGTCATCTATTAATAATACCTTAAGACACAACATACCAACATACATACACGCGCAGGCGCCACGATACATGACATAATTCATAGCGTTTTATTATAATATAAAAAATGTACAGCAAAACCTTGATAACGGTCCGAACCACTGGTATTGTAGGATTATATAAATACTTCATCTAAGTCACAGTGTATGTCATTCTAATATATATATATGTGTTACTTTCCAAGGGGTTATCTAACATAAAATAAACGTGTTGTTTTATTACAGATAATAATTATCAATATATTTATATATAGATAAATTACAATGCAATTTAAGCTTGGCTGCAATGTACCAAAACGCAAGCTATTTAGCGACTTTATTTTGAGTGAATGTATAAATCATGTATAAGTCATTTATAAATCCTACCTAACATGGGACGTTGCTCCTGAATGCCCAGAAAACACGAGACGTTCACACAATGCTAGGTTAGTGTTGACCCACCGTCTGCGATGCTGGCCCAACACTAACCCAGCTTTAGGTGAACGTCTCGTGGGTAGCTTACATCCCAGCAAACCAGATATGCTGATCCAATATCGGTTTTATGTGGGCTAATATCACACATAATAAGGCACTGTATAAGGTAATATATAAGCAAAAATATACCGATTATTTGTATAAAGATATGTTTTTCATTTAACACTTAGACGACTGGTCTGTGAACTGTAATATAATTATACCACCCCTTGAATATGAAAGGGTGTATTTGCCACATGAGAATTCAGCTATTTATAAGTTGAGCGATATCTGATTGAATATTAGCAGTCATTATTTGTGTGAGATTGCGGCCTGCCGTGCTTGTTACAATACATCTGAGATTCGGGTTGGTGGGGGGGGGGGGGGTACAATGAGTATTGTTTTATTGATTAACACCCAGAGGTAAACGTCAAGACAAATGCTTTCACGATAAAACAAAGAATCCGTATGTAAGATGACAGTTTAAATCATCGTATACTTTTTTTAGAGCATCCTTGATATAGATCAATTATGTAGACGTTGTAGCGAACCACACAATAGGCGGCCATTAACAGCACGAAGTACAAAGACAATCAACACTACATGCTTAGTAGAACAGTAAACACGCAGTAAACACTGTTCCTTTTAACGGCGGTCTCATGAGGGTGACAAGTGTGCACTGGATAGTTTTCGTCCTTTAATTTATCAATTGTGTCTGTCCTTTAATTTCTCAATTGTATTCAGGCAATCCTGTTACAGATCGACCATGCATGCTTATGGTCCTAAATTATTCCACTGGAAGACGACATATTAACTTGAGACTTTGTATGAAGGTCTGACACGTATATTTGCCACTTTACATCGCCCTTATTTGTATTAATTTTCATCTGTGAGCGCTAATTATGTTTCTTTCGTGAGGTATATCACACTAGAAATGGCGTGGCTCATATCTCAAAAACTCAAAACGTTGAGCCAGTGTTGATTTAAATTTGGTCCGTCTTGTTAGACTGTAGACCAACATAAAGCCAGCGCTTACTGTTGGCCCACAGTCTACGACGTTAGCCCAACAATAAACCAACGTTGCCAAACGTCCCATTTTTGCTGGGCGAAGAGTTGTGCTTTCTACATGTTTGATGTACGTCACTTTCCAAGTCTGCACTACGTAAATGAGCGTCGTTTGAAATTAGTCATTCACTGTCTGTCACTCAATGCGCGGGTGACTTCAATATCCGATTGAGTGTCCCCTCAACATGAGGAGCCTGACGTGGCTGAGGTATTGGAGTCGTTCCTCGTTGCAGCCTCCCTGACACAAGACACGCGGGCGTGCTCCTGCGGCATCTCAATGCAGTTGTCCACCCTCATCGTGGTGAAGACAGAGTTTGCGCGCGCAAGCTCGCTATGCGTGCTGGGACTCCTCCCCGAAATATCGCTCACGTGACCGGAAGCGAGGCTGTTGTTGTTGTGGAACGTGCTGCTGACCGGGCTCGGGGGCATGTGCCTGGCCATCTCACGCATGTCTTCCTCGGTGATGCTCTGAGGACAGAATATGATTGGAGGCTTCTCGGCACCCCTTGACCTCAACAGGCTGGAGTTGCCGTCCCCGACGTCTCCTCTCTGCTGCACGGGACTGCTTGAGCTGCTGGGACTGTACCCTCCGCTCCTCGGGTGACTGCCGCCGCTGTGGTTGCTGCCGTTCAGTAAAGAGCTCGTCTTTGTGCTTTTTCCAGAGCTATCCGACTTCATCCTGGCATTCCTCATGTTATGTGATGATCCAGGTGGAGGTAAGGCATACTTAGCTTTCTGTTTGAAAGAGAAAGCAAAAACACTTCTTAACCCTTTGCCTGATAATCACGACAATAGACGTTCTTAACGCATTCTATTAGCCGATTAATTCACTGTTATTGGGAATTAAATGACTGTTTAAACATCAACATTTGTAAATGTTTGGACTTAAATTAAAGAAATATGAGTAATTTTCAACAACTTGAGGATGTGGATCGCGACAGCGAGACATAACCGCAGGTGATTTAAAATTTATTTAAATTTACTCAGCAAGATGAGAGTTAACTCGTACCCTGCCAGGCAAATAAGACATGTGTTACTAATGTATGCCGATAGTTAGAGTGGGGTATATCCAATTTGATTACATTAGTTAAATATTTGCTCATAAAACCAAAGTTGATACAAACACGCTACAAATATTATTCAGGATTTTAGAGATGATGGTTTGGGAATGTAATCGATACTTCGACAGTAGTCGATTTGAGAGTGCAGAAAAAGATAATTTTAGAGTTTACAATTTGAGTGAGCACTTAAGTATTTAAAATATTTTTTTTAGTTATTAAAAAATGATGTATTTAAAAGGTTATAATTTAGGTCCCCTGAAACATTGCAGAAACAAAGTGCAAGCGTTGTGTGGAATAACATATCCAAGCTAGTTCATATTTTCAACTGGTCAGAATTAAATTGATGGGAAATTATTTAAATTAAAAAAATGAAAGTGATAATAGTTAAAAGTTTCCAATAAAAAGTAAATATCGTATCTCTTAGTGACATTATGGTAATGTAACAAAACAACAATAGTTTCTGAAATATTCACAATAATATAAGAATTTTATATACAAATCGACAGTGAAAAGCGTGTAGAAGTTAGAAACCTGAAAACACGAGTATACCATAACTTGATGATAAAATATAAACCACGATAACGTTTTCTTCACCATACTTCTATATTGTAGTTTTTATAAGATTCAGAATCAAACTATTGAGGGGTTGATTGATTATTGTGAAATGAATAAATATAATAATGAAAACGGCCGGGACGTCAATTTTTAAAATTGATTTTATTGTTGATAATGATAGCCGTGTCCTTTCTGTTTCGATAATTGAAAGAATGTTTGAAAAATCCTGATAACTTTTTGTTTTTTGTCATTTTTAATATTTTAAAATTAGTTATGTAATCATTAAAATTAAATTTTAAATACCGCCAGAAATAATTGTAAGAAAGCCGCGGGGAGGTACCTTGGCATGGCGGGTCACATATTAAGCTGAGACATATATCTACTTAAGGAAACATTGACAGACTTTCAAAATGAGAACAAAAGAAACAGCATATACAAATATAGACGCATGTTTTAACTTCGTAAGATATGCCGCTTTACAATAGTGAAATATGTCGGCCTACACCCGTTACGAACACATTTTATTTAACAATAACATGTTTTTATTCCAAGAGTTGCAAGTAGAACAGACGAAGCCCAGAGTTAGCTGTGAAAAGTAGAGTTAATGGAACATACATATTTATGTACACTGAAACCAACTTGTTTTTTTAAATATATATTTCTGAATTGAATGGTAAGATATCCATTTTGTTTCACATTATTATTTTCACATATTCTAAGTATAACTATAGGCAAATTTTAGCTGAAATCTTAAGGCGTTTTTTAATATTATTGAGAGCGAGCAAAGTGAATGTGTAATACACAGTAGATTTACATTCGGAATCATAATTTTGTACTCCTGTCAAGATCTGCATTTGAAATGTATAACTTAATGCTCCAATTTAAATGATTTTGTTTCTGTCATATAAAGAGGGATGCTAACGATTACCTGGTATGTTGCCAGAACGTAGAAGCTTTGAAAGTGTAGTTTATAACATTTCACCATTACTATTATTTAATAAAATATTATGTTTTAAATAACAATTTATTATGATATAGTTAACTGAACAGCTAAACATAATCAAATATAACTATTAAAGTTATATTTATTTTCTGTAAATACATTTGCCAGGTTCAGAAAGCACGTTTACAAAAGTTTAGTTTGAATATACATTAACATACATTTCATAACAAATTAGAATGACATATGCCTATTGAAAAATGTGATAGATTTGAATATTACATTATATTAAATTAAAACTACACGGATTTCTAAAACATATATTAATTTTGTTGGGAGAGACAATTTGACGAAGTGATGATGTTTTTTATTGGAAATGGTGTAGTTTTGATATGTTCATATTCTTTCTTCACCATATAACGTAGTCTATGTTTAAGCTTCCTGAATTTAAATTTTATACCATATCATACTATATTAGCTATAATTATAATCCTTGTATCAAAACAAAATAAATGTTATTGTATAAAATAAAATAAATCCATTGCTCTATCTGGTATCATTTGCTTCAGCAACATTGATCTCCGAAAATGTGATATTTATTAATCATGGTTATTTGCATCACTTATATTACAGAAAGTGATCATAAGTCATTCTGAAAATAAATGTGAAATTAAATCTATAATCAACATATTTGACAGTAAAATGTTTGAGTGAGTGAACAAAAAGATAAAGTTAACTTTTCCAACACAGCAACCAGGGTCACTCCGTAAAGCAGTTGCATTCTAAGGGGATAATCTAATAGTGCTGTTTTAAGCGGGATCTACGTACTATATTGTGGTCATTTTTACCTGATTGTGACATATGCAAGTCGGCCAAATCTGCCACTAGTCCTATGTAACACCTGGAGTTAACATATTATTTGATTTCGGTTCTTAATATACTAAAAACTACACACAAATTATGCAATATCTGCTCTAAACACTATTGAATATAGTGAACTTTGTACTAAAGACTCATATCCCCCACTTCGCAAAGTATCAGATACGACTCCTTAAAATACAAGATTGACGTTCAATTCACCTCTGCTTCTGACGTTATGTTATTCGATATCTGATCTCAATTTACAAAATAACATTCACCTCTGTGACCGATAAAGAATTAGCTGAACAAATGTTAGAAAGTTTATATATCTACAATGCTGGTTAGATCCAATATGTTATTCATTTATATTCCCTCACCAAAATATTATATCGGTTACTGGGTGTGCCATTGCTCAAAAGAACACTTTCAATTCATATTACAGTCGCATAATAAGTGATTACATTTTCTAAAAGTCAATGACAGCAATAAAATCAAGCATACCAAACTTAGTAAACACGCTATGATCTGTCAAGGTAAATGTCAAAGGACAGTGTATTGTAAATGCTAATCAAAATTTAACTTTATGGCAACAAACGATAACATAAAGAAACCAGGTTATTGATTTTCGAAAGGCGTAATATTTTCTCAACTGGTACATTTTCCATATATAAGTTGAAAGTGTTCAAGAGAGCAACAACAAAATGTTTCACAAGTAGTTTTTGTCAACAGCACCATACCATTCTCTTTCAGTAAAGTAAAATACAACTATTTTAAACTTGGGATGTGATGTTAAGATATTTGGATTATGCTCAGTTCACTCATTGCCAGTCAGAATTGCTTGCTAATAAAACGGAATAAATCTAATAATTCAACATAAAAATAATTTTCACAGCTGTGACTGGAACACGGGTTGACTTGTTGGTACATTACAATGTATATCAAAGGTGAGGGTACAAAATCAATAGTGTGTTTTAAAAGTAAAAAAAATGAGCCGTTTAACATTAGTATTTCTTTCATTTTGATTTTAAAACAAATTGGTCAGATTTTTGCACCCTCACCATCTACATGTCGTTCTTAGACAGATATATATGTGACCGTATTAAGTGGCATGTATTTCCCTTCAATCTCCACAATGAGTCATTACGTAGCTTCACTCTAAACAAACATGCTGTTAGATACATTTGCAGTGAAGGTTACTTCAGATACACCAACAAGTCACACTGACAATTCAATTTAAATGTTCTGACTGGCAAAATGACCAATTCCACACTGAACTCGGGATCAGCTAGTCATTCAAACAAAAAATGCAGCTACTTTGTTTCTTACGCATGCTGTCATTGAAAGAGGACACCTGGTGACTGCGACACGTACCATGTGGGCAGCGGTCGTGTGACGGAGCTTGTAGTTTTCTGGGGCGGTGTGGAAATGCCGTCCTTCTTTTGAGCAGAGTTGTTCGGCGAGCGCCCCGAGGACGGAGGTTTTCCAGGCACAGGCTTCTGTAAGGACGCCATGTGGTGATCCAGAAGGATTAGTATATAAACCACTACACAGCCACTCACCCCCAGCATTGTACCAGCTCTGGTTTAATACTGGACAAGCCTTTAAGAAGCTGGACCAGTATTAAACCAATGATGCACAACGACCTCTAATAAGCTGGGGGTATAATTATTTTCATAATTTAAACAAGGGATAAATTCAATGGACCCCATTGATAAACTGCTCAGAACAATTTAATCTTGAATATGAGTGTTAGGTAAGTAAGTACACATACATATTCTAGGGTAACATTTAAAACATTTTCCCTCTGCAGAAAACGTAGTGGCGCCTCTCCCGGTTACTATATTTTAATTATACACAATTATATTTTTTAATTCTCGTTGAAAAAAGTACAAAACTTCCCAAGTTGTTTACATCTATTTAAATCTAGTTCACTGATAATCTACTTACAATTATTCATAAATATATAGCATGTTGGTGGACGATATTATTATGAAAATACACTTTTTATACAATTCATAAAATGTAATCATGTTGGTCATGTTAAAATCTTCAACAGATGACGCTGGCTTAGCTTCGCCCGTCGTTTTGTTTCAGTTCATGTCTTGCAGGTTTAACTTTAATTAAGCATCAGGTGCGTGTCAAACGCGCTATTTAGCAAATATATTAAACTACATACATACACATTACTTTGATAAAACGGCGATAAAAATTACAAAACGGATTCTTTGTGAGCTCATAAAGGCTCAGTTGTGTTCAGATGTATTCATGGACAATTGTCAATTCAAATAAAATAATCTGAGGCTGTTAAATAGGGACCATCGTTCGGAGCCTTTAATCATAAAGCAACAACAATACATTAACATGGTAAAATATCAGCCTAAATAGAGCGATGATCATGTGGTTGTGGTACACAAATAAAGAACGTGTTGCTGGTATGATCAACGGCTCGGAACTCTGTAATAAATATAAGCTTTCCCACACTTACAGTCCATATGTCATTTGTTATGCAGCTTTTAGATTAATACGTTTTAGCTGGACATGTTGCTTGATGAATTTAAATGTGTCCCAATTGGAGACGTATCCTTATGTTAATTGTCATTATATGAATTGGTACATTTAGCGTGCTCGCTGTAAGATTAACATTTAAAGTTTTTAGTATTATGTTCAGGCACTAGTAAGAACTAATCATTAATATATATTCTTGGTCTCATAGTATTATGTATTATATTTGAGACTGTGTTCTAATTTCCACACTTTTAACAGCGACTGACAAAGCAAACATAGCTCCAATGAATATTGGCGCTGTGATGTTACGGTGTGCAAAATTAAAGGCATTGTCTTTATAAACAGGAGAAAGTAAGTGTAATACCTACATATAGTATTATTTTAAAAACCTGTGTTAGCACCGATTAATGTTCCGGTAGTTAGAATTTTCAAAATATGTTAATTTATCGTTTTCTATGGCAAAGTTATGCAGATCAGAGCACAATAATTGTTAAAATTGTGAGCAGCGGTGCAGTTTATGGTAATTAAAGCGTTATGTGTGGCATAAGATACAGATAGAACCCTTGGGGTCCCACAGATCCAAGTAAAATAGCTTATTATATTAGAGACCTAGCTGGTGCAGGTTGGTTGTGTGTTGTTTTTTAGGTGTGAAAATGAAATACTAAAGTTTTAAATAAGAAAATGGAAAGTAACGTATGTGGACTTAACAAGTTCGAGTCTGAACGATATTTTGTCAACTTACTTTCTTTTCCTTTTTGGCGTTTTTCATCTGTAACAGTTTAAGAGCGGAAGTGCATGAGAGAATAATCAGGCATATACATAGAGGCATGTATGAGTGAAAAACACCGAGCTGTCGTTTGAAATAAGAAGAACAGTATCTATGTTTGTTTAACCTGCTGTTTAAGAAAACACTACTGGTCAAAGTGATTAAGCCAATTGCCATTTTTTATCATCAATAATTTTCTTTTCGTTTAAATCTGAAATTTGCGGGAACAATTTCTAGATTTAAAAGCAACGAAAACTATTGACGATGAACTAAAAAAACGTCAATGTTTTTTGAATTTTTATCTTGATTTTCATGTCTTTCAATTGAAGTGAAAATCGACGTTTCACGCAAACAAAAACATGATTAACTAATCAAAATATATGTAAAAAAAAATAAACGGTGACTAAAATATTCCCCGGTACCAATACCGTATTGCGCAGGAAACAAATTAAGATACTGTTCTCAGAGTTCAGACGACAGATACTGCAGACAAAGGTATTCCTATACACAGAAAGAAGCCGATCTGGGATGCACGTTCATGTGTGTCAGTGCACCCTACACACACCATTCATTCACAGTACAGTGTCCTACCTTTTTACAATCAAAACAGCCACGACTTGAGCTGAAAGAGCCTCGAACATTTTCAAAACACACATCTCCAACCTGGTAAATAAGTTTTGTAAAAATGGTCGCAACAATAATAAAATGAATGTTATTCTTAGGCATGCCTTCAGCATCTTTTTTTTATTAAACAAGATTACATTATACATGTTTCAGTAACATTTTTTTTAACACGCTATGTTAATTTTTCCTAGTATCAAACTGTCTGTAGTTACTGCAATTATGGCCTTCAAATCACGACATAATTTTGAGAATATTATATGCACATACTGCGGAATAGTCAGATTGTGAAAATGGCTTCACTAAAATTATTAAGCATGTAAAACCAACTTAATTTTAATATGCACTATTTCATACATTTATGTAATTATTGAGTTATAAATTAACACGATAAAATCATCATTGTCTATAACAGAAAACAAATTGTAACTTAATCTAACAGTAATACACTGTTTGCACGATTTTGCACATAAGCAGGACTCTCCAACTAAATAGTTCAGTTTTAATCACTGTGTGGCGTGTTGTAATAGAAAAGAGTGTGGCAGGACTCCCAACTAAATAGTTCAGCTTTTAGTTACTGCGTGGCGTATTGCTATTTGGAAAGGTATATGGATTTGAATTTACTGGGGTGGTGTTTATTATATTGATACATACCCGCTTGTTGCAGAGTGCATGGAATATAAATATGAATAAGCCCTGCAAGATACAATACGAACATTATTATACTGGATTTATAAGTATGAAATGAAACATTTTACATATTTACATCAGGAACAATCGAATTACTTACTCCAATTCACAACAGACACGTTGATTGGCGTCCGTCCACATCAAGCCCACAATAAGAAAGTATTAAATAACAATATGAAAACTGTGTTTTCAACAAACTGTAGTTGTTTCTGAATTGCTATTTACATACATAACGTTGACCGATACAACGCTCAATTATGTTTATACAAACCATAGAGACCAAAGGGTTTTTTCAATTTGAAATTATCATAAATGCCTTAGTTAGCTCTTTCTGCATTTGAATACCTATGTTATGGGACGATGGACATTATAATTTGTTAATTATTTTAGTGTGGGGATAGATAAGTTGTGGTTATCATGAAAACGACTCCTGATAGTCTTTCGACAATCCCCCAGCTTACAGGATAATCTCCGCCCGTTCGAGCTACATACCTGTAAGGAATTGCAAACTGCGAATATGTAGTGAAAATATATGGTGTCCTCATTGATCGCGAAGACACCAAACACCCATGTGATTCCCAGGATAGGCGTGATCACAACGATGTTCCAAAACGCGGATCTGTCAATCGAAAACGACAAATAAATAAAAACGTTACCTCCAGCTTGGATTTGCAAACGGTATATTAAATACATACCTTATACATCAAGAAAAAAGAAAGAAAGTGTTTGTCTCGTGTTTGGTTGGATAGACTCCTAGTGAGGTATATCCAAGCAAACACGAGACGTTGACCCGATGATGATTTGATGCTGGGTCGTCGTCGCAGACGACGGGCCAGCGTCAAATCGACTTTGGGTAAACGTCTCGTGTTTGTTGGGATAGTGTTAAAACCGATATAGAGCCTAATATTGTTAAAGGGACTGGCCCAGGCTAAAATCATAAAAAAATCGGTGATTTTATTTCGGGTTCTTAATATGACCATATGATGTAAACATGTACATAGACTAGAACTGCAATTTTTTATAATTTTTGTGCTGCGCATTCATCAGTTAGGCTAGATATAGAGACGAAATTCCCGCCTTTCCTATTTGTGACATGGTTGTCAATAATTAGAAATCAGAAATATGGTCATATTAAAAACCCGGAATAAAATCACCGATTTTTTGATGATTTTAGCGTGGGCCAGTCCCTTTAAGTCCCATTTTAGAAATCATACCGGTTTTAAGGGCTTTTTGTGTTCTTCTAATCACATCCAGCACAAAATAAGGCAATGAAGAAATTCTAACATGCTTCCTACCTGACTTTATTCCGTCTTTTCTCCTGGTCTGTGGCCAACCTGGCTTTGGTTATTCGTCTCAGGACAATAATGAGTATAATGATGTTTGTCTGTAAAAGCAAACGTGTTGCGATCAGAGAAGTGAAAACATTTGTTTTCAATCAACATTTAAAAACTCATAACATTAGCAATACACATTTTTATTTTTCCAAATATATTTTAAATATTATTAAATATTATTACGTATCCAGTGGATAAAATGTAACTAAATAATTATTGAATCGCCTAAATTAGACTTCAATATGTGACACTGATATTTGTTATGACTTAAATTCCACAAATGCAAGTCATTTTCAGTCACTTGAAGCTTTGGATCGCGGTATGGTTGAAATGTAAATTGCATAGCTCAGGGATCTAGGGGATAAGGCCTGCAATAATAATTTCTAATTGTGTAAAAATGATTGGGAAAAGTACTCACCATTATGACGAAAAGCACAGGTCCGACAAAAGCCCATATCAGGCCACTCTCCACAGTTAACCAGCAGCTGAAACGATATCGTTTATATCAGCTTCTGCATTCTATTTAAAATGAAAGTGAGCCTGCTATTTATTTTTTTAAAAGCCCAACAATTTCATCAAAAACTTCATCCGCTGTGAGATGCGATTTTTACAGCAATTTCAGCAATATCCACCGAGCTCCAAATGAGAATCACCAGATCATGAATAGACTATACTGCACGTATAGCCAGAAAACAGTAGCTGCTTACTTGTAAATTAGGCAGATGCTTCCTTCTTGCCTTGCAGAGCAGCATAGCTTACTAATTTCTAAAATACCGACAGAGGACCTTCTGACATTTATTGATTGTAAAACAGTTCAGAAAGGCATTTTGTTTATAATATGCGAAAAGGTGTAACATTACGTAAAGGTGTATAATGGACTCATTTCTCAGCAAACACGAGACAACGACATAATGCTGTTGTAATGCTGGACTAACGTTTTCGACATCGGGCCAACATCAACCTCTGTGCTGCTAAATTATTAATTGTTTCATACCATTTTTCATTCATTTGACGCTAGAATTGCTGACGCAATTTCCAGCTTCAAAATGACGAAAACTAGTTTTATTTAAAAAAAAATTGGCTAAGCATCCACAAGATATTATTTTAAATAAGTCAGTGACATTTAATTTAATTTCGAGACTATTTGATACGGTATATATAAGACCCCAGCAACAAAAGGGTTAATTATGTATTTTTAATACGAATGTTTATATTTTCAAAACCTGGACTCACAAGTCGTCATTGCCGTATCCCTCCGTTTCTGTGATTCCCATACAAATGCCCACTATAGCTCCAGGTATTGCTGCAAGCAGAAAAAATAATGATTAGTAACATATTGAGTGTAGGTATAATCAGCATTTTGCTGTGGCTAAAGAGTTGTGTTATTTCAGTAACTCATAGGGAATAGTCGCTTTGAAAGTTTTCGTATTTGTAGGGCAGAATTATAGTCGTGCTATCGCTCCAATGGTATCCCAGCAAATTCAAGACATTGACACACATTTGTTAGACGTTAAGCCATCCCTTTGTCCCTCTCGTGTTTGCTGTGTACTGACACCATTGTACTGGACTTCGCTGTGAAAGTTAAAAGCACAATAATTCATAATTATCATAATTGAAGCTGACGGAAATGGTGGATGTCCCATCACAACAAACAGGAGTGATCGACCCAATGCTGGGTTAATGTTGGTCCGTCGTCTACGACGCTGGCCCAGCATTAAGCCAGCATTGGGTGGATGCCTGGTGTTTGCTGGGATGTTTACAGGGATGACTCACCCCAGGCTGCAAGTATGAGCAGAGATGTCTCCCCTTTGGTCTTCACGTGGAACACGAACACGATGTAGAGCATGAGTTCCACGCCCTCCACCAGCATGGTGAAGAAAGCCACCAGGTAGAAGTAATGAAGCAGCCCAGCCACTACTATACAAGCCACCTACATTAATGTCAACGGATATAACAGTATTAATCTGCATTTGCTACTTTTGTAGGATGACACAATTCCACCTGATTAATCGCCTGTTGCCTTCCCAAGCACATGTTTAATGTTTAAGTTGAACAAAAAAATACTTATTGACCCGACCAGCAGTTAAAGTATTAACTTTTTAAGCATAATGGTGGTATGCACATTATTAAATTATTTTAAGGGGAAATGCAACAAAGTGAAGACATTTATAATTTATTATTTTACAAGCATAACGGAGGTAGGACCTACTACGTTTCTGATCTAGTTTAAATAAAAGTAAACGTGATGTTTATATTTACAAATATAGGGATAATATCAAATAATAGTGATGCCTAATCAATTTCGAAAATAAAGTTAGAGATATTACGTTATTTCACATAGTCACGACTTTAAGAGAAAAACTATTAAAATTAGTTCCCAAAATATCATAGAAAAATAACCTACCCGTGAAGATGTCTTGTCAATGCCAGCCAAAAACACGATGTTGGCAATAATGAGAGCGATACACAAGTTGATGAGTACCACAGCATGATGAGACTTGACGTGTCTGTTAAAACAAAATAGTATTATCATTATTATAATGGTCACTGTGACATATTTACGCACACGAGAAAGGCGTTATTGGTCAGCAGCACGGCGCAAATAAATATTTACGCCGCGTTTTGTGAGTTCTGCCAGATTCTGACGTATAAGGACGATCCCCGCACTGGAAGAATTTATAATGACCGTAGATCCATAACGTAGGCCTTCAAATGAAACTGAGCCATTTATGATGAGGTCTCCATAGTTTATAAAAAAAAATCAAAAATATTGTAGGGGATAATTATCTATATTTGGTAAATAGCATTGCTTTAAAAGCTACGTTGTGATAATATTAAGAATCGTGTGCGTTTAGTAGGTGTTTTGATTTGGGGCCCTTCTAATACAATTTGAGTCCTATCAGTGATATTTGTATCCTAGGCAAAGTCTATGAATCAATGACCCTGATAAATCACGCATTTCCTCAAATTAACACATTGCTATCCAATCGCACGCAATTGCTATATATTAGTCGTTCATACATATACACATGGTAATGATAAAGTTGAGCAAATATTACTCATAACAAACATAAGCGTGATATTTTCATGACAAACTACATCCACATTGTCTATACATATTATTGGTAGGACAATAATGTTAATACAACATGACAACTGATTAGTTTAGATTGACCATTAACTGACTAATTATTGTTTAGTTGCTTGAATGTGGCGACGATTATAAACGTTTTTACAAATTTGTTTTCAAACAAATCTTTGAACCAACAATATTCAAATGTGGAAACTCGCTCTGATGAGATTGTAACATCTGTCAAATAGTAAAGTTTTTGTTCTAATTTTATAATATGTCTATCTCTCTTGAGTATTTACGACACATTTCCTTCTCCTAGAGCCGGGGGAGGCGGATGCTGAAGTGATACATATTCTGGAAGCACTGCGTTATGTCCTAATGTCGATACAATCTGAATGGTTTTGACTGCGATTCAATGTCAAACGGTACTAATAACTGCTTACATAAACAAGTTCTGGAGCCATGTAAACATTTTAAATTACATAACAGTTGAATACTCAGGTCCTCGCTGTGAACTCATTTTAACATCAGAGAAGAACACATAGTTATTTTCAGTTTTTATGTGCATATTGTCCCTGAAATATACACTGAAGTGGAGCAGTGTTGCATGCAAACATTAAGTGGTTATACGTTCAAAATGTAAGTTAAAAATTAGCAACGCCCATACCATATAGAGAGTAACAAATTATTCAAAATAAAATGACAATCTAACACATCTTGAATAACCTATTGTCTTAGCGACGTACATTGAAATCCTTAAACGCTAAGCAAGACTATAATCGTTTTTACATTGTTGTTCTTGCTGATCAAATCTCTGTCAACAAGGTTAGTTTTTAAACGGCACGATTTGTAAATGTTTGGTCTCGAATTAAACAAACGTGAGTAATTGTCACCCATTTAAAGTTGTGGGTCGCGGTAGCGAGACAAAACTTCAAGTGGGTGACAATTTAAATTATTTAATTTAGCGGTTTGAGGGTCAAAAATAAAAATGCAATTACTACAGAGATACATAATATACATTGTACTTAAAACACATCATTTCAATTGTGGAAACTTAAAATAAGAAGAAGTAAATGAACTATAAAACCCTACTATATAACCAGATAACAAAAAAGAAACACACAAACATACAAACAAGTAATAGTAGTATTAACTGATTAACAAGCTATTTAGTTAACCTGGCTTGGTACTTCTGGTCCAGGTTTGGGTTTGTTAAGTCACTGCAATATGAAACATGGTGAAAAAAATAAATACAGTATTTAAAGTTTCCAAAACAAACTAAATACGCTTTGACATTTAGGTGAAAACCGGAAAATCTATGCATTTTTTGGGGAATAATAGACCATCACTACAAGCTTGAATTTGCGTAACACAATTTCCAGTTTCAAAGGTCTATTACTTTAACTCCGGACTGCGAGCGATATAATAGCTATACATGCGAGACCTTAACCCAATACTGTTGATGTTGGAACATCGTCTACGACGCTGGCCCAACATTCAATTCAAATTCAATTCTATTCAATTCGGTAACTTCTATTGCGCCTAAATCCTCGGAGATGCGAACTCAGAGGCGCAGAATCCAAATCGAAACCAGCTCATTGTCGAGAGTCAAAGCGTAAGTCAACTGGGCGCCGAATCTCCGAGGAATTAGGGGGAGGGGGGAAGCCGAATTGAAATGAAGCCTTGAGCCCCATTTTGTTCGAAAACGTGGAGCAGTTAACATATTTTTGTTGGAGGATCTAAGCAGTCTTGAATTTTGAAGTGGTACTAAATAATTAAAGAGATATGTAGTTTGGTGAAAAAGGAAGGCTTTAAAAGTGATGGTACAGAGTTGAAAGCGTATGCATTAAAGCAGCATTGGGTCAACGTATCGTGCTTGCTGGAGAGTTT
Organism: Flabesymbios commensalis; assembly: GCA_964017125.1. Lineage (NCBI taxonomy): Eukaryota > Metazoa > Annelida > Polychaeta > Terebellida > Flabelligeridae > Flabesymbios > Flabesymbios commensalis. Next base: position 81,953,067 of record OZ024907.1, read on the forward strand.
CATCGCGGTGTGGGAGAGAATTACAAGGTTTACACTGTGTTATACTAAGACTATATAGTATGTTAACTGCAGCAAAATATTAGTTACTATTAATAGTGATCAGTAGGTGGTTAGTATGATAGATAGATAGGCAAGCGTTAGTGAATATCGACGTTGAAAGTGCAACATTTTTTAATGCTCTTAAAATATGTTTTTCAATTTCAGTACTTTTCTCATGCGGCGGTAATAACCATGTCAGTACTGTATCTTAATAGAAGCTGTGGATTGCGTGGTCAATTTGTTCATGACATGAATTAAAAGAAAGGTATGTCATGGATGATTGAAGGGTAAAAACGGGATGTTTTGCACTTTCGTCATCCACGTTACCATGGTAAACTAAATTGATAGGATTATGTGAAAACATTGTTTTCATATGATGTTATGTTATCGTGGTTATAGTCGTCGTACTTCACAATAATTATTATCATGCCCCAGCATTCAAAGTGTTGCATTTGCCCCTTAGTTGAGGGGCACATGCAGCAGTTTGATTGTTAGCAGATACTATTATGTATTTTTAGTTATATTTGAGTCGGGTACTTACTTCCATATGGAGACGTATAGGAGAATGGTGATCACTAGACAGAGAATGGATACGGTACACCCCACCACGGAAATGATGGTCAAAATGGTGGCATGGATGCCCTCCTGTAAAAACAAGAATAAGCAGGGTGAGATATTTTATCAAACACAACAATTTACCACACACAACTGCCAATGACAAGGGCTCACCTTAATTTTCAGATATTCATGAGTCAAAATGGTGTATTTTAATGCCAGTTGTATAAATGTAATACAAATGTTTTGTGTTTGCTGTGATGAGAAATATTATAAAACTATTGATGCTTAATCATGTTAATTAAAATTTATGATAACTTACTTAAGATGTCAAAGCTGGGATTTTATTTACTGATTGAAACGTATCTTATCTCAGTGCTTGATATTATGACTATTTACTAATAATTGACCGTGATCAGATATATATATATAATATAAATTTATATTATTATAACTACATTTTACCGTGAAAAAATTGTTTTGCTAAACTTTCCAGTCAAATATTCTACTCCCTGGCTCGGCAGTGTTAGATGTTAACAATATTTACTCTTTAAAGATATATCACCAGTTTTACATAACTTTGCCAGCAAACAGAAGATGGTCACCCAATGTTGATTCAAGTTTGGACCAACGCCTACGACGCTGACCCAGCATCAAACCATCATTGAATCAACTCTTTGTTTCTTGAAAAATTATTATTTAAAAATAAATCAGTAGTTCCCCATGATCACAGATATTTTCGCACTGTTGGCTTTCACTAGGAGACGTATGGTGAGGTCAGCCCATCTCACACTCTCTCCAAAACACTGCAATGCTGAGTTTGATTTTGCCGTTTCAAATAGTTATTCGTACGAGATAATACATACAGCATATCGTTGGGTACGGCGAGATGGGCTGATCTCAGCACTCGTGACCACATTGAGCCCTCGCCTAAAGACTTGTGCTGAGATGAGCCCATCTCGCCATCCCAACAATGCCTGATGTATATAATCTGATCAGAAATATATCTTGCTCTACCCTTATACTGCTGAATTAAATAATTTAAATTCCCACCAACTCGAAGCTGTGGTGGCTACCGCGACCTACAACTTCAAATGGGTAAAAATGATTCGTATTTGTTTAATTTGAGAACAAACACTTGCAAATGTTGATGTTTAAACATACATTTCGTTCCCAATAACAGTGATTTAATAAAATGGAGTAAAGTAAAATACTATGGTCGCGATTAGTACTGTAAAAGTGAACATATTTATAATAGCTGTAGACCCATAACATAGTTATTCAAATGATGCGGGAAGAGCTAAATAAGACATTTGAGATGATTTGAAAAAATAAAAATAACTTGGTTTCTTGGTTGGTTTATGCAAAAATATTTTATCGCTTTAAGGATTAAGGGTGAATTTATGACTCATAATATGTACTTACTAGTTTGTGAGAGCTCATAAGTACAGAGAAGCTGGTGAGATGGTCACATTCACAGTGGCTGGACGTGTCGTTATTGTACACCCGTCTGCATCCACTGGATGACCAGGCGCCCCTGTAACAAATACCAATGTGCTTTCATGCTCTGTACCAAAACAATTCACCAGCTCCCGATAACGAATATGTACCGCCACTACTGATGAGGGATGTATATTTTTCAACTTTGCTTGTCGTCATTCGAAGCTGGAAAATTCCATCAGCAATTCCAGCTTCAAATTAACGAAAAATATTAAATGGCAGAATAATAAGGTGGCATTAATTGACATAACATTCCCCATAAATAATTTTTTCAAGGAAGATTAAAACCCAATAAAATTAGACTGAAATAGTTTAAAATGTTGCGGAAGAAGCTCAACTAACAGTGGTTAATCAAATAGGTCTACTTCAATTCTGGAGAAATTCACATTTCATAATTATAATATTTTCGTCACTTGCATTTGTGAAGCACCTTGCAATTATTGTGTTATATAAATTATATAAGTGACAACGATTTCAATTTTGGTGCACTAATAAATGATTAAGATTTGGTTGACGAATAATAATACTGTACATGTGTGCTATGTGTACGCATGTCATCCGTATGTCATTCGTATCATACTCATTAGTCATAGGCATATTTTACGATTTTATTTTTTAAAATTAATAATGAATTCAATTACAAAATCGATATTAACCCCCTTTCGGCTAAATTATTCTATTTTGGGGTTTTAGGGTCATATTGGTTTAATTTGAGAACAAATATTTGTAAATTGTATTGTTTAAACCTTCATTTCCCAATAACTGTGATTTAACCGGCGAATAAAACAGATTTAAAACGCCAATGGTCGTGCTGAGCGGGTAAAAGATTAATTAATTAAGTACTGATTAGTGATTGACGCACGTCGACGACATTGACATGGAAACGTAGATGCAGCAAGTTTAACTGCCTGAGCGTTGACGAAATAGCAATACACCAACCTTTCCGACAATGATTGATTCCAAAAAGTACAGTTTGCCGTGAAGTTATCGTTGGCTTCCTGGATAAATATAATAAAACAAAAACAAATAATATTCAATTCATTTAATTTGCTTCAAATAACATTGACTAATCAAAACAGACAACTAGGTAAAATATGGGATACATTGATGAAAATGGAAAGAACACAAACCTATATATTGTACAAGTTATGTTACCATTTGATTAAGTTTCATATAATCGACATAATAATTTAGAAATACATTTATATTATTGAGGTCATAGACTAAACTTTCACATGTTAAATGGCCACTCATATAATCATTTAAAAAATGTTATTATAAATATAAACAGATGAGGGGATAACGTAAGGTAGCATGGCCTCCACTGTTCGCTTCTAAAACGGATCAAGTCCTAATTTAAATCTACTTTGCGTGATTTTCCAGCAATTGCAAACTACATAATTAATATATTAATGCTGTGTAACACATAGCATGTTTAGATATACGTATGTACTGATAGTATTATAATCACCTCAGTGTGGGTGAACGCGAGCTGTATGGGTGGGTTTAGTTTGGTTCTTTTTCCTGCCAGACTAACCGCCAGGATCCGGGAGTTGATATAACTGTCAGGGCTGTAAGAAAAATCATCTCTTCTATTTTAACACTGTATTCAACAGTGACAAACTAAGCAGATATGTAATATTATCCTTTCTGGTCAATAGTTTGCCTACGTTTTTCTTTGTTTTTAGCTATGAATATTATACACACATAAAATGCGATTAGAGAGAAGTACCCAATCGTAGTATATTTACCTTTTTACCTTTTACATAAAATAAAAACTCAAGATGCTCAGATTTGGATGGATTATGGCATGTTCTCTTAATGCTGTTGTAAAATATTGCAATTTTTACCCTCTGATGGGTAAAATTTTTAATTATTATGATACGTCATTTCTTTTATACGAAAGCTGTCAACATTTAAAACTATTTTAGTACTTGCTAAGCTGCTCACTTGAAAGCAGATTTACATATATTTATATACTTACTCTGTGACTGGAACTAGTTTGTCCAGAGCTCTAAAGTAACAGCTGCTCACGTGGATCATCTCCTCTGGAAGATCTGAAAGCAAAATGCAAATGTGGGGATATGCAACTATGTCGTATTATAGGTATCAGATTGGTGCCTCTCTCATCGGCATACAATCAGTTACATGTATATTAGTGTCCGAGAGGCGGTCACATGTCACATGGGAACTTGGTTTTCTAAAAAAATAATTCAGCAGAATTTTTAAAGTGGAACTCCGACTGCAAAAATCTAGTCTTTAAATATATGGGTATTAGACGAAGCCGACAATTACGTACGTTAGCAATACAAATACTGCAGCAAGGAGCTATTAAAAAGCTTATTATTTCCCAAACACTATAAAAGCATGGAACTACAGACAAGGTGATAATTATGCTTTGTCACTTCGTCACTGTCCTTTTGAATAAGATATATTCCTGCAAAACAAACCAGAAATCACCCCTACCCAGAATATTAAGCATGCCTTTTTTAAATTTCTTTTTCAAATGATCAAAATAAAAGGGGCAATGCTTACTCTGCAATGTTTGTTTTTTCAGGGTGATGCGGTCATCAGTGGATCCCTCCCAGTTCATAGACAGGAGGGCATCACTGGTTGGAAACGTCATGTCCACCGCGTCCTTCTTCGTCACAGCAGCAGCCTCAAATACTGGTAAAGACAAAAAAATAATATAAAGTTGTATTATTTAGATTATTCTTAACGACCTGTCAAAAGTCACAAAGTTTCCTAGGAGGAAAACATATTTTTTTGCAAAAATCTAAACTGGCCGCCAGAGGCCGTAAAAAATTACAACATACGAATAATTTAACATATATCCCTTTGTAATACCTCTTTTTCACTTAATTGTTCACGGGGAACTAATTTCAGGTCTTCTTTTTCAGTTTTAAAGCGCCATTTGTGTTTTGTTTGCAAAAATCCAAAATGGCCGCCTGATAAAATACTGTAATTGTAACTTATAAAGAAATTCAAATATATTCCTTTGTAATATATTTTTTTCTGCATAATTTTTCACGAGAAACTAAATTCTGATCTTATTTTAACATTGCGAGGCTTCTGTTATTGTACAATTCAAAATAGACCCCATTGGGAATAAGAACAATTTCAGAAATTATGTCATTTGTGTCTACATATTTTTTTATTTGGCAACAGATTGGCAATAAAACGTATTTCTGGAATGAAGTGTGGTAATGCCATGTGGTTTAGTCCAGTAAATTGTCCTCGGTGTTGCTCCAACCTTTTATGTGATGTAATAATGATACATTAAGATGCATGAAATCATTTAAAAGACGGTGACAAGAGGATATGTTGTGCCATTGTGTATGTCACAACAGTATGTTACCACACCAAGACGGCTCAACGTTTCCCTGGTACTGCTGGTTTCATTTTTCAGCAGTAAAAGCATTTAACAATTCAGTTTATTTTCAAAGGTAGGATTTCATAAATTAAATGCTGAGTATCGTAAAGCATGACTTAACATTTTTTCAGCAGGGCCACTAAGATTACTGGTTATGCAGGTGCTAATAAAAACACAGAATGTCTACTGTAGTCGACATGAGGGCTCTAGGGGATAAATTGCTAACCGTGTCTATAACCGCTTTTAAGCCTCTTCAACTAGAAACAATCAAGGATAAATGAGCAGAAAAATTTGACAGATTTCTTCCCATAAGTTTTGATTCAAATTCTACTTTAAATAATATGTGACTAATTTTTACTCACTTGAAGTTGAGAGGTCTCGCTGCACTTCAAGTGGGTGAAAACATTAATTTTAGAGGCTTAATTCTTAATACATTGGAAATTGGCAATTCCGTCAGCTTCAAATGAATAAACATGATAAGTTTAAATGCATCACAATACACAATCACTGCAGCGGAGGTTTGCAGTCTCTGATTAACACTGGCGAAGGACCAGCTTCCTTAACTTATCAAAGGTAATCGTCCCCACCCCCCCACCCGAATAAAACAATTTATTTATTATCTTCACACTCACATAGATTATTCTCTTTCACGGTGATGGTTGGGTTTTTCTCGTCCGTCAGCTCCTCTGCCGCAATTTCACCAAATATATCGATAGCTCTCATCAGAGATACACTGCGATATTTATCCTCCTGTGATAAACATAACATCATTAATAGCTCTCATTACAAAAACACTGCCATATTCATCATGTCAATAGTTCTCATGAGAGATGTATTGCTATACTCATCTTCAGGTCCTGAACATAGACCTACAATATACTGTCAGCATAAATACGTTATCGTATTTCTAGTCTTGTCAAACACATATAACAAAGTTAGATACCACTCATCCAAGATATAGTAATATTTTTATAATATGTGGTATCAGCAATCATAAATCCAATCAGGACTGCGTCCATACAACAAACATAGTTACAATATATCTTCACAGCCGAGCAAAGCTAAAAGGCAGTATCTGGTAACATTTTGGCTTTGCATAGACAAGCAAACATTACATATTTATCTTCGAAAGTGCCTGGCATTGATGAAGGCAGATAACCAACCTCGATTATGCTTTCCCAGTTTTCCTCCTGCATCTCGTCCAACACATTACTGACGGTACTGACAACATCCTGAAACATTGATGCAGTTTATATATATAATTATATTTAAATTATCATTTACATCACTCCACTGGAATATAATCATTTTGAATGTAGGTGTTCACGATAAATAAAGAGAATGCACAAAACCTAGTCCTTTACAACAGACCCTTAGCGCGCAATGCGTTTGAACCTGTTTAAGTACACATTATCGTTTACAATATGTTTTAGTAGCAGGTTAAATCACAGCTACTTACTGGGAATAAAATGAGTGTTTAACATCATGATTCGCAAATATTTGAACTCAAAATAAACAAATATGAGTAATTTTCACGCTTGAAGTTGTGGATCGCGGTAGCGAGACACAACTTCAAGTGGTTGAAAATTTAAATGAGATAACGGGATAGAGAGCTAAGCTCACCTCCAGCTCCTTCATCGTGATTTCAACTTCATAATCCTCCTCATCATCATCATCACCTTCGTCATCTTTATCTTTCTGTCTCTTCCTCAGCTTGACGATCGTCTCCAGGACCTCCACAGTGACCAGCAGGTCGCCTGGGTTCTCCACCTGCTCGCTCAGCTCCTCCAGATCGTGAACGGTGTCGTTCAGCTGCTCCATCCCCAGACCCTCCTCCGTCCGGGCCACCTGAAGAGCAACGGGAGCAACGTAGAATGAGGTCAAAATATTGAATTGGAATTTTCACACACTTGAAGTTATGTCTCGCTGACTTCAAGTGGGTGAAAATTATTTATTCATATTTGACTAAATGGAGGTGAACCATTTTGAATTCTTGTTGATTGATGGCATGTTTAACATGTTCGAAAATGTGCTAATAAAAACCGAATGAACCCGAATATAATCTGGACCGGTGATTACAGGGTTAACTAACTAGAGCACTATAGTGGTATTTCTTTGGGTTTTTTTTTATATAGGACATGACTTAGTTTTACAAATCAGAGTAATTTTCTGTCACTTGGAAGCTGTGGATCGCGGTAGCGAGACACCGCTTTTATTAAACAGCTCAGAACTCTAGGGGTTAATATTTATTGTTTGTTTTGCAATTTCACCTTCAAGTTTGATTGCGTCACAAGCAAGATATTGCAAGTGAAAAATGAAATTGGTCGACCCCGAGTTCAGACATCTGATTAATAGCTGACCAAACAAATGCCTCTGTCAATTGCTACATAATTCCACACTCTAAATGATCAAATAAATCTGATTTTATGCTGGGCAAAAGCAAACAGCAGTAACATTTTACTTCAGAAGTGGACAGTTATTGCTATTTTGGAAATTATTACAGTGCTGCCTTTAACATAGACAAAAGACACATGTTTTGATTTTGGAGCACATCATGATGAGGACACCCACTTTTTCTACGAGCTTGTTATATTCTTCATTGGCACAGTGGTTGAGATTAGGATCCTCCCATTTGGCTTTGTCACTTTCCAGACGAGTACATCGTCTGGTTGCGAAACCTGAAACAGGCGAGACACAACATAAAACAAGTTTAAAGAATACACAGATTATTTCAAAAAGCGCTACATAAAGATGTTAACGTGCTGAAAAATAAATGATGTATTTTAGAAATTATACGAGTCGACCTACAAACGTTCGCCCATAATAGTTTTAAGCTGTGGATTGACGCTCAAACAAATGTGTATCGCCAGAACAGAATGTTGACAAGTTAATAGAAGTGAAATGGGTACATAACTGAGATGAGAAAATATGTATTTAAGCTATATCTCACTATTATTATATTGACCAGTTTACAACACCATATCAGAATTGATCGTTTAGCTATTTACCGACCTAAGATACCAAGCTGATTAACTAGTAGAATAAGAGAGATCAGTGATACTGTAGTGAACTATTATAGTCCAATGCAACATCAAAATACAATAACTATTTACTTAGAAAGTGAGTACTGTAGTTACTGTTTAATGTATTAGCCTTTGCTAGACCCGTATAGCATGTGTACATACGGTTTCAAGTATGTTAATTCAATTAATTCAATTAGAGATGTCTATTTTTCGTCATTTGAAGTTGGAAATTACGTTAGCAATTCCAGCTTCAAATAAATGAAAAAATAGAAAAACGCTATTCAGCAAGACAATGGTTAATTAGTATGGCAGTGTTGCAATTCTCTACAAAGAAAAAAACCCGTCACTGCTTACATAGAAGAACATTTACTGTGTTTCGGGTTTGTAAGGATTAAGTGGGTGAGGGCATGTCATGATTCACTCTAAGGATTACCTATCAGTGGGTGAGGGCATGTCATGATTCACTCTAATGATTACCTATCAGTGGGTGAGTTCATGTCATGATTGACTCTAATGATTACCTATCAGTGGGTGAGTGCATGTCATGATTGACTCTAAGGATTACCTATCAGTGGGTGAGGACATGTCATGATTGATTCTAAGGATTACCTATCAGTGGGTGAGTGCATGTCATGATTGACTCTAATGATTACCTATCAGTGGGTGAGTTCATGTCATGATTGACTCTAATGATTACCTATCAGTGGGTGAGTGCATGTCATGATTCACTCTAAGGATTACCTATCAGTGGGTGAGGACATGTCATGATTGACTCTAATGATTATCTATCAGTGGGTGAGTGCATGTCATGATTGACTCTAAGGATTACCTATCAGTGGGTGAGTGCATGTCATGATTGACTCTAAGGATTACCTATCAGTGGGTGAGGGCATGTCATGATTCACTCTAAGGATTACCTATCAGTGGGTGAGAGCATATCATGATTCACTCTAAGGATTACCTATCAGTGGGTGAGGGCATGTCATGATTGACTCTAATGATTACCTATCAGTGGGTGAGGACATGTCATGATTGACTCTTAGGATTATCTATTAGTGGGTGAGGCCATGTCATGATTCGTTCTAAGGATTACCTATCTGTGGGTGAGGGTATGTCATGATTCACTCTAAGGATTACCTATCAGTGGGTGAGGGCATGTCATGATTGACTCTGAGGATTACCTATCAGTGGGTGAGGGCATATCATGATTCACTCTAAGGATTACCTATCAGTGGGTGAGAGCATATCATGATTCACTCTAAGGATTACCTATCAGTGGGTGAGGGCATGTCATGATTGACTCTAATGATTACCTATCAGTGGGTGAGGACATGTCATGATTGACTCTTAGGATTATCTATTAGTGGGTGAGGCCATGTCATGATTGACTCTGAGGATTACCTATCAGTGGGTGAGGGCATGTCATGATTGACTCTGTAAGGATTACCTATCAGTGGGTGAGGCCATGTCATGATTCGTTCTAAGGATTACCTATCAGTGGGTGAGGGCATGTCATGATTCACTCTAAGGATTACCTATCAGTGGGTGAGGGCATGTCATGATTCACTCTAAGGATTACCTATCAGTGGGTGAGGGCATATCATGATTCACTCTAAGGATTACCTATCAGTGGGTGAGGGCATGTCATGATTCACTCTAAGGATTACCTATCAGTGGGTGAGGACATGTCATGATTGACTCTTAGGATTACCTATTAGTGGGTGAGGCCATGTCATGATTCGGTCTAAGGATTACCTATCAGTGGGTGAGGGCATGTCATGATTCACTCTAAGGATTACCTATCAGTGGGTGAGGGCATGTCATGATTGACTCTGAGGATTACCTATCAGTGGGTGAGGGCATGTCATGATTGACTCTAAGGATTACCTATCAGTGGGTGAGGACATGTCATGATTGACTCTTAGGATTACCTATTAGTGGGTGAGGCCATGTCATGATTCGTTCTAAGGATTACCTATCAGTGGGTGGGGGCATGTCATGATTCACTCTAAGGATTACCTATCAGTGGGTGAGGGCATGTCATGATTGACTCTGAGGATTACCTATCAGTGGGTGAGGGCATGTCATGATTGACTCTGTAAGGATTACCTATCAGTGGGTGAGGGCATGTCATGATTGATTCTAAGGATTACCTATCAGTGGGTGAGTGCATGTCATGATTGACTCTAAGGATTACCTATCAGTGGGTGAGTGCATGTCATGATTGACTCTAAGGATTAACTATCAGTGGGTGAGTGCATGTCATTATTGACTCTAAGGATTACCTATCAGTGGGTGAGGGCATGTCATGATTGATTCTAAGGATTATCTATCAGTGGGCGGGGGCATGACATGATTGACTCTTAGGATTACCTATCAGTGGGTGAGGGCATGTCATGATTCACTCTAAGGATTACCTATCAGTGGGTGAGTGCATGTCATGATTGACTCTAAGGATTACCTATCAGTGGGTGAGTGCATGTCATGATTGACTCTAAGGATTACCTATCAGTGGGTGAGGGCATGTCATGATTGATTCTAAGGATTACCTATCAAAGAGTGAGGGCATGTCATGGTTGACTCTAAGGATTACCTATCAGTGGGTGAGGACATGTCATGATTCGTTCTAAGGATTACCTATCAGTGGGTGAGGGCATGTCATGATTGACTCTAAGGATTACCTATCAGTGGGTGAGGGCATGTCATGATTGACTCTGAGGATTACCTATCAGTGGGTGAGGGCATGTCATGATTGACTCTGAGGATTACCTATCAGTGGGTGAGGGCATGTCAAGATTGACTCTGTAAGGATTACCTATCAGTGGGTGAGGGCATGTCAAGATTGATTCTAAGGATTACCTATCAGTGGGTGAGTGCATGTCATGATTGACTCTAAGGATTACCTATCAGTGGGTGAGTGCATGTCATGATTGACTCTAAGGATTAACTATCAGTGGGTGAGTGCATGTCATTATTGACTCTAAGGATTACCTATCAGTGGGTGAGGGCATGTCATGATTGACTCTAAGGATTACCTATCAGTGGGCGGGGGCATGACATGATTGACTCTTAGGATTACCTATCAGTGGGTGAGGGCATGTCATGATTCACTCTAAGGATTACCTATCAGTGGGTGAGTGCATGTCATGATTGACTCTAAGGATTACCTATCAGTGGGTGAGTGCATGTCATGATTGACTCTAAGGATTACCTATCAGTGGGTGAGGGCATGTCATGATTGATTGTAAGGATTACCTATCAAAGAGTGAGGGCATGTCATGGTTGACTTTAAGGATTACCTATCAGTGGGTGAGGGCATGTCATGAATGACTCTAAGGATTACCTATCAGTGGGTGAGAGCAAGTCATGATTGACTCTGTAAGGATTACCTATCAGTGGGTGAGGACATGTCATGATTGACTCTGTAAGGATTACCTATCAGTGGGTGAGGGCATGTCATGATTGATTCTAAGGATTACCTATCAGTGGGTGACGGCATGTCATGATTGATTCTAAGGATTACCTATCAGTGGGTGAGGGCATGTCATGATTGACTCTGTAAGGATTACCTATCAGTGGGTGAGGGCATGTCATGATTGATTCTAAGGATTACCTATCAGTGGGTGAGGGCATGTCATCATTGATTCTAAGGATTACCTATCAGTGGGTGACGGCATGTCATGATTGACTCTAAGAATTACCTATCAGTGGGTGAGGGCATGTCATTATTGACTCTAAGGATTACCTATCAGTGGGTGAGGGCATGTCATGATTCAGTCTAACGATTACCTATCAGTGGGTGAGGGCATGTCATGATTGACTCTGTAAGGATTACCTACCAGTGGGTGAGGGCATGTCATGAATGACTCTAAGGATTACCTGTCAGTGGGTGAGAGCATGTCATGATTGACTCTGTAAGGATTACCTATCAGTGGGTGAGGGCATGTCATGATTGCCTCTAAGGATTACCTATCAGTGGGTGAGGGCATGTCATGATTGCCTCTAAGGATTACCTATCAGTGGGTGAGGGCATGTCATGATTGACTCTAAGAATTACCTATCAGTGGGTGAGGGCATGTCATGATTGACTCTGTAAGTATTACCTATCAGTGGGTGAGTGCATGTCATGATTGACTCTGTAAGTATTACCTATCAGTGGGTGAGGGCATGTCATGGTTGACTCTAAGGATTACCTACCAGTGGGTGAGGGCATGTCATGATTGACTCTAAGGATTTCCTATCAGTGGGGGAGGGCATGTCATGATTGACTCTAAGGATTACCTATCAGTGGGTGAGGGCATGTCATGATTGATTGTAAGGATTACCTATCAAAGAGTGAGGGCATGTCATGGTTGACTTTAAGGATTACCTATCAGTGGGTGAGGGCATGTCATGAATGACTCTAAGGATTACCTATCAGTGGGTGAGAGCAAGTCATGATTGACTCTGTAAGGATTACCTATCAGTGGGTGAGGACATGTCATGATTGACTCTGTAAGGATTACCTATCAGTGGGTGAGGGCATGTCATGATTGATTCTAAGGATTACCTATCAGTGGGTGACGGCATGTCATGATTGATTCTAAGGATTACCTATCAGTGGGTGAGGGCATGTCATGATTGACTCTGTAAGGATTACCTATCAGTGGGTGAGGGCATGTCATGATTGATTCTAAGGATTACCTATCAGTGGGTGAGGGCATGTCATCATTGATTCTAAGGATTACCTATCAGTGGGTGACGGCATGTCATGATTGACTCTAAGGATTACCTATCAGTGGGTGAGGGCATGTCATGATTCAGTCTAACGATTACCTATCAGTGGGTGAGGGCATGTCATGATTCAGTCTAACGATTACCTATCAGTGGGTGAGGGCATGTCATGATTGACTCTGTAAGGATTACCTACCAGTGGGTGAGGGCATGTCATGAATGACTCTAAGGATTACCTGTCAGTGGGTGAGAGCATGTCATGATTGACTCTGTAAGGATTACCTATCAGTGGGTGAGGGCATGTCATGATTGCCTCTAAGGATTACCTATCAGTGGGTGAGGGCATGTCATGATTGCCTCTAAGGATTACCTATCAGTGGGTGAGGGCATGTCATGATTGACTCTAAGAATTACCTATCAGTGGGTGAGGGCATGTCATGATTGACTCTGTAAGTATTACCTATCAGTGGGTGAGTGCATGTCATGATTGACTCTGTAAGTATTACCTATCAGTGGGTGAGGGCATGTCATGGTTGACTCTAAGGATTACCTACCAGTGGGTGAGGGCATGTCATGATTGACTCTAAGGATTTCCTATCAGTGGGGGAGGGCATGTCATGATTGACTCTAAGGATTACCTATCAGTGGGTGAGGGCATGTCATGGTTGACTCTAAGGATTACCTGTCAGTGGGTGAGGGCATGTCATGATTGACTCTGTAAGGATTACCTATCAGTGGGTGAGGGCATGTCATGATCGACTCTAAGGATTACCTATCAGTGGGTGAGGGCAAGTCATGATTCACTTTAAGGATTACCTATCAGTGGGCGAGGGCATGTCATGATTGACTCTTAGGATTACCTATCAGTGGGTGAGGGCATGTCATGATTGACTCTGTAAGGATTACTTATCAGAGGGTGAGGGCATGTCATGATTGATTCTAAGGATTACCTATCAAAGGGTGAGGGCATGTCATGGTTGACTCTAAGGATTACCTATCAGTGGGTAAGGGCATGTCATGATTGACTCTGTAAGGATTACTTATCAGTGGGTAAGGGCATGTCATGATTGATTCTAAGGATTACCTATCAAAGGGTGAGTGAATGTCATGATTGACTCTGTAAGGATTACTTATCAGTGGGTGAGGGCATGTCATGATTGATTCTAAGGATTACCTATCAAAGGGTGAGGGCATGTCATGGTTGACTCTAAGGATTACCTATCAGTGGGTGAGGGCATGTCATGATTTATTCTAAAGATTACCTATCAAAGGGTGAGGGCATGTCATGATTGACTCTGTAAGGATTACTTATCAGTGGGTGAGGGCATGTCATGATTGATTCTAAGGATTACCTATCAGTGGGTGAGGGCATGTCATAATTGACTCTAAGGATTACCTATCAGTGTGTGAGTGCATGTCATGATTGATTCTAAGGATTACCTATCAGTGGGTGAGGGCATGTCATGATTGACTCTAAGGATTACCTATCAGTGGGTGAGGGCATGTCATAATTGACTCTAGGGATTACCTATCAGTGTGTGAGTGCATGTCATGATTGATTCTAAGGATTACCTATCAGTGGGTGAGGGCATGTCATGATTGACTCTAAGAATTACCTATCAGTGGGTGAGGGCATGTCATGATTGACTCTGTAAGGATTACCTATCAGTGGGTGAGGGCATGTCATGATTGATTCTAAGGATTACCTATCAAAAGGTGAGGGCATGTCATGGTTGACTCTAAGGATTACCTATCAGTGGGTGAGTGCATGTCATAATTGACTCTAAGGATTACCTATCAGTGGGTGAGTGCATGTCATGATTGATTCTAAGGATTACCTATCATTTGGTGAGGGCATGTCATAATTGACTCTAAGGATTACCTATCAGTGGGGGAGGGCATGTCATGATTGACTCTGATCCAGGACCTGTTTCTGGCCATGTAATTCCGTCTTCTGTGTTGGACAAGCAAACCGGTTCCTCTGCAAGAAAAATAAGCTTATTATCTTGATAATAAAAGTGTCTGTGCCACTATCTGGAAGTCACATTATCAAACGACTGTTTTGCTAGATATGCAATGACATAATAATTATACCGAATCAGTAGGCTACATAATATTATGCAACTAGTGATGTGTAGAACAATTGAAAACTGAAAGTCAAAGTGTAAACACCTTGTGTGGGACACTTTTAGTTTAATGCATTCTTATAAGAGGCTATGTCAGACGTTTTATCACTGTATATATTTATATTTTCCTTACCAGGTGTTATTACTGTGATAGTTGTATTCAGTTTCTCACTCTCTCCGGCCACGTTGCGAGCCAGACATGTACACATACGAGTACCAGCCTCTCTGAATCTGATTTTCAGATTTGATCTCTTCGTTCTTCCAAATTCTACTTCTGTGTCATCTAAAGTTAAAATTGATAATGATCATCAGCGTTATAATAGTATAATATTGAAAGTAAACTGTGGAGTCTATGACAGTGCACAGCATACAGGCTGAAATGTGTGTGATTTGTAGTTATTTAAGATTTAAAACAAACAGCGAAAATTATCAATAAATAATAAATGAGTTTAATGGTAATGACTCAAAACCTGTTCTTAACAAAATCTATGTCTACACGAAAATGTATCACTTTAAAATAAATATTTATCTAAAATAACAACATAAAATTAAAGATACAGCACTAACTGTTATCAACTGGGTTTCCATCAATGAACCAGAACACTGTGGCCGCATTGTCCTGGTCTGCATGCCCGGTCTCAGGTACAGTGGCTTCACAGGTTAAGCTGAGTGGTCTCCCCACGAATGTTGTCACTGACATAGGCAGCAAATTTACGTCAGGCTTGCCAAGCACTGCCAGATGTGTGTCCAGCCTACTCTCCCAGGACTGACCAGCATGATCATAAACGTGAACAATACACTGTAGAAGGCCTGCCATTGTTGCAAAAAAATTTGTAAATTATATAGTTTTAAATATAACTTTTTTACTGCTGGAACCGTATATATAGATATATATATATATACGTTTTAAAACGGGTTTGAGTTCACAAGAAATGTCACCCAAATTGATAAAATTGTTTGTTCAGTAAATAAAATATTCAATACCAGATTATTTTTTCAAAAACAGTTCTTTTCAATACATATTTATATTTTTGTACTTTTGTACAACCTATTCAATATGCGTGGGGGTGGTGATTACCATAATGTTTTATTCAAATGTCAGGCCATATTAACAATTACATCAGACAAATGCAATAAAACTAATGATGAAAAAACATATGAATGAATCGATAGCTGAAATATATTTTATATTATTCTGACAGCTTGGTATGGAAACAAGTTGTGACTTAAGATTTTTCTACTAAATATTTTACCATTATCATAAGCTCGCAATGCATTGAAGATCAGACGAGAAGATATTTCAGATAGCTCCGCTTTTTGGTGTACCCCAGATGTTACTTGTATTCTACTGCCATTGCTGAGGGTCATATTGCTCAGAAACCAAGTCACATAAGAGTTATACTTTCTTGGAAGGTCATAAGTGCAAACAAAACTGAGAGGATTTCCTTCAAACCAGACGCCAGTTGATGATACCAGTGTGTGATTGCTAAGAGGTGATTCATCTAAAACAAATTAAAAAAACACTAGTTACAATCGGAAGTTACAATTTACCGCTCACACATGGCAGGACCATCTCTTTATCTTATGAAGATACATGTTCGCATCATAAAATAAACAATCCACTTGTTTCAATGCACGTAATAACCCAGCAAACGCGATACATTAGACCAATGTTGTTTTAATGTTGGGCCAGCGTCGCAGACGGTGGCGCAACATTAAAACAGCATTGGTTTAATGTATCGCGTTTGCTGGGAATAAGCAAATCCAAGCTAATGTTTTAGCTCGGCTGTCAGCTCTTACTCACATGACAGGCTACGTTAAGGATGTTTATTTAGCAAAAAATGTCCCGTTCTTAGTCCTCTCTTTGTTGCTTCACAAAGTCACTTTTTATTACATTGTAATATTTAGGATGGAGTGTACATTGCAAATAGCAAAATAAATTTTATTTAACATTAATGTCAACTAACTGTGTTATTAATAACAACAGTTTTTCAAAGAAGAAACAAATTTACCAAATTTATTTCATTTTTTATTTCATGTTTCAAATCAGTTATTTAAAGATTTGGGTCACAATGGCGAGGCATAGTTTCAAATGAACGAATGTTTTATTTCATTAGTCAAGAACTTTAATGTTAATATCGGTGCAAATTATTTCTTATCTTAACCTTTCTCTTGGCATGGTGTTGCACAGGTTGCCTGCTCTTTGGGGACACATTGCAAAGTGACCGAGTCAAAGTATTCCCCCTCAATACAGGTTTTTCTTTCCCAGTCTTCCTTCCTGCCCCTAGTTGCTGATTTGCACACCATGTAGTGGTGGCAGAGTTTGGTATGAGGTGCAGATACATTTGGCTCACATATATCAGGCAAGTTGCAGTGATCAACTACAGGCGATGCAGTTGACCCCGAAATAAGTTCTGAAATTTTGAGAGAATGCATAAGGTTTGTGTCATACGAATATTGAATTTATTTTGAATGTCATTTTGATCATTTCATATATTAATGAATGTTTATTATTTCTGTATCATAGATAAAGTAAACGTTATTCATATACATTAAAGAATGTTACAACCTGACATCTTACTACTTTTAAATGATCGCATCAGAGCTAAAGGCCGTTCAAATGAATCTTTGAAAAGACGAGATGACGAGATACTGTGCGGTGATATTTTATGGTTCAATAATGTATCTATAGCTCATTCAAGCCAACAAGACAATTTAAAGTAATACGATTTAGACATTTCTCTCAAAAAATATATTTTATTGAGAAAAAAAAATCATTTCAACCTGATCAACCTCCTCATTCTCTTTCATTAAGTACATAACCAACAATGTTTGATATGCATGCGTTCTTCAATTGCTAATCAGTCATCACGAATATGATACAACTTTTAACAAGTGATACAGTGATAGCTATTAACTAAAGAATACCCAAAGAACAACAGATGCATCAGAAATATGTTGCGCTTAAAAAGAAAGACATTCCAAATGAAAGCCGACTATAGAACCAGCAGATAAATATCATGCTCTGTGATGCAAAATGCAAAAAGTAACGTTGATAAGCATATAACAAAAAACGGTTATAAAACATAGTTAACAAAATCAGCACATGCTGTATAACGTGGAACAAGGCAATGGGTGTGTAGCGGGTACATTCTTATGGCTAGCACCTGCACACAATGTCTTTGTTTCGGTGCAATACTGTGAAATACTCCACACAGTTTTTTGATATTTCCATTTTACTACTTGTATCTAACTACAGTAGTCAATTTTGTTCAATATTACTTACAGTTCAATATTTCATTAACTGGCAATTTAACAATATAAAAGGCACATGGAAATTTAAATATTCTAGCTAAATCATAAATACCTGGTGTTAAAATGATTGTAGCGCTTCTGGTAGTTCTGCTAGCTAGTGTTTCTTGTGAGGTGAAGCTATCTATCGGTACAATTGTGCTGTGATCTTCTGAAAACTTAGAGCTCGATGTAGTGTCTGTGTGTGATACACTAGTGGCGTCGTTATCAGATTTAATAGTTGTAATAATCTCAACCCCTGCTGTGGTGGTTTCTAATAATGTAGTTGTGGAAATTATACCTGCTCTGTCTGTAGTTATGTCTCCAAATGTAGTTGTGGGGATCACATCTACTTGTTCTGATGTGCTGTCAATAGACGTTGTGGTTGAAATATCATTCTCTTCTGGTGTGGATGTCTCTTTGATCTCAGTAGTGAGCATAGGTGCTGCTTCACTTGTGGTCGTGACCACAAATCTAGTGGTTTCAATAACCCCTGGTTTGCCTGGGGAGACATGCAGATCTGTGGACACTACTGCATCAGAAGTTGTGTCTGGAAACTTGATTGTGGAAATAGATCCCATAGCTTTTTGTGTAGTTCCTATGAGTGGTCCAGTTGTATCGAATCCTCCGCCGTCAATGCTAGTCATTATAACATCTACTGTATTAGAAGCTGTGGTTAGAGCTCTTCCTGTAGTCTGGAGGGGTGGTCTCGTTGTATCCTCTTGTCCACCATCAAGAACAGTAGTCAAGCGAACACTCTCTGTGGTAGCATGTTTGACAGTACTGTATATAACATTTGCATCCAATGTAGTGTCATCATTATTGACACTCGTGGATATTTCCGATAGGATGGGACTGGTCCTTTCTGCATCACGTGAGATAGTTGTTGTGACACCTCCATCGACAATGACTTTGGCGGTAGTGTCAATAACAATTCTTGTGGATTGGGCAGGTTGCCTATCAGTCGTTGGGGGATCTAAGTCATGTGCAGTTTCATTTTTCGTAAAAAATTCAAATTTAGTAGTTTCAGACACTTCCACAGTGGATACTTCTTCATCTAATCCGGTTGTAGATACCTCTTTCACAGCTGCCTGTGTCGACATTTTCTCAACAATATTTACTGTAGATTCGTGATCAACAATACTTGTTGTGGTATTTTCTACTAGGGTGGTTGGCACAAAGGGGACTGCTGTTGAGTGTGAACTGTTTTCAGTGGACGACGGTTTCCCTAAAGTAGTCTGAATGTTCTCTGCTGGAGTAGAAATATCTGGGATGTAAGGTTGAGAAGACATTAAATTCACAGAAATATTTTGCAAGTCAGAAGTCACAAAATCTGTAAACTGCTTACTAAATGAGGTTGTATTATCATTAGCAAAGCTGCTGCCAGTCACGGCAACATTATCACTAGTAAATGTAGGCAGGTTAGTTGTGGGGATAATGGGGGGATGACTTATACTAATTGGACTGTTAGAAGATGCAGAACTGTTAACATCAATAGCAGGAGTTGTATCTGACATGCTGCTAGTTGTAAGGCTGATATTGATATGATCGTTATCATTAGTTCTAGCAGATATATACACGTTTCTTGTTGATACTTCATGCTGATTTAATGCAGTAGTTGAAGCAGCAGTCTCTCCAGTAATCGTGTTAGTATGCGTTCTAGAAATAGACGATGTGAACGAAGCTCTTTTATCGCTAGACATAATTTCGCTGTGAATGGTGGATTGGGTAGATATATCAACAGGGGAGGTAACATTATATAATGCATGCGAGCTTTGTTCCATATTGTCATTATTGTTCATATTTGTCACATTATCATAGTCTGTGGATATGGAAGTGCGGGACAAAGTGAAATCACCAATACCAACAGTGCTATCAGCAACAAAATCATCAGAAACCCCCGTAAAACCTTCATGCCGAGATACAGTAATCTTACCTGATGTCACCGGCAAAGTGGTCTTTGGCATAGATGTGATATCTTCTGATCTGAGAGTAGTTATTTCGGGTGAATACTCAACTGTGTGCCTCTCTTTACCTGATGTTGTCGGTACTAAGGATGTTGTGGATTGAAGTGTTGTAGTCGTGGTTATTTGCGCTTCACTTAGTGTAGTTTCCTCTATCACACGAAGTGCTGTTGTTGTTTCATCAACGACCTCTGTTGTGGTGATGATACCGCTCGTACTCTCTACATCTCCTACACGTGTTTGTACTTCTGTGGACGTGACACTCCCCACAGTTGTTGTTGGGCATTTTAAACACAAATCCTGAGATAATACAATCACGTCATCCATACAACCAAGACTTGCACTATTAAAAAGAAAGCCTGATCCACATGTTTGTTCTGTCAGCTCACCATTAGAACAAGACAAAAACAAACTACAATTTCTAGGGTGAGGTGCTACATAATTCTGACTTGTGCTGTTACAATGTGACAAACTGCATGGGTCCACAGTGGTGGATGTCGCAGTAGAGCCCACTGTAGTGTATACGACGTTGGCCGTTGTTTCTGAAACTCTGAAAGTGTGTGCTTCTGTGGACGTGGCTCTCTCTGCACTTGTTGTTGGGCAGCTCAAACACAAATCCTGAGATGACACAATCCCTTCATCCTCACAACCAAGCTTGGCATTATTGAAAAGAAAGCCTTTTTCACATGCCTCTTCAGTCAGCTTCCCATTAGAACAAGACAAATACAAACCACAATTTCTAGGGTGAGGTGCTACATAATTCTGACTTGTGCTGTTACAATGTGGCAAACTGCATGGGTCCGCAGTGGTGGATGTCGCAGTAGAGCCAACTGTGGTGTATACGACGTTTCCAGTTGTTTCTGCTACTCCGTAAGTTGTTCTTTGCGCCGAAGTGCTGGTCGGGGGTGATGTTGTTGTCCCAGCTGTCGTTTCCTCTGACTGTACATTCACTGTAGATTGAGGACCAGCTGTGGAGTAGATCACCTCTGGACAAGGAGGCTGACACCTTCCAGAAGCTAATACTTCATCAGAAGGTGAGCATTTCTTCTCCACATAATCAAGTAGCAAATCATTACCACAGTGATGCAATACTCTCTCAGATGCTACACATTCATAATACCTACTACAATCACTTGGATCTGCGAACCAAGCTACTACACCTGTGTAATCACTGCAGTTAATTTGATTACATGGGTTTAGAAAGGTGGTGGGAAGAAAAGCCTGAGATGTTGTTGGTCCCTCTGTGGATAATGCAATTTGCCTTGTTGTTATCACACCTTCTATAGTTAATAACTCCTGGTTTGTAGTTTGCACATCTTCCGATGTTAGATGCGTGGTGTATATTTTACCGGCAGTAGTCTCATCTGGACATTCATCTTGGCACAACGACACATCAGTAGATGTCATACATCCTTCGGAATGAAACAAACTGCCAGTTGGACAAGACCGAGGGGTGACGATGCCATTCTGACATGTGTAATATACACTACAATCAGAAGTGTCACCGAAAATCGAATACTGAGAGCCGAGAGTGCATTCAATATTACAAGCATCAACCGGTTTGGGTGAGCTAGTTGACATGACAGCCTCAATGGTGGTGGCATCAACTGTTGGGACTTTAGTACTAGCTACAGTGATAACTTCTGGTGTACTAGTGGATAGACCAGCTACACTACACGGCTGTCTGCAGTGATTATTACTCTGTGCTGGAAGACATGTTCTATTTATGTGACTAAACGTCCGTCCATCTGGACATCGATCTGCTGTGTATGTTTTATTTCTGCAGTTAAAAGTATAGTAAATGTTGCAATTAAGAGGATCTGGTAATCTTTCTACGTCGTCTTGATTTGTGCAGACTATATCTTCAGGACACGGGGCACTTTCTATAGGAGAAAAATTGGTTGTAGGTAATGTTAAAGAACCAAACTCTGATGTAGAGAATGTTGGTTCAGTAGGACAAACTGTCAAGCAGACATCATTGTTTACATTACCTTTCTTTCTGCATCGCAGTTCATTTTTGTCAAATAGTCTGTTTTTGGCACAAGCGATTCGCTCGGGTTCATGGGTGTCACATGGATAGCTAAAGTAATATTGGCAGTTTGTGGGATCAGGGAGGATGAGCGTCTCAGTGGACGTGGGACACTGTATGGATGCCGGGCAGGGGGCTGGTCCGAGTATGGTATCACACGCTGGCTGACAGCGTCCAGCATCCATCACGCTACTCACGTGGTCACATATAAGAAGAACACTGTCAAAAAGTGTTCCCTGTGGACAGTTACGATGATATAGCTGAGTGGTTGCACACTCATAAAAACTCTGACAGCTGTTGGGATCAGCATACAACGCATAAAAACTGTCTTTATCACATACGCCTGGATCACATGGATCCACCCGTAACATGGGTGGTGTGGTGCTTGTTGGGGTGGTGGTTGTGGTGGTGATGGTGGTAGTTGGACATGCTGGATGGCATGTGTCTTCCTGGAGCACTGTCGCCTCCAAATTGCACTGGAACCTAGCATTGTCGAATAAGGTCCCTGGGGAACATGTCCCTATTTCTAGAACGTCTCCATTACACTTGTAATACAGCGTACAGTTACCGGGATACGGGATATCCTCTGTACTTGTTAACCCAGCACAGTTTATGGGTTCACAAGGATCCACATTACCCGGCTGCTTCCATTGACCTCTGATGTGTGTGAATGTATGCCCTGCACATAAACATAAAACGGTTGTTGTAGAATCTAAGATATCATAAGTTTACCACAATGAGAATTAAATTAAAACAATGAGCCAGATATTGTGCACCCCACACATAAACATAGAACATTTCATTTTGTTGCATAATCTAATATATCATAGGTTCAACACAATGAGAATTAATCAACCAAATTAAACTAAATAGTGGTATAACCTGAATGCATTTTAAAACATACATTGTAGAATCTGAGATATCATAAGAATCCACCGAACCCAATAAACAAAGTATATGTTTACATAGACATAAAACGATTTCGTTGTAGAAAACGATTTTGTTTTAAAATTTAAAGGTGACCTATCACCCCATATATAGTATGAATAATTGTGTGACAAATAAATCAAAGTTGCCACTAGATGGGGCATTCGTTTCCTTATATGGGGTGATTGGTTATCATGTGGCCTTCACATGAGTCACATGATAGCCTTAAAATGGGTCACATGATAGCCAATCACCCCATATAAGGTAACAATTGTGCCCCATCTTGTGGCAACTTTGATTTATTTGTCACAAATTTATTCATACTCTATAAGGGGTGATATGACACCTTTAATATATCCAAAATTTAGCAAAAGGATAATTAACCAAACACAATTAACAGTCGTAAATATTTTATACTTCGCATCTCAACACAAAACATGTTGTGGAATCTAAATTGATAGTCCACGTTTACCACAAGGAACATTATCACTATACAGTTAAGTAGATTGCTAAAGCAAATATATATATTACATAAATACACGTTTAAACAAGTTCAAAGATGGGTAACGTGATCATATAAATATGTATCATAAATGTATCATTTTTTAAGATCATTAATAATGGAAATGAATATTTATAAATCTAGACCTCATTTTTATATACTATCATTTTTCAATAGAACATAACATAAAAGATAAATAATTATATAATTATACCATAAGGAAATAAGAATGAAATCGACCATGCCTCCATTGAAAGGTGAAAAAGAAATACAAAGAGCACCACGGAAAAATATAAAAATATAAATTTTGAACATCCAGCAAACTGTCAGATAAAACGAGACGTCAACCCAATGTTGTTTGAATGATGTATCAGCGCACAAAACGTTATCACGTCTTTAAAACAACTTTGAGTCAATAGCTGGTGTTTGCTGACAGCGCACTGATTGTATTAGCATCGATGTGTGTTCTGCTTTCACCTCAAATAGCAATATGTGTGAATTCCATACTGACCTAAGCAGATGAAAACAAATACCATAAGCCTTTGACTAGATGCCATGTTGTTCCGCCGGTGGTAGCTTTACTGAAAATAAATATAACATATTAATATACCAATGATAACTACTGTTTCGTTGATTTCAATGATTACATGACACAGCGATATTATATAAACGGCATGCCTCGACGGGTATACATATAACACCACAATGTGTTAAAGTCCCCTCATGTAATGTTATTATTCTATCCTGTTCACCATTGAAGGCGATTGTTGAGCTATGACTTTGGAAGTGACACAACCCGTGGTCAAATCCTCGGCTTGGACAATTTGTCAGTATTCTTCGCCCCTCCCCCCACCCCCGCCATTGTACCTCAGATATATACAGCTGCGAACGTCCGGAACGACCACTACAATCTAAGACATATTAAGTTTGCAAACGTTTCACATCAGTGTAATAACAAGTTAAAGATTGCAGTCTAATTACATTTATTCATATTTCCACAATCAGAATTCTCCACTTTCAGTAAAATTTGAATAAAAACTAGACCACAGCGGTAGTTTGATATCAGGCTGAGGTGGGTTGCTGAATATTTGTGATACATAAGGTCCTTATTTAGTTTTAATATACGGTATTTGTACTACAATCAAATGAATAATTGACATAATTATATCTGGTGAAACACTCCCGTCGTGCCCCAACATGTATAACAGCATACACAAAACTTTTGTATAACATTTATACATCGTCGACCCAACGCTGTCCAACATTGTATAAAGGCTATACAAATGTTTTGTGTTTGCTATAGGATATAGCTCGTGACGTCATCGTAGATTTAACGTTAGTCTAACGCACGTCCAGAGTTTTGGCAGCGAAGGCAAACAGTAACTGTAACTGGTCAGAGTGTGATCGCGTGGTCGTTTCGCGCAGGTTCCACTCTCCACGTCGCTGTTCCCCTTCGCTGACGATACAGTCACGATTCACTCTTTGGAATTGTGCCTAGTGACGTACTTATTTGCAAGCGGATCGAGCGCGCCCAGTCGAGTTACATGAGTTACGTTGCAATGATAAATCATCACGTGTTGACCATCCCACCCCAAAAACTAAAAATAACTAAATATAATAGCAAGAATACATACTATGCATTCCTAATATTAGTAACAAAAGAACTGGCCTCAAGAGTACAATATTTGGCAAAAGAAAAGAGATGTTAAGGACGGTTTATTTATCTCTCGCCTTTATCGAATACAATACTGCGTGACCGAGACACACCTGCATTGTTCTCAAGCACTATACTGGATTATGTGTTCACAAGGTAATTCAAATTACAAGCGCTGATTGTTATGACTGAATCCATCACTGCAAATAGGACCTCGGGGGTTATTTATATTTCATGAGAGTGTGGGGTGTACCCCCTCCCCCCCCCCAATTTTTTTTTTTTTATATATATTTATATTTGGAGTGTGAAAGTTGTTCAAAGTGTTCAATCGCGCTAACAATTTAAGCACTCATTATAATCATATTCAATCATTTTGCTTTAGCTTTGCTTTAAATAACGATCCATGTCCCTCAATTATGGGCTAAATAGGCAATAATCATGTTAATTGCAAATGTCTGGTTTCGAATTAAACGTCAAAAATTATTTTTTGCCCAACTGAAGCATCTTCAAGAGGATACAAATTACAAATATTTATTGTGGTTCTAAGAAAATTAATAATGGTGACTCACCCGTCTTTATTGGCAACGGTTGGATTGGCGTAGTAAGTTATGGTCGTGGTGTCTTACATGGTTTCTCAAAATAGAATTAATTGTTCTTATGACACAGTAATCGAGTCGGCTGTGGCATGGTAATAATAACAAGAATATCCTATATTTGCGAGAATAAATATTAGAACTTTGTGGATTACCTGCTATGCTTTCGCAAGTATTTACATATAGCATATAATAAGAAGCACACTATGGTAACAAAGAAATCCACTTGAGGAGAAGGCATAACGCCACTATGTTTTTTTCTCTGTTTTAGATTAAAGGGTTTTGTCAAGTTAAAATAATTCCAAAAATCGGAGAAAAACTCGGAAGTGGGTGGGTGGGTCAAGCCCCAACTCGGATTGTTTATTTTGTTTTGAAAAAAAAACTTTCACGATCTGCAAATTATAGTCAGACCCTCAGCTGACTGTTAGTGTAGGCTCATATGTCACATATAACACTTTCGTGCAATTTGTTTGTTAAAATTGATTTTTCACTTGATTCTGACTCAAAATATCATGAAGATCAAGAAAAAAAGGGATTGCATTTTTTTATAGGTCGAGAAAAGATCTAAAACGGCGAAATATAAGATGGCCGCCAAGGTATAGAAAAATAAACATATTTACGAATAATTTTGTAACTACATACGCTAGAGACATAAATAATATGTCCATTCTTATGTTTTCAGGTATGAAACATGAAGTTTCAGTTATAATACCGTAGATCTGGTATTTTTTGAGTGTTTGAATTTTCGTGAATTTCCGATTTTGGGACTTTTCACGAAGTTTAGAATTCGCGGATTTTCATGTTTATTTAGTAGCGCTATTACAATAATAATTTTCGCGAGATTCTTGAATTCGTGAATTTGTACTTCTCGTGAAATTCGCGAAAATTAAAACCACGCGAATATGACCAGATCTACAGTATGTAATGGCGAAACGTGTGTGAAACGTGAATCCAAAGTACGTACAGAGTCGAAGCCTTTTTTTAAGAGTTGAGCCGGAGGACCACTCTCAGAAACACTCTAAACATATTTTGTTTTTAATTATCTTCTTTTTGGATATATATTTAGAGAAAGGATAGTTCCGAAAAATAGAAGCAGCAATATTTAAAAAATTCTGACTGGTATTGTAATATCAGATAAATGAAGTATGTGAATCAGGCAGATGTGATTATAATTATAAATCACTGATTATTCAATCATTGCATGAATCTATGCACATATAATGATGCTAGTAACATAAAGTAAATAAAGTTACTTGTTTTCGAAATGGTAAGCTTGACAGTTTAATAAGTTTTGTCATAATTATTACATTCTTTGACTGCTAGAATAATTATTAAAAACAAAAATTGTAACCTTCACGTGATTTGTTGTGGCAGCATTCTTAATAATATAGTTATATAACTTCATGCTCGACATGTTTGAGGTCCCGACTTGAGTGGAGGTTCAAAAATGTGATATTGACGTTTGAATCACAGATTTTTTAAACTTCCACACTATCGTTATATATTGTTAATAAAAAAACACATTATCTTTCAAACTGAAGTTTACTTTGTGCCAGAATGTGATTTTAGTAGCTGCCTTTGGTATTTTCTTGCATTGAAGATAATGTTTATGTAATAATAATAGTAAATAATTGAATCATATTTCAGAAATTCGTTGATATTATATATCATCGGTGGGGGGGGGGGAGGGTTGAAAATAAATGGGTGAATAAGTGAACGAATGACTGGGGTATTCGGACATTGCACATATAAATTATGACCAAACTGAACCAGGATAACGTTCCGTGTACATATGGTGTATTAGAGCTGTACCGATTTCTTTATTTTCAGGTAGTATATCTAAGGGTATGCAAATCACACGTACTGCATAATCAATAGAATAGCCCAGCTGTATCATGTATTTATTCAAAGGCTGCTTTGTGTCTCGAACATTAGGCCTAGATGAGTGTGCTGCGCAAAAAGAGGATTTTTAGACAATGACAGATAGGGCCTAGTTATTTTCGGCAAAATTTGTATATTCAAAGGTATATTTTTTAGCCACAAATGTATATTCGAGACTAAGGGTTTGACAATGCTGTCTGCACACCGAACCCAAATTTTCACCGAGTGCACCACCCCCTATAGGGGGATAACCTCCTGAGCATGGTGAGATGTATCTTAATTGCACTGACCTCAACACAGTATCCTAAATTCCGTTCAAGGCCTAACACACAACCTCTCGGACACGTGGCAGATAAATTATGCTATGTTTTTTTATATTTTGTTGGTTAAAATTGAACAAAATCAAGTTAAAACTGTTTATTTCTAATGGTATCAGTTTTCTCGTCTTAAAAACTATACAAATCGATATATTATACATGTTTTTGTGTTCATTATTTCAAAAGTTATGATGAAATAGATAATATCTTGGAAACATGGCGGCCATTTTGGATTTAGTCAATTTTCATAGATTTGAAGAATTAGCAAAAAATTGCAATCTTTTTTTTTCTCATCACTACTATGTTCCAAATGGGAATAAACAAAAAAACACTTTTAACAAACATTTTGCACGAAAATACATAAGGGCATATACTATGTGTAGTGGTGTACAATCAATTTGTGACGCTGAAAAAATGCATGACCGCCACCGTTAATAAGTTTTTAAGGTCGCGTCAGGAAAATATTTCGTTTGAATTTCTGGAGTCTTTAAACAACATCCAGCTCCCCGTCTGGAAACGAAGTGCCAGACAGGTGCCCCGTCTAACCACATACAAGAAGCATTTGACCATCTACAAGCAGATGTCCACTCGATCCTGGGCTAAATCGAGACTTCACACAGTTGGACTCTGTACATCACAGCATCACAGAGGTAAGAGGGGTAGCCTATACAATAATCTTGAATGTCTATTTTAAAAAAAGTGTGGGCCTATAGACTTTCTATAGGAGTGTATAGACTACACTACAATGAATGACGTCACAATGCAAAATAAAAAATGACATGATTGTGTCTGCTTTCTACTCCTCGGGTGAAGTCCAAGCTTGCTGATGCTATGGCGATTGACCTTGACGTCCCACAACTGACAGCCAAGATACAGAGGGCGAACACGAAGCTGTCAACACTGACACTGGCTGTTATTGAACTGTCAACCCTGAGGTCTCTGGCAACCACCGCAGGCCAGAGTCTGAAGCAGCGAGTTTGTGAACTGACCATTACAGAGAAGAAGGTGTTTGCCTGCAAGAAGGACTTTGTGACTATGAACTGTCTTGTTGGCACCAGCACCTATTGGACTGATGCCACTGCAGTCCTAGATGCGTTTGTCAAATACAGTCCACTGATGTATGAACATTTGTGCTCTGTACCGACAGTGTTCCAAGAGCAGGTCAGGCATGGAGTGTGCTTCATCCCAGTCCAGTCTCTGCTCTCCCACTTCAACCTTGCTGACTCTGTTCAGGGTGACCTTGTACAGCAGATGATAGAAACCTTTCCAGTGCTGCTACTGGAGAAGAACAAGAAACAAGCGCTAGTGGACATCCATGAGATGACAGCCAACGGAGACCTGTTTGAGGAGATCCTCACCCTGGATGATGCCCCTGAAAACATAGCTAGTGACGTCAGCCCAGAGCCTGAGCTGGAGCCTATTATAAAGCTGGAGCCTGAGCTGGACCTTGACCCGGAGCTGGAGCCTGAGCTGCATCTCCACCTAGAGTTGGATCCTACTGATGAAGATGATCAGCAGAAACCAGGCACAGTGCCACTGACTGAGCAGTACCCAGAGATTGTCCCCCTTCTGACAGACTTCCTACGCGACAATGCTACGTCCAGCTGACAGCAGATATCATCAGGTGAGGAAATTCTTCGTCGCGGGGGATCATCCAGACTTTGGTGACCATGACTTTCCGGCGCCTGGCTACCTGATATCTCCATCTGGCTATCTGCTCATCAGATGGTGTTGATCTCGAACGGTGGGCCAGACTGGTCACCACAGTCACACATGGTAGCATTCTACTACGGCCGGCTGTGGAAGGAACTGGATCTTGACCTCTTGGTCGCGGCAATGTATGCTCCTGGACACAGCGCTCTCAACCCAATCGAGCACGCATGGTCTCCAATCAGTGGAGAGCTCGCTCGAGTTGTTCTGCCAGACAAGCTGCCCGGGGAGCGGCTCCCACCGGCTCGTCAGAACCTTGGTGCAGAGGAGCGAAAAACCAAGGAAGCTGAGCTGTTTGACAGCAACCTTGAAACACTGTCAAACCTTCTGGGTGGCAAGAAGTTTGATGACCACCCAGTCAAGCCTGTGAAGGTAGCATGCCAGGACACTTCTGCAACCCAGTGCTACAATACCTATGAATATGTCAAGCGGTACTTCTAGGTATACCTCGAGTGGCAGATGTACAGTCGCCACATAGACAAACGTCCATACTCCATTATGTTCAGGAAATGTGACAACCGCAGCTGCAGCCACTGCACACAGCATCCAGTGGAGCTGAAGGATGTGATGCAGTCTCTGCCTACTCGCCAGCAGGGTGCTTTGTTCAATGCCCCAACCCCAGCCACGGATGACTCTCACTACATGACCTACCTGGAGAAGAAGGCAGCAGGCAAGGACGTACAGTACAAAACAACTCACGGACTCCGTTCTCAGGTAGAATGCTGTACTGAGCCAGGCTGTTTCTGGGTGTTTAGCTCTGCAGCAGACAGTGAGAGACACATGCGCCTGGTCCACAGACAGAAGGGTCGCAAGCGTGCAGCAGACAGTGACACTGTGGCAGAGGGTGCATTTCGTGTCAAGAAAGCCAAGGCTTACACTGTGTGCCGGATGTGCAACAAGACATTTTCAGGTCCACACTTCCTGAAGAAACACAGGAAAGAAACCGGCCACACCAACACGAAGAAGAACACCACCAGGAAGAAGTAGACTGTTATGAGTTATTATAGACTGGACTGGACATCTTGTGGCTTATCATGATGATCAATGTTGAGAACTTTGTTAAAGACTGACCCTCTGCACTGTTATCTACATGCATGTCACTGTGTGTGCACATCATGACCTGTTGTTTGTTGTATTACACATAGTATAGTGCATGTTTCACTACAATGTAGGCCTACTACATGAAATATAATCTACCAGTGCTGTTTTATACAATGAATTGTAATAATATGTAATGGCAGAAGAGTGTTATAGTGCTGTCAAGCCTTTGCTCAATTCAAAGTGTTATTTTTTTTAATTGTTTATCTTCAGTCAAAAATCGACAGTATTCTTCTTATTATTTTTAAGAAGATGGTGAATGTATAATTTGAAAAGTGTATGGATGAATGTGGATCATGGGCAGTTTCGTGATAGTAGATTGTAGTTAAAGTAGTAAAACCTAATCATAGTGTACAATGTCAAATCTTTTGTTCTGAAGTCAAAATGTTCAAATCTTAAATGACTGTATACCAGACTCAGTTTATTGATAGAGATTGTTGATGTATTTACAGTGATATCCTGCATTTTACTTTTTTTTAATATAATTTTATGGTGGTTCTTGAACTGATTTTGGAAATGAAAAACTGTATACATACCAACTAGTTTTGGACTATTAAACACCATGTTTAATACCTCATTTTGCCGTGTTGTGGTCACTATTTATTTGTCAATACATGTTCAACATGTTTCTAAAAAAAAATTGGATAGTGGGGTGGGTGGATGTTTTCTGGCTAATCAGAGTTTTTCTCGGCTTTTTGGAATTGTTTTAACTTGACAAAACCCACGCAATACCAAAGAAATTGCCCAGGGTGCACATCGGATTGTTGCCAATTTCCGAAAAAACAGTCCATTTTAGGATATGAATAACATTCCGAAAAAAAAAGTCATTTCAGGAGTTAAAATAACTTTTATCCAGCTACATTTTTGCTTGTTTTTTCGTCGCCCTCATTAACTTTATTTTAAAATAGATTAAAATTTGTTTTTATTTTGTCGCCCTCATTACATTTTCCAAAAAATTGTCCAATGTTTTTGTTTTGGTCACCCTCGTTATTTTTTTCAAAAAATGGGTTACATGTTTTTTTCCGCCCTCCCTCAAAAGATTTTAGATTTTGCTTATTTAAGACAGAGACAATAACATAGTGGCCTAAGGTAATCGCTGTGAAGATGAGTCGCTGACGATGATACGAGCTCTGCCAGTGTTCTAAACTTAAAAAGGCCGTTCCCGGAGGCCATTCGGTCCGGTGGTGGCTCGAAACATTGACAGTGCTCCAAACTGTTTAAAGGCCTGGAGTGTGCAGCACTGGCTGTGGTACTGTGCACTATAAATAACAGGCGAAGTCATTCGATAAGAGTATGGCATAGTCTCGACTTCAGGCTTTTTTGTGTCGCGATATTGCCATGATTGTGCAAAAAGCGACGTAAAGCAATATTGACTGTGACTCTAAACTCGGACGGGATATCTATATTTTATTTGACGCGGTTATAATCAGATAACTCAAATCAAATCAAATGTATTTCCATATTATATCCGTACAGGATTCAGGGTATATACATGTAAATTATTAGTGGTAGATTATTATAATACATTTATGTACCTATGCAGTGCTGATATTTTTAAAACGTATCAGAGTTAAGCACATAATATAGCCACCGGCGCCCCCACACCCTCCCGTTTAGGGTCTCAAAAACAAAAAATGACCATATTTCGGCCAAAATATGCTTCAGAATGCTTCATTTGAAGCCTAAAATTACAACATTTTCTGGGGGAGCATATCCCGGGACCTCTCTAGAGCATATAAGAGGCTGGCTTTGCCAGCTGTGGTGAGTATAAATTCCGAAAAAAAATCGCTCCCCCCCCCCCGTCTGTCACTTCCTGGATCCGCCAGCGATAGAAATGTTGCCCGCGCCAAAACCAGAGATAAAACTGCATATTATTATGAATAGTAGGTAAAATACACTGTGAAAAGCGTAGAAACCATCTGTACCACCCATTTGTCAAATATACTTTATAGTAGGCCTACTAACAAAATGAACGGCGATAACCACTGTTTTAATACATAATTCCCCAAATTAACGTTCAGAGCGTCTTTGCCAGCAAGCACAAAACGTTTGCATAATATTTACACAATGTCGGACCAACGTCGAAGACGTGGGGCCGACGTTGTATAAATGTTATACAAATGTTTGGTGTTTGCTGGGTTAACTGCCTGCTTAATGTGATGCATTATACAGTTGATTTATTTAATGTTTGAAAATGAACATTTTCATAAATAGATGTATTTTCGTCATTTGAAGGGATAAATGCGCCAGCAATTCCAGTTGGATGAAAAATAGAAACAAACAATTCAGCAGCACAAGTGTGAAGGGAGGTAGTGTTATTACATTTGATAACCTTGAACTGGAACAAACAGAAGGACATAACATAATTTGCCATTCAATCCCTTCAGATTCAAACGGACGGCTATTCTGAAACTGCGTGGTTCACATTTGATGCGATTTCGTAAATAAATGTACACATAGCACGCAAAATACCCGTAAAACTGGTGTGGGATTTTGCAACTTGTTGTAAATAATTCGTTACGGCTATAATAACCTCGTTGTAATTAGATAATGGTGTCCCATAATTATCGGTGATTACTGCAAAGTAGATTCTATGATCATGATTATCTGATTATTAAATGATTATATCATGACGCAGCACAAAATAATGTGGGAAATTAGAGATAAAAAAACATTCAGCGATCAAGAGTGTGATACTGACACTGTAATGCTATTTAGGCCTTACTTTACGTAAATGTTATTCCTAATTATTCTGAAGCTGGTAATTGCGTTGCTGACGCAATTGACAGATTCAAGTAAATAAAAAGTAGGATTGAAAAGTTTAAAAAACATACCCGTGGTGATTTTCATTATTGGTTTTTATCACAGATGTTATCGATTTCCGATTTAAAAAGTTACAAAAAGCAGAAAAAAGTATTGTACTGGAAGCGTTACAAATTTATATCGCTCGCAGATACCCTTTCAATTAAAAGGAGACGATAAGGTTATGGTGAAAGTGCAAAACCTTGTACGTATGAGAGCCATTCACGACTATACTGACGTGCAAAGCCAAAAGGCAGTATTTGCTTACTGGTAAAGTAAACATACACCGCCTTTTAGCTTTGCACGGCAGTGTAAGTGTTCTGATTTTTATAGCATATCAAGATATATCATAGCTTGAGTGAAATCTGTTCTTGCTAATAGTTGGTCTCAGATTAAACTAACATGAACAGATGAATGTATATTTCACCATTGGGTTCATGTGAGAAAACACAATGTTAACTTGGTGACAATTTACATAATTTACGTTAAGCAATTGTTGTGCTCCAGTTTAGTAAACATACGAAGTACACTACCAATATGCCTCTGTAGAAATAAGTCAAACCAATTAGGGTATTTGGCATTCATTTGCAAGTGTATTGTCCATTACTAAGTTAGAATAATCTTAGCTGAGGCCACTATGGTTTGTTCTATGTTTGGAACGAGCGCGCGCATTGGATTAAGGTCTTGTAATACTCCCAAAAACATGTGTTTTTATCTGCCCAGCGCGCGCATTGGATTATGGCTGATTTCCAAAAAAACACCAGTTTATTTTAAAGATAAAAAAACATTTATCCAGTTATGTGTTTTTTCTTGCTTGCTTGTTTTTCGTCGCCCTCTTTAACTTTTCTTTAAATAAGTCAAATGTTTTTATGTCGCCCTCATCAACTTTTCCGGAAATTTATCAAATGTTTTCTTTTGTCGCACTCATTAACTTTTCCGGAAATAAGTTAAATGTTTTTGTTTCACAAATATTTTTTACGCCCTCCCTCTTTAGATTTGGGATTTTTTTCTCATCTCAACAGAGAAAAAAACATAGTGACCAAATATTGGAGGTAGAGTGGAATCGATGAATGAATCGTTTTCAATGTCGCATAGGAAAGCACCGAATAATATCAGTTATGAGAAAGGAGCAAGGAAACATTTAATGTGAACTTAAGGAAGAACAATTCGAATGAAACAACTGGCACATAGTACCCATTGTAGATTACAATTAAATTAGAAGATGTGTCGATGTCGGCGAGGCTGATACATACAGAATACCAGACAAAGAAACTCTCTTAGGGATATTATCTGGAACACATCGCTGTGTCACTTACACAGAAACTGAATGAATGAATGAATGAATGAATGAATGGCGACATAAAGAAAACTATGCAATTACTCCGCAGTAAACAGGTAAAGAGCCCGCCCCTGAATGATGTTTTGCTGCAGAAGGTTGTTTTTGTCTATGCTTCAGGTGCATCATACTGCACTGTAAAGCCAAAAGGCAGTAACTGCTTACGTTCAAAGTAAGCAGTTACTGCCTTTTGGCTTTGCACTTCACAATAGACGTTTGCTTTGTTCACCAGCCAGCGAAATGCTAGCGCAGTGTATAATGGTGGAGGGCCAGCACCACCATGTAAATGACATTACTCAGTGACTGTGAGACAAGAAGACAAGTTGGCAGGCAGGCACGGGTAAAGAACAAATGTGGATGTCCTCCAGCGCTAAGTGATTTCGCTAGGAACACATTAGCGCCTTTATCGCATTAACTTTTCCTCGACCAATTTCGCATTGATGCGAAAACTACCTTCCTTTACCAAATTCGCATTTATGCGAAATCCACATGTTTACATGCATTAATTGCAATGGAGATATTTCATTACATGCGTGGTTGAAAATCGCCAACCAGAATGGTCAGTGCCATGGACGCAATGTTCTCTTGCATTTTTAATTTGTGCGATGTGCGCATCCGCATAGCTATAACCTGTATTGTGCCCAGGGGCTACTCAGGGGGCCTCATTAAAAGAGAAGTCGGTTTCTGGTGTAGATTTATCAGGGGGAAGTCGGTAAAGGAAGAGTTAATACACTACACAGCAAGACCTATTTTCTAATCAAATGCATTGTACGAAAATTGTGTATTTTTCTCAATGTGGTCATATTCCGAGTTTTTATTTTATATTACACTTTATTAATTTACACTTTATGTAACTACGTAATTTTCAATGGTGTCATTCAAAAGTATTGAGAAGCTATAAAAAGAGATTGACGCACAGGCGTCGAGAGTATGCCTCCGCCGCGTGCCATACCTGATCTCAGTCTACCAACTAATGCGTAAACTTAAATTCCATTAGATTCACCACATTTATGGAACAAATGAATGCTGCAAATAAGTTCATTTATTTGCTTTCACGTTGAAACAAATAGATCAAGTGAACATGACCTTGAGTTTTATCATTTATGGATCACTGGTATTAATTTAAAAGTAATACATATAGTAGTGGATAATGGATATATCGTGATGACATTTTTTTTCTTTATTTGTAATCTTAGCAAATAGGTCAAGGTCACTGATCTTTGAACTTGACCTTGATATTTACCATATGGATCACTGATATTAATATAAAAGTAATTCAAATTGTAGATATCGTTATGACAAACAATTTTCATTATTAGCTTGTATGACCTTGACAAATAGGTAAGGGTGACCCATCTTTACTCTCGTGAGGTCAATCACTGATATTAATATGGAACTGTTAGCTTCAGTTGCTATTCAAAAGTTGCGATGACAAGAATGACAGTGAGAACGAACAAACAAACGGACGGACAGCCCGAAAACATAATGTCTTGGCTCCCTCCGCAGCGGAGAAATAAAGACGGTTTTGTAGTTATCATCGTAGATAAAGGGTGCTGTCTAGCACTCTAATGAGTGGCAGACAACACCCTTTAGCTCCAATTGGACGACGTTTGTTATCGATGTTAGAATCTCGTGACAACATCACACCATCAATGCTGCATTCCATAGTTAATAACACTGGTGACGGTGGTCTGACCAGATAATATATTAATCAGATTCCAATTATCTAGTTTTTGGTGCTGTCACCGAGCAGGTGCCAAGAAAATGATTGTCTCTTAACCTGGTCAACCCTTTAAGCGCGAGAGACAAACTGTTACAAATATCAGTTACGAACTAGACTATATACTCTAAATTAAATGTGGCATGGTACACTTACATGTGGTGTAGTGGCAGTTTCGAAAATAGATTACTTAACTCTGTTAACACTGAGTATCATTTTTCATTCGCTTTCACCTAGAGGTGCGTGTTGGTATCGCAATCAGTGCAAATAACCTGACTGGATAAAACACTCAATTATGATATTTCCAAAGAAAAACCAAGAATTGCCGTATCGTGATAGAGCATTTATTATTTCCGTTCAATTAATCTTATTCAAAATATGCAACGTGGTACTTAAATGCGACAGTGGAGCTCAAAAAATTTAAACTGGTAATTATGTTGACATTTCCAGCTTAGAACATGTTGAATAAGAAAAATGTAAAACTACGCACATGTAGAACGCTTCGAAGACGTGTCGAATTTAATTTAAATTTTCACCCACTTGAAGTTGTGTCTCGCTGACGCGAACCACAACTTCAAGTGGGTGTAAATTATTCACATTTGCAAATCAGAGGCCAAGTACGTTGTTAATCTCAGTGATTTAAATAACATTCCATCGTCACCATGTTCAACGGAGAACTGGTACACTGTAAAACTTTGCTGTTGTTTTTACATCCATTTACTGTTTAATTTGACATCAGTTTACCGTACTGATGATTTAACAGTAATCCACTGTTATAAACTACATTCACTGCATTCACTGCATTCATAGTTTTTCAACAGCGCATTACCGTATGAATTGCTGTTTTTTCGACATTTGCGTTTTGCATTCTGGGATATCCAGAATCTCAGCAGGCGACGCCATCTTGAACTGAGAAAACAATACAACTTCCATTTATGTAAGTACTCTCAATTTATTTGTGTGATATGTATTAAAATAGCTCTGCCAATATCATGAATGCGTATAGACTTAAGTGGCATATAAAAATTGATCGTCGCTTACTTTATAATACGAGTTCGTGTTGCAGTGTGACTACACGTGGAAGGTACAGTAACTTACTGTTTATGTGGCCTATACCACAGTAACTTACCGTACGCATAGGGCACTTTTACCTGTACGGCAATTAACCATTTTGTGAGAAGGCCTAATTATAGAATAATACAGAAGCTCAATTTATTTTTGCATTGATTTAATTTTGTGTCATATGAGTTTTGTTTTATA
Organism: Flabesymbios commensalis; assembly: GCA_964017125.1. Classification (NCBI taxonomy): domain Eukaryota; kingdom Metazoa; phylum Annelida; class Polychaeta; order Terebellida; family Flabelligeridae; genus Flabesymbios; species Flabesymbios commensalis. The sequence continues at coordinate 81,991,480 of OZ024907.1, forward strand.
ACTTAGTTATATGTTTTCTTTGCAGGATCTGTTGAAGAAAAATTTCGTCCATCAAAAGCCATAAAGTCTTGAAGCTATCGGGAAAGATGACCTTCACAAATGACTTCACAAACATTGAATTCTATAAATTGGATTGAGACTCTGGGAAGGCTGACATGTAGGCATAGTCCAGCTGCTTATTGTGTGTTAAACTCCGTTAAATACAATGTCCCTTCCGCTCAGTGGTCTGAAGCCTAGATTATAATCTCTAAAACCAGATGAGACAATCTTTATTAGTGAAATAAATTGGGTGGATCGGATACAGCAATAAAGCACCTGTGGTTTTTAGAATGACGATCATAACTATTATTTGGGATGGTTAAATATGTATCGTATTGCTTGGGGTGATTATATGTTTCTGATAATATGATTTGTGTAATATTGTTTTATAAAATATCATGTGAAATTGTTTGATATAAAAGAAATTTTATATGAAATACAGTTGTTACTTGAATTGTTGCCTGTATTTAACAATAGTAATTGTTCTGGCGGCTCATTACTTTGTAACAGCGTTTTCAGCTGCCAAAACATAAAGCTTAGAATCATCCAGTGGGCCTTTTTTTAGATGGTAGATAAATTTAGGATGGTAGTTTTCCGTATTGATTACAGTAATTTACTGTATTTAATTTGCAATGAAGGTACAGTAACTTACCGTTTATAGGGCTTATGACAGTAATTTACCGTACCTACAGTGCACTGTCATTTGTACAGTAATTCGCCGTTTTGTGAATAACAGCAACTTACCGTACATACATTCCACTGTCGTTTTAACTGTAAATTGCTGGCGTTTTTTTCTGCTAGCAATTTACCGTTGTTTCAACAGTGAAAAGTTTTACAGTGTACTCAACAGGTTAGGCCTAATTAGTCTTATCAGTTTTGATTTTTATTAACATTGTTAAACAGGACCTTGGATGGCAGCAGCCCCTCCGTTCAGTATTCCAGTACCCGAAGGGTCAATCAATATCTCAGTGTGAAACTGGACCGGAACTGACCTCAGGCTCGCGGTCACTCGCGAGTGTTATCAGTGTTATTTAGTCCGGCCACATTCTCAATGCTGCACCGACAACAATTATTATTTCCAGATGGGATAAGGTTGGCCCACCGTCCACAACGCGGGGCCAGCATTATCCCAGCATTGGGTCAAAGTGTCGTGTCTGCTGGGGTGTCACCAAATCTAGGTAAATCAAGCTATGGCACACTAGTTTTAAATTCTGCATACATATCTCCCTTGGGGTTAAAGTGTTCTATATTAGGCTATAACAGGAACCCTGGCTCAGAGGAGATGTAGATACGACCCTCTAGCAGACAGAGTGTCTTATGCGCCACTTATTAGAGTGGCACTGGCGACACTTTGGCTGCTGCAGGGGAGCGACATATCGGCACTACTATAATCGTTTTAAATCCCTATACTTAGCAGATCACATAGCTTTTTCTGGAGACAATAAATACGTAAATAAGTTGGGTATGTTCATTCGGATACTGAACAAATACAAATATGAGTATTTGTTTTACAAACTTAACGTTGTTGGTCGGGTACGGCGAGATACAACATCAAGTCCATTGAAATGTTTTGCCTAAGTTTGGGTTAAAATGGATATTATATTGAAAACAGCAACGCACGTAGAGCCATGCAGTATACCGCATATACAAGTATATACATATATAGGGGCCTACAAAAATAAATCGAAATGAAATGGTTGCGTAAGAATGAATATTATATATTGCAAACAGGTGCGCACGTCTAGAAATGCCGATTCATGAAATGCATGGGGTTCAAATGGATATTATGTATTGCAAACAATACGTCAAGCAATGCAGTATATTGCATATAAGCCTACATACATGCATACAGGAATAAATCAAAATGACATTCTTCACATAACAGCAGGCGAATAATACGCTAGTGTCAGTCAGATCAAACAGTTTGCAACTGCTTGCGTCAGTAAACAATTTCCAAAGATATTTATGAATTTGAACTGGCTACCCTCATGGTCTATTGTCATGCTGAAGCTCAATACAAGCTTAAGGGGTCTGCATATTTATATACCATCGTATTCGTATAGTATGATGGTATTCATATTTACTGGTGCGCGTTGCGTGCAAGGAATTCCCAGTAAAATGACTTACAATTAACCATCTGCGTTCTAAGACGTCCTGTGGTGATAATAATTTATTTTGTAATATTACTAGATATACTCTAATATTTATTGGAAAAGGATTTCATTCAATGAGGTTTGCTGAAGTCTTAGCTGTTGAATATTTTTTATATTTTCATTCATTTGCATGTGGTATTGCTGAAGCAATTACCAGCTTCAAATGAAAGAAAAAACACAATCCATACCTATAAAAACGAATGCTATCATCCTTTAGGTATCTTCAGCATCTACGATTGGTGATCTATGTAAGTTCCGCAACTGTTATCGTGATTTGAAAAAGCTGCGTAAAAACACACAAAAGCGGCACGCGCGCTGAGAGAGTTAATTTGTTTGTTTGTTCGCTTCTAGCCCCTCAAACGTCAGTGCTTAACGTTGACATAAAGCATCATTATCTGCACATTACAAGGCGCTGTGTTGTCATCTTAATTATTGCTTAATCAGCCACTTGTTAGTAAACAAAGTCGGGCCAGTATTGTCAATAGAGCCAAACATGGAAAATCGTTGAGAAAATCAAGACAACGTGGTCTTGATGATTATATAATTATTATCACATCAAGTATAATTGTATTGGTAAAGCTGGCATGACGGATCATCATGTCTTTAATCTTTAATCTGACGCTAAAGATTCTAACGTCTAAAGACGGTCCCCGCACTGAAAAAAGTAAAGAAAATTAAAACGGCCGCAGACCCATAACGTAGGTATTCAAATGCAGCGGAAAGAGCCAGCTAAGACATTTATGATTATTTTAAATTGAAAAAAAGGCGTTGGTCTCTATGGTTTATACAAAAATATGTCAGGGATGTAAGGGATTATCTCTAAGAACGAAATAGTATAAGTTGAATAATATTTATCTGGTAATCTGCAACAATCTAGTTATTTTAAAATACCACAAGTCGTTTTGAAATAGCAATAAATTATGCTCTCCACTTTTCAGTAGCTTACACCTGAAGCTAATTATTAAACTTTACAATAACCGTCTTAATGAAAGTCATGTTTTCAATCAGCTAAGAGTTTAAACCACTCTTACCAAGTCTTAGCAAATCTAACCCATTTCAGCCCTCAAAGTGAGTGAAAAAGTAAAATACCCAATATGTCGCTTTAGATTTCAAGATACGAAATGTAGCACTTTAAAATGTCGCTGATGGTAGTCTTGACACCTCCGCCCTTCCAGTGTGTCACAATAAGCATAATAGGTGTCCTTCTCTAAACAATCTACGATGGACGGTGATTTTTTGCGGTCACAAGGGCGTAGCAGGCGAAGACAATTGCTTTGGGAGGACACATTCCTGGCTTTCAACTGTTTCGAGTGTGTTTATAGAATACGTCCCTATTCAACTGTTGACGTGTGTGTGTACCCGACAATGACACAATTACGGTTTAGTGCTGGGCCAGCGTTGCAGACGGTCGACCAACACTAAGCTAACAGTGGTTCGTCGTCTACCCAGCAGACACAAGACGTTGAATTAATATTGGATTAACATTGGTCCACCGTCTACGACGATAGATCAACGGTAAACTAATATTGATTCAACGTCTTGTGTCTGCTGGGTATGCGGAGTGTGCACGCGCGATGGCCGCTGTCCGATCACCCGTCAATTCACAGGTTATCGCCCAAGCAAGACGCAACGAAAACGTTGCCATAACGTTGCGCCATCCCCGGCGGCAACGTCAAGGCAGAGCTTTCTCAACATCTAGTATCAGATGGGTCTTTCAAGGACACGAAACAAACAATGGACGCTTGCATTCTGGGATATAATAGAGTGAGGCAAATAATTAGCCCGAAGCCATAATCAAATAGTTTCCGATTTGCGTCCATTTTGAAATGTATGCCTTTCTAAAGATAACCATCGATAATCTGATAATATCAAGACATTTTATTCTCTTTTGAGATTCGATGATAATAGTTGAAATAACGCAATGAATTTGTACGCCATCACAATACAGTAGTACATGGGTGTCCCAGTGAGTTTCTTGTATTTGTATATACGGTGATGTACGAACACGTAGGCCCCAGGCCTATATCATCTAACAGTATGGTCATCCCAGCAAACACGGTACTTTCCAATGTTGTTTTAATGTTGGGCCAGCTGGGATGAGCACCGTATAGCCAAGACAGCCGTAGTACTATTTTCTATTGTAGTTCCGGGCGAACACGAGGCGTTGAACCAATGTTGGATAATATAGGGTCAGCGTCGTAGACGATGGGCCAGCATTAAAACAATGGTGGGTCAACGTCTTGGGTTCTAAGATCTGTGGAATCAATCAAAATTTAGGGCGGAAACTTAACTGGAAGAAGCAGCAAAAAACCACACCCGGGTTTTGACAAACCACACCCGTGGTCCTTAACACGGGTATTAATGAAGGAGGCATAAGCCGAATTCTATTCTGATTCTCAGCTAACTCTGGAATGATAGAGACAAACAAAGGACCTCAAATTGGGATGCATGATTCGTTATTGACAATGCATGGTTTGTTATTGAGTTGTGTGATCTGTAATTTATATAATTATCTGGCATTATGACTCGATCCTAAATAATACCTGGATCGGTCTCAGATCTTTTTTAGTAATAATAATTGCGACTTCAAGAATTGCCATTATTGTTACTCGGTTTTGGGTTGACTCAACATCCCCCACGCCTCAAAACTTGACTTATTTCATTTGGAAGAAGGGAGGTTTCACCAAATAGTCTAGAGTTTCACCAACAGGCGAGTTGTAGAACAAAACATAGGCCCACATAGGCCTATGCTATGAGCACACTCGACAATAGCCCGCCGCGACAGTATGATTACTTGAAAAAGGTTTGGCCGGTGTTAAGAAGTGACTGTCGACCTGCCTTATACTATCAGCTGATTATTTAATTATCATACTATGGTATGTTATATCCCAAGGGTGACCGTCTGCGACGCTCGGCCAGCATTGAGCCAGCACCGTGTTAGCGTCTCGTGTTTGCTGTGTTTCTTTCGTGTTACGTGTTTAACAATTAATATGTGAAAACAAGGTTATTATAGTTAGACTATTGGTGAAAACGCTCAAATATGTATTCCATTCCAAACCTAAACAATAAACAGCAGTGTGTGATCGCGAAGGTGTTTGGCCGCTGTCAAAGTACATTACATATTATGGCGTGATCCGACCAATATACCTGGAGATATTATATTCAGGGCATGTAATAATAGCCGGATCTTTGCTGCATAATGTGCCTATATTATACTAAGTACCGGCTAGGCGGGTCCTTTCAGTCCTTTCGGTACTACGCGAGGGGCTTTGTATGGCGCAATGTCCTTTGATATCAAACAACCACGTATGATTTGTAAATGATAAACTACCCATTTTGACACTAACAAAATAACACCATTGAACATTGAAGGTGTCTACACTCGCACATTATCATTATGTCTACAACCCTTTGATTGCCAAATCGTGTTTTGTTTTAAAAATACTCATATTTGGTTAATTTTAGTAAATATTTGACATCAATGCAGATGAACCCTCAAAATAACTCACAGGAACTTGTATTTGACATGCTAATAAACATAACAACAATGGAAGAAAGGTTGAAAACGACTGCCGTGCGAAGCCAAAAGGCAGTATCTGATTACCTTAAAAGTAGTGAACAGATACTGCCTTTTGAATTTGCAAAACAGAACAGCCCAGCAGACAGAAGACGTTGAATCAATGTTGGTTCAACGCTGGTCAACTGTCTACGGCACTGGACCAACGTTAAACCAACATTGGTTCAACGTCTTGTGTCTGCTGGGATGCCACTTCACTCATTTTGAAAACACGAAATCCAACCGGTACGCTTTTTGTTATATGAAGACACTTCGATATCTTTCACATCAAAACGGTTTAACCCATGCTTTAATCATCAGTTATTAAAAAAAATACAGGTGGTGATCTTAAATAGAGAAGCAACTACAAGATGGCCAATTAAAAACACGTGAAATTGGTCGCTCACTTGAAGCTACCATTTGCGCTAGCAAAACTAAAATTTATTTAAATGGCTGGAAATAGCACAAAAATATTGATTGCGTTGATAAAACGCATGATCTGAGTAAAACAACAATTGCGATTACTAATTAATCTAAAGCTGACAATATTGTGGCAAATGGTCGCATAGATAGGCCTACTTGTATGCGAGTTTTAACTGGACGAAAATGACACAGAGCAACTACTTGAAGCTACTAAAATAAGGTCAAAAATTGACCGAACGAATTGAATTTGAAAAATGAGAAAGAGTGGTGCTGCAATTACGATAGAGATACGCGGTCTTGCACTACTAGTAGCACTACAGTGGAGTAGTATTAGTCAATAGCATCATAAAAGTGGGACAAATTGAGGACACAGACCAAAATTGGCAGGAATGCTCAAAATATCTCGGGCGGGGGCCCTAGGGTAGTGGTTAGCACCGCTGCCTTTCACGCCAGAGTTCGGGGTTCGGTTCCCGGTCTCGGCGGTTTGAAAGAAACAAAAATGTTTCTTCCCCATCCACGTGTGAAAGTCAGTATTGTGGGGAGCCTCCGTGACCGAGAGGTAGCGTGCTCGGCCTCAGACCGCCAGGGCTCGAATTTCGAATCCTGTGTCTAGAGGACAGTGTCATCTCAATCATCTCACCATCCTCAGGAGGTTTTCCTGGCCCAGTTTAGCCTATATCTGCACAAAGGTGGCCTAAAGCCCGAATCATTTCATTTCAAAATATCTCATTCAAGCTTTTCAGAAAGTTCCCCAAGTTTCCTGGGGGTGGAAAGAATTTAATTTGCATATTTCCAAGATGGCCGCTATCAAAAAGGCCAAAACAGTAACTTTTGAACCAAACGAGTGAAAAACATGTGCAATATATCAACTCATACTGAATTTGGGGTGCAGCATTCATTTCAGGGCTCTCTTGATCAGTTTGAAGTAAATTTGTGGTTTTAATGAGCTATTTTGTAAAAGGGAATACAAAAAACAACATTTTTTGACAGTCAATTCTTCCAGTGGGTTCAGAAAGCCCATCTGCCCCCAAAAGACTGCTCGACCTGGTATTTTGTAACTGTAAAATGGGGTGCAAAACGGCTTATTGTAAATGCAGAAAGGCAGGTTGCTTATGTACACTCATGTACCCGTTTCTGATGATAATGACTAAAACTTTAGTGTAAGTGGACACAGACTGTCAATTGTATGGGATATAGTTCGCTGGTGAGTTAGACATACTCATATTTAGATACACTATATATTTAGATGTATGCTATATCGGAACTATAGATTATTGAAATGGTTTTTGTTCAAATGCTCCTGCTTAACATTCTCAATACAATACATAATACCCGCAAGGAGTGTAAACGTTATTTTATCCTACTTCTTTTATATATACGAATACATTAGTGCTGATTATGCATGATTTTGTGCATTTTGTACAATAAATTAGCATATTATCGCCCCTTAATGACCTTATGTTTACTTATAAACCTCAGAAATGAATTCCACAACCGCAAATTGATGGGATTAGATATATTGAACGTGTTTCTAGCTCTTTTGGTTCAAATGTTACGTTCCTGGTCTTTTTCGGTCGCGGCCATCTTGGAATTATGCAAATTAGGTGTCTTCCACCCCCGGGAATGTTGGGGAACTTTCTAAAAAGCTTCAGTGGGGTATTTTGAACCTCTCTGTCGATTTTGGTCTGTGTCCTCGATTTTTCCACCCTAAAAGTCAATATTACTCCACTATTCCCGCGCAAGAAGAATTCTGCCGTAGAACATCCGCGGATCAACATTGTCAGATTGTGTATCTAGGCAGAGCTGAAGGGCACGTTAAGACAACACGTGATGGGCGGGTCACTCAGTAATATCGCTTGTTGTTCTGTCAATGCCAATCAAATACCCGGACTGCATCTACCACCTGTGAGAACGGGTTAGCAGCATAGATTTGATGAACCGATGGATAAAGTTTCAGACTGTAGCCCATCTATGGGAAAACTATGATTCATTGTATGACGGTACACCATTTGCAGGTCATTGTACTAAACAAAAGGTACTGCATACGTCTTGAAATAGCCGTCTATAATTTTCAAATACTTTATTATCCAGTGGCTGCAAAAAATAATTAATCAAAACTGGCATTGCTGACACAATAACTAAACATATATAGCCATATTAAAATCATGTCGGCTTAGTTGAATCCATATCAGCATATTTGAATCCATATCGGCATATCTAAATCTATATCGGCATATATGAATCCATATCGGCATATTAAAATCATATCGGCATATTTGAATCCATATCGGCATATTTGAATCCATATCGGCAGATTTAAATATATATCGGCATATTTGAATCCATATCGGCATATTGAAATCTATATCGGCATATTTGAATCCATATCGGCATATTGAAATCTATATCGGCATACTGTATATTCGCGAGGTTTTAATTTTCGCTAATTTCGCGAGGAGGACAAATTCGCGAATTCAAGAATCTCGCGAAAATTATTATTATAATAGCGTTACTAAAGAAAAATGAAAATCTGCGAATTCTAAGCTTCGCGAAAAGTCTCAAAATCAGAAATTCGCGAAAATCTAAACACGCGAAAATTACCAGATCTACAGTATTTGAATCCCTATGTCGGCATATTTGAATCCATATCGGCATATTTGAAACTATATCGGCATATTTGAATCTATATTGGCATATTTGAATCCATATCGACATATTTGATCAATTTAAAAGCGTTGAAGGGGATGGGAATTCGTCGTGTGGCGTTAGTGATAAATACGGCTTGAACCGATATGTGCTGTTCTCTTTAAATACGTTAAATAGAAAATGCCGCCAACTTAAATATTTAATTGCAGTTTCTTGCAACCTAATGCTTACTGGATCACGCCATGCCTTTTTGTGAGTACCCCAGTAAATGCAAGACGTTGACCCGATGTTGGTTTAATACTGGGCCAACATCGCAGACGTCGGGCCAAGGTAAACCGTCATTGCTTCGACATATCGTGTTCAATGTTACCCTCAAAATTATCATCCGCACCACAAAAAAACATATCACTCTCAGCAAACATAATACGCTCAACCAATGTTGATTCAATGTTGGGTCAGAGTCGCAGACGGTAGCCCAACATTGATTCAACATTGGGTCAGCGTCCCGTGTTTTCTGGGCTGCGCCTCATGAATGATGGTGGTGACATAGGTTGACCATGACCACAAGCCGTGTATATATGCTCGATTATGCGGCATTTATTCGTGTCTGAATTATCATTAGCAGTGATTACTGTGCTCGCCGTATAGTCAGCTGTTGTGGTGACCATATCAGTCCAGAAAGCACAAAACATTTGTATAATATTTGTACAATGTTGGACCAACGTCGAAGACGTTGGGCCGATGTTGTACAAATGTTATACAAATGTGTTGTGTTTACTGGGAGAGAAGTATTACACCGTGATCCAGAGTGTTTATGTGAGCCAGGTCTCAAAGGCGCAAGAACTATCTAGAAATAGTTTGAGCCAAAGAAAACGTCTGGTTTGGCAATCCGATTTCGGATCCAAATTTACAGCCAATCTAAAACAATTTGAACAAAGAAACATATGGTTTGGCAAACCGGTTCAAGATGCAATGACCAAACCGTCATGTAGGCAGGCTTGATGGTTTGGTCACTAGTATACTAATTGAATATTACATGTCATACAGTTTTTTCTCTTATTATTTTGAATAAAATGAAGCGATCATCATCAATATAATGCATTATACTGCAAGCATCGAGGATATGAAATTGCTATATCATTATCATGAGTATACACATTATAATGGTAAGTTACTGCTCTGCAGAGCCAAAGGGCGGTAGCTGCTGACTTGTAAAGTAAGCAGTTACCGTATTTTGGCTTTGAATGAAACCCCAGCAAACACGGCGCACTCACCCAATGCTGTTTCAGTGTTGCCCACCGTCTTCGACGCTGGTGCAACATTGAAACAGCATTGGATAAATGCCCCTGTGATCTCACAGACAGTACATAAACCTACACTATGCAGGGTGTAATTAATAACCAGACATTGGTATAAAGATCAGATCGATATTTCTGCACAATATCTGCGATCAAATAGATTCAGTCACATATAATTGATCAATCGATGGTTAAGGGAGTACGCCAACAACTAAATTTAAGTTCTCGTTGTTACCAAAAAATATTCTACGGGTGCCGGCCGCATCAACAGTTGATGCTTTTATTTGTTATCGTTTAAATGATGATTAGGTTCGAATTATTTTACCAGCAGAAAGTAAGATTCACTAACTGTTGGTGCATTTGGGAAGTTCGCCTTCGTCACAGTAATGATTTCAGCACTCCCTTGATTTCGAAAGTAAGGATCTTTCATCTCATTATTTTCTTGCAAAGGTATATGCTACCACGAAATTGCAGAATTTGTGTTATTTTTTCAACATTATCCGGGACACGCTCTCGGACGCCCCATCTCCCCCCCCCCCCCCCCCAACTGCGCTGTCAAATAACTTATCAAATATATAATCACTCATTCCCCCTCCTTATTCTATTTCAGGATACGCAAATTTTAAAATTTGAACACATACCCCGTAACCTGAGTCGTTATTGTTCTTAAAAACCGAGTTTAGGTACATATGCGTTTCAATTCTGTTAATTATCAATATAATAATGATCGAGTACGCGATACGGGAGTTTGAGCTGTCCCCCATCGACCCAGATTTGATATTTGATATGTGTGATATCCCAGCAAACACGAGTCATTCACCCAATGATGTATCAATGCTGAACCACTGTTTTTGACGCTGGCCCAACATTGAGACAACATTGGGTGAATGCCCCGTGTTTGCTGATATATATCATACTCACGTGCACAGTGTGTTATGTGTACGCCTCGGTGTATTATGATAGGTGATCAGTACGTCACGGCTGACCTCGTCACGGCTGATGACTCAGGTGTCACTCCCTGTATTATGTATAGATGTCCTGTGTAGATCCTGTATATATCCAGACATCGGCAGGGACACGACCCGATCAACCTGATCCCGATGATGTCAACTGTAAGCTGGGCGTCTCGTACTGGATGACGTCTCAATTGAGTAGGAACGTTTTTAATTCCGGTTTATGACGTCGTAATTAATGTGGATACGTCCTTAATTCCAGTTGCTGACGTCTTATTTGAGGCAATACGTCCCAAATTTCAATGGGTATCATCGCTTGCCAACGACCCAGGATCAACCTGAATAGAAAAAAAATTGTCAGCCTTTACACCACGTTCTAAAGTTTAAAATATAATACTTTTTGGGAAAAAAAAACAATCCATGACAATTCTGCAAAAAAATGGGGTTTTATTTATTATGATTATCACATTTTCTGAAATCCGGTAAGCTTCGTCCATTAACCTTTGCACTGCCAAGACCGTGTATATACGTTTTCAAACAAGTAAATAAAATGCCATTAAAATTTGTCACATATCTTGTGGTGGATTCTCAGTTAATGAAATTCAATGGGGGAGATGTCTATTTCTCATAAATAATATTATTTTTCATTCGTTTGAAGCTGGAAATTGCGTCAGCAATTCCAGCTTTAAACGAATGAAAACTACCCACAAACAATTCAGCAGCATAGGGTTAACGCCCGACCTGCTTGACGTGTTTAGTTTAATTCAGTCAGTTTAGTTTATACCTCAGATAAACCGTAGTGACTCTTTTTCTTTAGAGTATGCCCCACTAGAGACACAACTTACACTTAATGTTGATTAAATGTTGGACCAGCAACACATAAGATATTTCAACATTAAACCAGCCTTCTTGTGTTCCCTCAAGACACAAACGAGCCTGCACCACATAGTTGTTATTATGACTTTCCATAGTCCCGAAGTGCCAAAAGTATCGTATTGTGCATTGTAGGTCTCGCAATCACGCCGCCTCAGAATCAAACGCTGTTTTTTACAGTATTAAATTTGCGTGTCATTGTTACGTTTTTATAAACATGATCTCAAATTTATCTTAGATAAATTCGGCGTAAAATTTCGCAATATTATCATGGCTCAATGCGTGACGTATATCTATATTGATGCCAAGATCGATGTGTTTGACTGAAGAGACACATCGCTCGTCACGAACCACCAGATCTCTAAGACTACTTACTGTTCACTCCACATTAGCAAGGAATGCTGCACATCCAGATTTTCTAAATTAGTTATACAGTTCAAAATTAGAACATTTACATGTCTGAGTAATTGTAAATTGTCCACATTATTCCGGGAGAGTAGGTGTCTGTGGCGCGACAGCAAAACCCATACGGCTGTACGCTTGCATAGCATACATAATACAAATAGATATTCGTCATCCAAAATTCCATGTACACCTGCGGGACTATTTGGTCTCCGGTGCTGATAAACTATGTATGATCAAGATTCCTTGGTATGATGATGTCTTTATGGCAACGCTCACAGAATTGATGAGCTGATGCTGTCATGATGTATATAATGTATCCATAACTTACACCGCTAAGCACGACCATATACATGATATAGTTGTTTCATCCTTACCTTACACCGCTAAGCACGACCATATACATGATATAGTTGTTTCATCCTTACCTTACACCGCTTAATCTGTTTTATCAACTGATGAAATCACTGCTATATGGAAATTAAATGAGTGTTTGAACATCAAGATCTGAAAATGGTCGGGCGCAATTGAAACAAATGAGTAATTAAGCAGCCCTCGCCGAGGCTGTATTCCACACGGTCCGCCGCCGCCGCCGCCTCAGCCGCCGCTGTCTCCGCCGCCGCCGCCGCAGTTATTTGTTTTCAAGATAGCTACTAATCTATCAACTTCTGCTTCCTCATACTTCACATAGCCATCACATACCACTGGGGAATTGTTTTGGTGACATTTTGTTCCCCATATCATCAACCCATAACTATGGCCACTAACGAAGAAATGCTCGTCAGCGCATTTCAGGAAAAAATTGCAATCAGATCTTCTTTTAATTTGGCAAATATGTTCAGCTATGTCAGACAATGACCTGATTAACTGTTGGGATCAAACAATTTCAAAATGGCCGTTTAGCGGCCATTTTGAATTTTGAAATATTTACTTAACTCAAAAAATGCAAAATGACTGAACTATGAATATAAAACAAAATGTAATGTCTCACACAAGGAAAACGCCAGTCGGCCGTTTTATGTATTTTTTTGAGCAAAGAATTTTAAAATAGTGGTCGAGCGATAACGGAGGGCTGCTTTCGTGTTCGTTTCCAAACTACTTTTTCCAGTTTTTACTCACTGGAATTGTGGATCGCGGTAGCGAGACACAGCTTCAAATGGGTGAAAATGTGAATTATTTAATTTAACGCTATAAGGATTAACACAATTCTCAGCCTTTTGTGACAGCCGCGAAGCCGGCCCCGATAGCTCATTCATATCAACTGGGGCTTGTAGCCTGGGGGTACCAGGTTCGAATCCCGTCGGGCCAGATATTTGTCATCGTGGTTGTGCATATATAGTGCTCCAAACTGTCTAAAGGCCTGATGTGTGCAGTGCTGCCTATGGTACTCTGTACTTTGAACATGATAAAGAGCCCTTGAAGTCATGCGAGATAAGAATATGGTCCCGGTTTCTGGCTTCCTTCTGTCGAGATTGCCACGATTTTACAGAAAGCGATGTAAAACAATATTCACTCACTTTGTGGCAGCCGCGAAGCCCATCCTCCCGTGGGCTTAACCCTTTGACCGCTAATCGCGCTAATCGCGTATACAATCGTTTCAAATCCAAATAATGTCCTATCAAATGACAGGTTTGAGAGTAAAATATGTGGTCAATTATCAGAAATGACATAGTTTAGGGCCTGTATTTAACACATAAGTAATTTTTAATCAAGCCGGTGAAAATGATCAATTTACAACAGTACAAGAGCGGCGCCGAACGAACAATCACACAATTATACTCACTCCTTCATTTATAACCGCCGTGGATTTAAGTCCACCCATTGAATGGAAAGGAAATCCGACTGGAATGAGCCATAATAGAAAGATAATCCTTCACACTAGCTAGCGCGGATCAGACGACCTGAAAATCAGCGAAATGTGACGTGAAAATGTCCGATATCTGAAGCATTGACGCGGCACGGAGTCTGTCTGAGAGTAACAGTCAGTCAGAAATGGGCAATGGACGCGTCTGACGCGCACAATTTGTACAGTGTGCCGGGCCTGAAACGCCCATTCCCGTGGGTTTGAGAATCTGATCCGGGAAGAGGGGGTGCTCCTGCACCCCTCCTTTTTCAGTGGTTGAATTACATTTTGTCTGAGTTCAAAATCGATCATCATTCTCGTTTTCATTATTAACCCGCTGACCTATACCAGTCTGCAAAGAAGATACATCCCAGCAAACACGAGACGTTGCCCCATTGTTGGTTTGATGTTGGACCAGTATCGCAGACGGTGGGCCAACATCAAACCAACAATGAGGCAGCGTCTCGTTTTTGCTGGGATGTATCTGGATAGCAATTTGCAAAATACGTTTATTTAGCCCCAAAGCACCTGATATCGACTGCTGTTTCTGTGGTTTTGGTTGCACTTTTGTAATCAGGGCCCGTCTTCTCGTACAAGTTACGATACTTCGGCTTGGTCGAGATGGCCAACTCGACCAATCCGAAGCGTACGATAATTCGTAACTTGTACGTGAACACGCGGCACCTTTTTATAGAAGTGAAGAATGGCTCTGGAACTGATACACAATATTGACCGAATAATTACCTAATTTTACAATTCCAAGTAATTTTCAGTCACTTGAAATTGTGTGTCGCGGTAGCGAGACACAATTTCAAGTGACCGAAAATTTAAATTTTACAGCTCAAACCTCTGAAGTTTAAACACTGTTAAAGGAGATGGAAACTGAATCAGACAGATAATGTTTACATTACTACCCCCCTAGCTATCTGCATCAGCCGTTTTATCGCTCCATGATGCCAGCTGTTATTCCCTTTAGTATGAGTTCTGGAACTGTTTTTTCTACTTACTAAACGGATTCAGATGTCGATCTCATGTCGTTCTTATTGTTGGATTAGAGTCGCAGACGGTGGGCCAACATTAAACCGACATTGGTTCAACGTATCGTGTTTACTGGTTTAATGAAAGTTGGTCTGATTCTACAGTAAATAAATTATTCATTTAAAAGACTGTTTTTTCAATTAATTAAATTGTCTGTGTCACCTTGTCAGTCTTCATTATGTCCTCGTTCCACTGTAGGGTGTTTTCATTAGTCCGTGGTACATCCACGCAAACACAAGCCATTTGTGTAACAATAATGTACAACGTCGGCCCTACGCCTTCGACGCTGGTCCAACATTGTACAAATGTTATACAAATGCTTCGTGTTTGCTGGGTTACTGCGTATAAAGCGCTTTGCGTAAAGAGTAGAGGACCCTCGTGTTAACTGATCTGCAGTATTTGCTCACTTTTAAAGTAGGCAGATACTGCCTGTTGGCTTTGCACGGTTAACGCTACCGCATGTCACGCCAGAGTTCAGTGCTATTTCCCTGATCTCGGTATTCAGATGTATCTCCAGGGGTACCCCGGGAACGCGATAACGGGAAAATATCCCGTTTAAGATAAGATAAAAGTTGTCAAACTTACAATGTAACTTGAGTCGACCTGCTATGACGTAAATACTTTTATCATCCGTCATGGTGGTCTTCATGTTTGTATGAGCTAAATGAGAATGCACGTCATGTTGTTTGAAAGATAGGGCCCACTTGGATGCAGAGCGGCGCAACAGGATAGTTAGAAGGTGGAATGCGATTGCATTAGTTTACGACGCATGCAAGTTCAGTTCTGTTGACGCTTATTGGGCAGTATGAAAATGATAGGCCTATGTGCAGTCATATGAAGATCAGTACGTTTTTCGGTCATCGTAAGTATGCTAAACAGAGGAGATATGTTGATAATGTTGGCTAAATTTGTCTCTCTTATTATATAACGGAAGTTGCTGTTGGACGACACATTAAAGCTGATTATGATGAAAAGTTATACATTCCCCACATATTGTACGACAAAATATTTTTGTGCAATTTATGTACAAAAATTGCTCAAATGAGTGGAATATATGACACTTTAGCTCAGAGAGGCCGATCTGCTCGATATATTTTTGCTTGTTTTTTAATGTCGCCATCGCATGTATTGTGCCCTTAGAAATGAACGTTGATAATACTTTTAACTATCAATTCCAAAGGGAGATATATTAAACCATGATATTAGCCTACTGGGCCTGATATATTATTGCAGCTAAAAATGAAATACAGTTTGAAACACATTTTAAACAAAAAGACGGTTTTGGTGTTGAATTTATGTCGCCATTATTTAAATCATGTCGCGCATAATTTGCGCAGTGTTTCTTGCCAGTGATTACTAACTGTTGAAATCCCCACGGATTATCATGATTTCACAAGTTTAATTTTTTGCTTGGAATAGAATGGAAAACTGTAGTTTGATGACACACGGATGGAAAGAAGCCAACAACAACGGGGGTGCCTTCGACGTTGGACCAACATTGAACCGACATGGGGTTAACGTGTCGCGTTGGCAGGACAGATATGCTGTAAAATAGACCAATTACTTGATAGCGCCATCTTGTTTGTGTTTTGGCACTGCTTTGTACAAGTTCACGTGATCAGACATCAGCTCATATTAACCCCTGAAGGAATTGTCACGTCCGCAGCTAAATTTACAGAATAATTATACTAGTGATTTCTTATTTTTGCCACATATAACTGAAGCAGCAGGTATAATTAAAGTGGGCTTTAAACGTTACGTCCGCTTGGATACGAAAGGGTGGATCTGCCACTTTGTAAAGTGTAAGATCCACCCTTTCATATCAAAGGGGACGATTATGTGTCTAGACATAATAAGAAGCTTAATCGGGCCCTCCCCGTTTTATACCAAAAAAATATTTGTTATGTAATTTTAAATGGGATCCGACCGCGGTATAATCCACGAGACATGTCTGAATTACAAAAAAACATTGATCGGAATCTAGATTCATAAAAACTTTCAGCTCTGCCAGTTGAAAAAAATGTGAATGCTTCAGTGATTCCAATGCTGTAAAAAAGTGAGTACTGCCTTTTGGCTTTGCACAGCTGAATGGTGATTCTGTCTGTGTAAATATTAATGTTTACTAGTGTGTTTTTGGACAACAATGCCGGATTAAGTGAACCATCCCGTGGCAAACATCTGCCACTTCAGCCACCTCATATTAATATTAAAAACCAAAGTCAATAATATGCAAGAGAATATGTTAGCCCTTTACTTGCTAATCACTACAAAAGTCGTTTTTAATCCGTTTTATCAGCCGAATGAATAACTGTTATTGGGAATTAAATAAATGTTTAAACATCAAGATTTGTAAATGTTTGGTCCCAATTATAACCACTTGAGGTTGTGGATCGCGGTAGCGAGACACAACCTCAAATGGTTAAAAAATGGAACAATTTAACTTGGCATGATAAGGGTTAACTCTGAATAATACGAACTTGACTAATACTTAAGTTTCAGATTCAAAGATGTTTTTTTGTAATACTACATACAGGTCTAATAGCATATACATATATTATTTCCAAATCATTAAATATAGGCCACCTGTGATCGATTAAGTTGGATACATGACGCGATATAAATTTCGTATGGTATAATTCATATTATTTATGAAATTCTAAACTTAGTAGCAGGCCATTCAAAGTAAGCTGTGTACCTTAGCTTTATCATTGATTTATAGTATTGACATGTCTTACACGATCATTATGGAAGATTAGAATAACCTTCTGATATATACAACTAAATCAGCATTTAGTCAGGGAAAGTTAGCAAAAAATCTAAAGCAAATTCCTTACCAAAATATTTGTGTACCACGGTCTTGTATAATGTATGGACTAGCCACACACAATTTGTTTACTCTGGATATTCATAGGAGGATTTTTAGGAGGGTAAAATCCAAAATGGCCGACTATCTCACAGAAATAACATAGGGAGTGATAATTAATCATCAATTTGTTTACAAATCAGCTGATTAAAGGATTGGAAGTTGCTTTGCAATAAATAAACGACATACAAAAAACAAGATGGCCGCCAATTGTTGTCTTGGAGCCTCTAAAGTTTAAACACTGTTAAAGGAGATGGAAACTGAATCAGACAGATAATTTTACATTACTACCCCCCTAGCTATCTGCATCGGCCGTTTTATCGCTCCATGCTGCCAGCTGTTATTCCCTTTAGTATGAGTCCTTGAACTGTTTTTTCTACTTACTAAACGGATTCAGATGTCGATCTCATGTCGTTCTTATTGTTGGATTAGAGTCGCAGACGGTGGGCCAACATTAAACCGACATTGGTTCAACGTATCGTGTTTACTGGTTTAATGAAAGTTGGTCTGATTCTACAGTAAATAAATTATTCATTTAAAAGACTGTTTTTTCAATTAATTAAATTGTCTGTGTCACCTTGTCAGTCTTCATTATGTCCTCGTTCCACTGTAGGGTGTTTTCATTAGTCCGTGGTACATCCACGCAAACACAAGCCATTTGTGTAACAATAATGTACAACGTCGGCCCTACGCCTTCGACGCTGGTCCAACATTGTACAAATGTTATACAAATGCTTCGTGTTTGCTGGGTTACTGCGTATAAAGCGCTTTGCGTAAAGAGTAGAGGACCCTCGTGTTAACTGATCTGCAGTATTTGCTCACTTTTAAAGTAGGCAGATACTGCCTGTTGGCTTTGCACGGTTAACGCTACCGCATGTCACGCCAGAGTTCAGTGCTATTTCCCTGATCTCGGTATTCAGATGTATCTCCAGGGGTACCCCGGGAACGCGATAACGGGAAAATATCCCGTTTAAGATAAGATAAAAGTTGTCAAACTTACAATGTAACTTGAGTCGACCTGCTATGACGTAAATACTTTTATCATCCGTCATGGTGGTCTTCATGTTTGTATGAGCTAAATGAGAATGCACGTCATGTTGTTTGAAAGATAGGGCCCACTTGGATGCAGAGCGGCGCAACAGGATAGTTAGAAGGTGGAATGCGATTGCATTAGTTTACGACGCATGCAAGTTCAGTTCTGTTGACGCTTATTGGGCAGTATGAAAACGATAGGCCTATGTGCAGTCATATGAAGATCAGTACGTTTTTCGGTCATCGTAAGTATGCTAAACAGAGGAGATATGTTGATAATGTTGGCTAAATTTGTCTCTCTTATTATATAACGGAAGTTGCTGTTGGACGACACATTAAAGCTGATTATGATGAAAAGTTATACATTCCCCACATATTGTACGACAAAATATTTTTGTGCAATTTATGTACAAAAATTGCTCAAATGAGTGGAATATATGACACTTTAGCTCAGAGAGGCCGATCTGCTCGATATATTTTTGCTTGTTTTTTAATGTCGCCATCGCATGTATTGTGCCCTTAGAAATGAACGTTGATAATACTTTTAACTATCAATTCCAAAGGGAGATATATTAAACCATGATATTAGCCTACTGGGCCTGATATATTATTGCAGCTAAAAATGAAATACAGTTTGAAACACATTTTAAACAAAAAGACGGTTTTGGTGTTTAATTTATGTCGCCATTATTTAAATCATGTCGCGCATAATTTGCGCAGTGTTTCTTGCCAGTGATTACTAACTGTTGAAATCCCCACGGATTATCATGATTTCACAAGTTTAATTTTTTGCTTGGAATAGAATGGAAAACTGTAGTTTGATGACACACGGATGGAAAGAAGCCAACAACAACGGGGGTGCCTTCGACGTTGGACCAACATTGAACCGACATGGGGTTAACGTGTCGCGTTGGCAGGACAGATATGCTGTAAAATAGACCAATTACTTGATAGTGTTTACATCTTGTTTGTGTTTTGGCACTGCTTTGTACAAGTTCACGTGATCAGACATCAGCTCATATTAACCCCTGAAGGAATTGTCACGTCCGCAGCTAAATTTACAGAATAATCATACTAGTGATTTCTTATTTTTGCCACATATAACTGAAGCAGCAGGTATAATTAAAGTGGGCTTTAAACGTTACGTCCGCTTGGATACGAAAGGGTGGATCTGCCACTTTGTAAAGTGTAAGATCCACCCTTTCATATCAAAGGGGACGATTATGTGTCTAGACATAATAAGAAGCTTAATCGGGCCCTCCCCGTTTTATACCAAAAAAATATTTGTTATGTAATTTTAAATGGGATCCGACCGCGGTATAATCCACGAGACATGTCTGAATTACAAAAAAACATTGATCGGAATCTAGATTCATAAAAACTTTCAGCTCTGCCAGTTGAAAAAAATGTGAATGCTTCAGTGATTCCAATGCTGTAAAAAAGTGGGTACTGCCTTTTGGCTTTGCACAGCTGAATGGTGATTCTGTCTGTGTAAATATTAATGTTTACTAGTGTGTTTTTGGACAACAATGCCGGATTAAGTGAACCATCCCGTGGCAAACATCTGCCACTTCAGCCACCTCATATTAATATTAAAAACCAAAGTCAATAATATGCAAGAGAATATGTTAGCCCTTTACTTGCTAATCACTACAAAAGTCGTTTTTAATCCGTTTTATCAGCCGAATGAATAACTGTTATTGGGAATTAAATAAATGTTTAAACATCAAGATTTGTAAATGTTTGGTCCCAATTATAACCACTTGAGGTTGTGGATCGCGGTAGCGAGACACAACCTCAAATGGTTAAAAAATGGAACAATTTAACTTGGCATGATAAGGGTTAACTCTGAATAATACGAACTTGACTAATACTTAAGTTTCAGATTCAAAGATGTTTTTTTGTAATACTACATACAGGTCTAATAGCATATACATATATTATTTCCAAATCATTAAATATAGGCCACCTGTGATCGATTAAGTTGGATACATGACGCGATATAAATTTCGTATGGTATAATTCATATTATTTATGAAATTCTAAACTTAGTAGCAGGCCATTCAAAGTAAGCTGTGTACCTTAGCTTTATCATTGATTTATAGTATTGACATGTCTTACACGATCATTATGGAAGATTAGAATAACCTTCTGATATATACAACTAAATCAGCATTTAGTCAGGGAAAGTTAGCAAAAAATCTAAAGCAAATTCCTTACCAAAATATTTGTGTACCACGGTCTTGTATAATGTATGGACTAGCCACACACAATTTGTTTACTCTGGATATTCATAGGAGGATTTTTAGGAGGGTAAAATCCAAAATGGCCGACTATCTCACAGAAATAACATAGGGAGTGATAATTAATCATCAATTTGTTTACAAATCAGCTGATTAAAGGATTGGAAGTTGCTTTGCAATAAATAAACGACATACAAAAAACAAGATGGCCGCCAATTGTTGTCTTGGATTTTAGTAAGGCTTTTGACGTTGTCCCCCACCAACGCCTCTTGCACAAACTTGACCACTATGGAATTCGGGGAACAACTCTTAATTGGGTTCAAAATTAGTAAACTACTAAAAAGTAGTAGTTGATGGCAGCTCTTCAGAATCAGCTCGCGTGAGGTCCGGTGTGCCCCAGGTACTGTTCTTGGAACCCTACTCTTTTTGATCTATATTAATGACCTCCCCTCCACGGTCTCCTCGCAAGCTCGTCTCTTTGCAGATGACTGCCTCCTGTATCGCCCGATAAAATGTCATCAGATCAGGAGCAGCTGCAGAGAGACCTATCTGCGTTACAGGACTGGGCAGATCGATGGGGGATGTGTTTCAACCTCTCGAAATGCTCGGTCCTGAGGGTGTCCAGGCCGAAATAAAAAACTCTGGAATTTGAGTACACCCTTAAAGGCGAAACACTAGTGAACGTCTCATCAACACCATATCTTGGTGTTTGCCTTAGCGAGACCATGGAATGGGAGGCCCACATTAACAAAATTACAAGTAAAGCAAATTCCATTCTGGGCTTCCTTCGGAGGAACCTGAAGGCATGTCCCCCTAAACTAAGGGAGACTGCCTATTTTACCCTGGTCAGATCATCCTCAGATCATCCTCAGCAAGATCAGCAGCAAGATTTGTCACCCAAAATTATAGACAAACAGCCAGTGTGATATCTCTCATTCAGAACCTAGGCTGGACTGACTTGGAAACAAGACGTAAACATTCTAGACTTGTAAGCATGTGCAAAATTTAAAATGAGCTAGTCGAAATTCCTATCAATGACCGTTCAATCCCAGCGGACAGAAGAACACGTGGTGGGCACAATCAGGCCTATAAACATCTTAGAGCTAACACCACACTGGGACAAAATTATTTTTGTCACCGAGCTATCCCTGATTGGAATTCTCTTCCGGCAGCTGGCATATAATTAAAAACTGTGGCAGCGTTCAAGAGTCAGCTGGTTGACTAAGTCCACCAGCCCTTTCCCCCCTCCAGTCTGATACTCCAAAAAGGAGGTGCTGCTGGCGTACCAATTCAAAGTTCAAATTTGTCAATGATGGAATATTTTTTGCGCCTATGTGTAGTCTATGTGTCAAATTAAATTTCATTTCACTTTCTATTTTTTCTATGTTTCACAATATTTTTGCTATTATTTGAAATTATTTTTATAATCTTTGGATGTGGCTTTGATAAGCTTATTAGTCTAGTCGAAAAATATCGTGTATCTAGCTTGTAAAAAAAACATGGAAAACGATTAGCTTTTTTCACAAGCTGAAAAAATGTCCGACGTGTCATTTTTATGTAAATTTGTGCCGCCATTACCGAAAAATCTATATTGAGTTATAGCTCGGTCAATAACACAGAAAATTTACTGATCATTTTAGAAGTGATCACATCCTCCTCAATAATTATCTCAGACACTACAAAGATGGTCGTGGCCACTAACAAACTGATGTCAACCACTGAAGCCACTTCAAAAGTGATCTCAGCCAGTTCAAAAATGATTTTGGCCACCGAAAAAGACACAACCACTTTAAAAGTTATCGCAGCAACTACAAAAATGATCTTGGCCACTGAAAAAGTGATCACAGCCACTTTAAACGTTGTCTCATCCACTACAAAAGTGATCTTGGCCACTGAAGGAGTGACCATAGCCACTTTCAAAGTTATCTTAGACACTATATAAGTGACCTTAGCCACTGAAAAAGTGTTCACATGCTCCCTGATAATTATCTCAGCCACTACACATGTGATCTTGGCTACAAAAAAACTGATGTCAGCCACTGAAGCTACTTTAAAAATTATCTCATCCACTACAAAAGTAATCTTGGCCACGAAAGAAGTGACCACAACCACTTTAAAAATTATCTCAGCCACTATATAAGTGATCTTAGGCACACAAGAAGTGATCACATCCTCCTTAATAATTATCTCAGCCACTACAAATGTGATCTTGGTCATTAACAAACTTATGTCAGCCACTGAAGCCACTTTAAAAGTTATCTGAGCCACTACAAAGGTGACCTTGGCCACAAACGAACTGATCTTGGACACTGAAGAAGTCATCACAGCCACTTTAAAAGTTATCTTAACAATCACATAAATGATCTTGGCCACTGAAGTAGTAATCATAGCCTCTTTAAAAAGTATATCAGCCTCCACAAAGGTGATCTTGGTCACTAGGAAACTGATGTCAGCCAACAAAAAAATGATCTCGGTCAGGTCACTACAAAAATGATATTTACCACTGAAGAAGAGATCACAGCCACTTTAAAAGTTATATCAACCACTATATAAGTGATCTTAGCCACTGGAGAAGTGATGACATCCTCCTTGAAAATTATGTCAACCACTACAAAGATGATCTTGGCCACTAACACACTGATGTCAGCCACTTAAAAAGTGATATCGGTCACTACAAAAGTGATCTTAACCATTGAAGACTTTAAAAGTGATCTCTATCACTGCAAAAGTGATTTTGGCTACCGAAGAAGTCATCACGGCCTATTTAAAAGCTATCTCAGCCACCACAAAGGTGATATTGGCCACTGAGGAAGTCATCACAGCCATTTTACAAGTTATCTCAGCCACTACAAAAGATATTGACTCACCAGTGCTGTTATTAGAAGCTAATTCAAAATATGTATTGAACTAAATAATTATTATCATTGGGATTTGTGGCGCTTAGACTTTCATGACAATTTTTTGTTTTCGATCTACAATAAGACCAGAATCGTTTAGGGTTTTCCTTTAGTGTGTCAGGCAAATCAGTAATGAACTGGTTGTGCTTGAACTGCAATACTTTATGTAATTCATTTCTTACTTTTCTAAATGTATTCCAATGATGAGCTCTTCAAAACTTCATAACTTTGTCCAAGCTTGCTTCTTTTTTAGACGTCTCACTTCAGAGTCAAACCAAGATGGTAAATTCCTAGGGGTACATTTGATCTTCTTATGGTAATTTGGGGTACACATGTTTTAACAGCATCATCATAGCACTAGAGCCAACATTCCCAGTCCAGATGAACATCTATGTTATTAGTACATTCGACTGTCTGGATCATTTTGCCACTCGACAAAGCTCTTAACTTATTCCAATCTACGTTTTTACATGCACTACACATACACTATATTTATTCACACATATCTAATAGAGACAAAAGAAAGTGTTATTCCTAATTACAGACAGCAGACCTGTTCACATTTAACATGTATTATCGGTAACATAAAATTTGCATGTTGCACTTCTCAAACCGAGCGTCAAGCGTGAACATCTACTGATCACTATCGTGTTTTGCTGTTTTTGGCGGCCATGTTGTTTTTTCTCCTGTTGATATTATTTACTTTAATACTACATTTAACGTAACTATCTACCCACCGCTGATAAAATATAGGGTAAATTAGCATGCCATGACAAAATATGTCTGGTTTCGTTTTTTGTATTACCGATTTCGGCCTTCATACATTTTGCTCTGTAAAAAACCCTCCTATGACAGTTGAGCGTAAACAAATTGTCAGATAATAGTTAAGACCTCATCCTATACAATGGTAAAAAAAAATTTGGTAAGGAATTTGTTTTAGATTTTGCTAAAAAATCGCTTAACTTTCCCTGACTAACTGTGCGTAGATTGATATTTTCACAATATTATAATCTGGGCTACGAAATGACACCTGTGTTTGCAAACACGAGACATTGTACCAATGCTGATTTAATTTTGGGCCACTGTTGCAAACGGTGGCCCACCATTAACCCAGCAATGTGCAAAGTCGCGTGTTTTCCGGGAGTATTTGAGGGTCGGCGACACGTAATATTCAATGTTAAATCTGCGTGCAAACATTTGCCCGCGCGATCCCGAGCATTGTGTAAACTTCGCCGAAGTTTGCACAACATAACCGACCTCGGGGACTCTGGTTCCCATGTCCCTGTATTAGATGTCTATCCAAAACATTGATTATCCATCCACCTGGGTGAATCTAATCACAGAATGAATGAAAAATAAACAACTGAGGGGTGGCCTGGCTGCAGCGATATTAGTGTCCGCTATTTATACAAATCCGGGGCGATAATCGTGATATTGCCCTGGGGAGTTTGTGTACTCCTACTGGATTTTAGTAAAACGCCCACTCTCTCTGAACACTCTAGGTGGGATGTGTGTCCAAGGCGAGACGAATTTAATTTTGAAGCTGTGGCGATTTGGAAAGTTGTGTCAAATCAGCGAGATTTGAAGCTAAGTAGTTTTGATCGATAGTGACAGTGCGAGTCCTCGCATCGCAACACTCAAAAGTGGACGTTCTAGCTTTACTTGACCCGTTAAAAACGATAATCTCGACTGAAATGACTTGATAAGCCACTTAGCATGTTGAAATAATAGTTTTTCAAGGTATAATAATGGTCGTCTTTGATCAGCATGATATAAAAGACTAGGTCTCCGTTTTGACAAATCTCCTTTGAAAATATGGATCGCATGTGTAACAATTTTATAGAAAATTCTAATATAAAAACTTTTGAGTTATTGTGAACATTTGACCCGCATAAAACGTAGCCTCTCTGAGCTGATTTACCCTGCTCTTAAATGCTAAGTTTCAATTGGCTTATTACTTGTTTTGAAAACGTGCAAACAAATTATTTTCAGAGACTTTAAACATGTGGTTCCGTACGGTTATTTTCACTGTATCTTCAATCGTACAAAATAAAGTATCTTGTTGAGTCTAATTGTGGGGATATTTCAGATACTGCCAATATATAATGAAACCTAACTCTTACAGCGCGGGGATCGACTTTAGACGTCAGAATCTGACGTCTGTAGACGGCAGATTCTGACGTCTAAAGTCGATCCCCGCACTGTGAGAGTGAAAATATGCATAATGACCGTAAACCCGTAACATAGGCTTTCAAATTAGGCGGGAAAAGCTAACTAAGACATTTATGATGATTTTAAATTAAAAAACCCTTTGGTCTCCATGTTTTCTGTCAATACTTCAGCGTTTTAATGGTTGAAGTAGATTTGTAGTCTGACAGCTAACCTGCATGACAATTTCCTCGTCAATTAACTCCCTCTTTGTGTTCTTTTAACGGAACACACGCAATGACACTCAGTGGCCATACATATAAAAAAAAACTTATTTCCCTGTGGTGAAAACCTTTTAAACTAGAATTGTGACTTTCATTAAACCACAGTCATAAATCTCATAAGCTGATTAACACACAGCGTTGCTCACGACATTAATATCACATATTGCAATGGTATTTTTTATTCAGACCCACAATTCCAAGTTGGTGAAAATTACATGCATATGTTTGATTTTACAATTTTTTCACTCTGAAAAACAGCGTTAATGTAAATGTTTTGAAAGGCCTAATGGGTTAATGAAAGTGCCAAACCTTTTATCTTTACGTACTTTAAAAGTGACTTCACTTAACTTTAATTTACGGGACCCTATCTGACCATGATGACAGCCAGATATAATTATGTTCAAGTGGGTGAAATTATTTCGATTTATCTAATCGGATGCCAAGTATTTTTACCCTTTATCTTCTTGAAATTTTCACCTAATCGAAGTAGTGAGTGACAATGATATGATTCATATTTAAATAATTCGGGACCGAACATTTGCAAATCCTGATGTTTAATTACTAATTTCATTCACAATAGATATTATTTGATCTGCCAATAAAACATGTAAAAACGATATCATGGTCAATATCATGGTCAATATCATGGTCAATATCATGTTCAATATCATGGTCAATATCTTGGTCGTGTTTATCGGTTAAAGAGTTACACCCTACTGCTCCAAGTACTATAAACTGATAAAAAAATGCTCAAAAACATTTGTAGTAATCCTTGGCACCCAAAGGTTCAGAAGCGGAAGTTGAATGAAGAATGTCGTTTTAATTTCCAGCAAATAAATGCAGCTATATCCCCGTCCGGAAATAATTTAAAATACAGAGGACTAATATTTATTTTGTTTATATCGTATTATATAAAATATTATATCAGCTGTAAATCTTTTATTTATTATTGTTTAATACATCATTTACTCAGTTGGCATCCATGACAGCGACTTTCAAAGTCTTTATGGATGTCTCTTTATTCTGTAGTGGAAATTAATTAGCACAGTCACACTCTCGGAAGTATTTCGCCTAAATATGTGTCATCTACTCGTTACGGCCATAGTGGTTTATAATGATTTAATTTAATGCTAATTGTCTGCTCCCACGCTATTAAATACACGGGCGAACATGATTTAGTATGACCGTTTGTGGGCCCTACGCGTTCCCAGCAAAAACAAGACATCGACCCAAAGTTAGATTAACCTTGGTACACCATCTACGAAGCTGGTCCAAGATTTGTCCAACAATGGTTGAACCTTTTGTATCTGCTGGCTACTGATTTATATTTCACCCAAATGACCTTCGTCCAACACTGCCCCAACGGTAAGCCAGCGTCTGAGGCGTTAGCTCACCGTTGAGGCAGTGTTGAGAGTATTAATGTACGTTAACTGGTTGTCAAGCATGGTTATTTATCAAAAGAATAAAGTACTGCTGAGTCATCCGGGCAGTCTGTACGAATCACTAAACTAAATTTTAAATATGATTGTTGAAGGTGTAAACATAACTCATCAGCTGTCACATAATTATTCAATCATCAAGAATTTGTTCTGTGCTGCACGTTTGTTGTGTGCTGCACGTTTGTTGTGTGCTGCACGTTTGTTGTGTGTTGCACGTTTGTTGTGTGCTGCACGTTTGTTGTGTGCTGCACGCAAAAAAGCTGCGCCTGGCGCGTGGGTCTAGCCATGGCTGGACAAGATGGAGGTGTCGATAATAAAGATACGCACGGGTTCAAAATAATAATTTGTTTGGAATTTATCCAGATTAGTCATTGCACTGGAAAAGATATTCATTAAACAAGAATCATAGCAACTTAAATAGTTTAACCTGCTTTTCAAATCGTAGCTATTCGCGAGAGTCTCCGATCAATATCCGGTGACAAAACATTCGTTGTGATTAAAATTACGCATGTGTCATTTTGCATTGAAGATGATACGACCCCTCAAGCCCAAAAGATCCGCATACATTTACGCCCAGCAAGACAATCGTAAGTATGTGACCTAAGGTTTTTTTTTAGCTATTTTCAGTGATTATCATGATTATGTCCGTGATGATTATATTAGAAGAACCCCAGCTCAGGTATTGATAATATGGTATTGGGGAGGGAGGGGAGTATGAATTTTGGAATTGAACACGTTTACAATCTTCCTTGGTTTGATATTCTCAAGGTGATCGCATTGAAGAAACCGGCTCAGAACAGCACATGCATCAAGTCATGTGAAGGTGGATTTTCGTTTTACCAAATAATAAAAGTTGTTTCTTTTTATTTCCAAAGTGTTCAGGAGAGTCTGTTTTCTATTAAAACTGGTGTTGACCCTTTCAGCGCTGATCACGACTAAAATGAATTGTGATCATTTTATTACCACTTGAAGCAACATCTCTGGATTGTGGAATATTTGGCTAATTGGTGTTAAACACATGTATGTGATAAGAGCATTTTGTATCCAGTTGAAGTTGTTTTTCCCTACTGCGATACACAAATGTAAGTGGGTACAAATGACTTTATATAAGTTAGCGTTTTAAGGGTCAATTTATTCTAATACAGGTACGTTTACGTTCACTGCGCACACCTGTATAATTAAGCCTCCCTGTCAGCCTGGTCAGCGCAGGCTCAAGGACAATATTTTGATTTTTCACCTTGGTACATACCGAATGAATGAATGAATGAATGAATGAATGAATGAATGAATGAATGAATGAATGAATGAATGTATGAATGAATAAATGAATGAATGAATGAATGAATGAATGAATGAATGAATGAATGAATGAATGAATGAATGAATGAATGAATGAATGAAGAATTGAATGAATGAATGAATTAGACCCCTTTTGTGCGCATACAGGTTAAACTGGGCCAGGATAAGACACTGCCCAGCAAACACAAAATATTTGCATAACATTTATACAATGTTGATCCAACGTCTTGGACGTTGTCCAACATTGTAGAAATGTTATACAAATGTTTTGTGTTTGCTGGGAATGGTCGAGGTTTGAGCGCTGGTGAGACTGAAAATGTTAGCCCTCGGTCACAGGGATTCCCCATAATACTTAATATGTACGAGTGAGCGAGGACGAAACATTTTAATTTGTCAAATCTTAATACCAGAACAGGGGACGCGCCTGCGAGCTCCGGTGTGACAAACGGCAGTGCTTAGATACCGTCCCCATCCGCTACACACCGAAACATGAGGTTCTCGAACGTTTGGCTGTACAGTAAAATGCATGTTATACTTGTCTAGCTTGTAAGGAGTAGTGGACTTAACAGTGTTATTAGATGTATAATTATAATGAGGAATATGATTGTATTTATATACTATTTTAGAATTTCACTATTATAACTATTCGTCATGTATTCTGCTCGCAAAGCCTAAGGGCACTATCTGTTTACTTGTAAAGTAAGCAGATACTGCCTTTTGGCTTTGCACGACAGCATTGCTCTCTGTCACTTGATAAATCGCATCTAATCTAACACCTGAAGCATCCGACCTCACAGGTGTGTCAAGACGAGCCAGTTATGTGTGCAATATTCTTGAAATATTTGGTAACTTACCGGACAATGTTATCTGGTGCTGTTATTCAACACACGCCCTATAAGTAAACACGTCCCGATCGTCTGCTGATTCAGATACGTCTCTCTATTTAAATCCAGCTTATTACGGCTTGTTACATCCAAGGGGATTTGAATCTATATAATGCTTTGCTGGTGTGTCCCGGTAAACTTCTTGTAGTAATTGTCACTGTTGGAACTTCACAAAGCCTTCGATCTAGTTGCCCGTACCAGTCACTGTGAGTGTGGCTGATTAATCATTGTCGGCCTGTCCATGTGCGTGGTTCGGGCTCGCTGTTTGTGTACCTAGCAAACGGGAGAGGATGGTCCTGCGTTGTTTACGTGTTGGTCGAGCGTCTACGACGCTGGCCCAACTTGGAACCAACGCTGAGTGAGGGTCTCGCGCTTGCTGTATGCTCGCTGTGGCATGTTGACTGGTCCGTGAAGTCCCCCGTCAAAACCAAGTATATCGCGCTGTGCGATAGTCAGTCTGGCGCGAATACACCCACGCAGCGTCACGCTCCGTAGCCCCGAGAAGGTATTGTGAGGGTTGTGCAATTCACCTCTGTCATTTACATGAGGAAAATCCAAAGCTTAATTACACACACGGGACAAACTGTGTAAAACTTTGAGTTTGCGGCGTTTATTGTCATACAGAACGGTCGCCGCGTGTTGTTCCGGTTGACGGGACAGGACGAATTCAATCCCAGGTGGGTGCCGAATTCCACAGTGCATCGATTTATTGTTACATAGGGCTCACTGGCTAACATGGCCAATAGGCAGTGTTGACCCGATGATGTGCCGATGGTCCGCGTTTCGATGAATAAGGGGTTTCTTCGGACCGAGCATTGCCAGACACCAAACCATCCAAGTGTATCACCCCTCACCCTGCTTTCATCAGCTTAGTTTATCGACTGTACTGTCCACATACATCACTCGTGCATAACTGTGACAAACATTCCACTAACACCAAATGATCTCTGACATGATACCCTGATTGTCCCTAATTTGAATCGGATAGCACACTTTGTTCTGGTCTACTTTAAACTCCCTTTTGCCACTATTCACAACTCCTCGTAAGATCCAAATACATCGCAAAGTAACAATTATGTAATTACCAAAATCCTATGGCCTATCCACAAATACATAAACATAATAATGATTTAGAATATTATAAGAAAATATTCTGCTTTTTTTCACATTTTAATTTTCCTCCACTTTAAGTTGTGAATCGCTGACGCGACCCACAACTTAAAGTGAGAGAAAATTATTACCTGAGAATTGGCCATCTTCCTACATGGACTGTTTCTGGCTAAATAGGTTGATCCTGTTGTAAAGAAACTTAGTGCAACACGGTCATGCGACGAGGCGCGACTATCTACACTGTAACTGCATTACCTGTAGCAAGTGAACGTTAGCCTACGTTTTACTGTTGGCATATCCATGTCTATCATGTATATTGAAATATAAGGACGGCATCCATTGTAATTACAAACCTCTTGAAGCAAAGTGTCAACGCAAAGCAGATATAAACAGACACCTAATAAATTCCTATTTGAAACCATATTTCCGAGTTTAATTGTGGTAACATATTTAATAACTTATCTGATACTATGTGTACTTAAAGTCAGTTTGTATCACATTGATATCAATGTGTACCACAACAATTCAACAATAGTGATTATTTTGAAATATTTCAACATATTCAGTTCATTTTATTATCTGTACTTTAACGGATTGTATGTTTCATCGGGGAGATTGATTGAGGCATATTGGTGCCTACTTGTTTTTTTTCTGTATTGCACACACGTTGGTGTACATTATTTACCTGTCTGTATTTTGATAGAGCTGCATAACTTATACCTGATAAAAGACCACAATAGTAGAACGATAAAGATCAGGTGAAGCTGTTTGGCTGGATAGGTGCTGTTTGGCTAGGGGCGCCTAACCATATGTGCCAAATACGATCTCACTCATATTAGACGTTCTATGTACAAAAGGTGGTCTAATATCCTACTGATTGATTATTAATTGATTGATTAATTGATTAATTAATTAATTAAATAATTGATTGATTGATTGATTGATTGATTGATTGATTGATTGATTGATTGATTGATTGATTGATTGATTGATTGATTGATTGATTGATTGATTGATTGATTGATTGATTGATTGATTGATTGATTGATTGATTGATTGATTGATTGATTGATTGATTGATTGATTGATTGATTGATTGATTGATTGATTGATTGATTGATTGATTGATTGATTCATTCATTCATTCATTCATTCCTTCATTCATTCATTCATTCATTCATTCATTTATTGATTGATTATTTTTTACGATGACGCAATATAATCTCCATTCAAAATATGGACGTCCGAACCGAAACAAACATTTCATCCACGCATATGACTACGATGACATGAATCAAACAGCAGTAACTGCTCGCTTTTTAAGTTAGTAGTTACTACTGTTTGACTTTTCAAGGCGGTATACTTGAAGATTTATGTATTTATGGAGACTTCAGAGGTTGCCGAAATGAACGTGAAAATAAATATTAGATTAGTAGCAAGTTGTGCATTTAAACGACATTGTTGTTATTAGTAATTTGTATTCCTATTTGAATTATATTACACATCTGGGAAATATATGAATACGTAAGGAATCGATGGTATTATTCATTCGCTTTATTTACATACTGCCTTTTCTCTCGGCCCATCTTCATAGTTATAACACTATAATGCAAAATTTCCATTAAAGCTGTTATATTTTACTCGCATTCTGAGTAAAATGACTCACATAACTAGATAGGGCCACCTGGTGACTGAGCTGGCAATTTAATGCAATCCGTCTCCGAACGGACAGCATATAGATCGCCAGAGAGCAGGGAACAAGAGTAACCTCTAAGATGTATACTACCGTGCAAAGCCAAAGGCAGTAATAACTGCTTACTTTATAAGTAAGCAATTGCCTTTGGGCTTCGTAGGGCCGGAAAATTCCCTCATCTCCCTCATGGTTGTCTCAAAGGTGAAATTTGCCAGGTGCTCTACATCTAGTAAAAATTACATTTTATTATAAAAATACTCAAGTTCAGTAATAATCACATATTTATAGCCACATCACCAAATGTTAAGACATGATGGACAGTTTTTGGTACGTGTTCTCTGATGGAAATGAAACGAGCTCTTAGGATTCGGGAGAATTGCCGACGATTAAAGTGCAAAACCCCCCGACGAAGGACGCGACGAAAATCGTGTGATTAAAATAGTGTGCTATAAACTTAATGAATAGCTGTATTGGTTTTCCTCATGGGCCAGAATCCTAAATGTCCAGGATATATTTATTGAAAGAACCAAGGAGACAAGTATATCTTCAACGTGTAGGCCTATTCTTCCCACCACACAGTGTATAGTAGGGCAGATAGCAAAACCATTGTGCAAAAGTTCACAAAAGCATGACATTTTCCACACATCATCTCTATGCCTTCCAGCTTCTATTTAGATGTGGAACCACCCTGAGTCTGTTTTCGGATGACCTTGAGAGGTCTTCAAAGTTTAAGTCTAGGTCAATGCATATTGTTACAAGTTTAAACTATTATAAGTCTACTTTTCTCCATTATATCGATATTTTGTAGCCTCTATTAACCAACTGATTAAAAATAGTATTAGTAATATTTGTGTTTTTATGTAATATTGACTTTGGTTGACCCTGAAGGTCAAATATGAAAAAATTGTAGACCTATTTGTTTACTTTCTGAGTTTGCATCGTCTAATATCACTTTCACACTGTTACAATGTAGGACCTAGATGTAAGTGTTCAGGCAACGTTTCCCTAGTTACCTACGCCAAAGGAGGTTATGTTTTATGTCGTGTTTGTTTGTTTGTTTGTTTGTCTGTCTGATTGTCACTAGGATTAGTTACCCAGTAATGAACGGATTTGCATGAAAATTGTATCAGAGGTGTTATCGAAACAAGGAACAAACAATTACATTTTGTGGATGATCCGGATTACGATCCGTTTCCACGATCCAGAATTCTATTCGGATCGCGCCGGATTACGATTCGGATCGTGCAGTGGAAGTTTACAGTCCCTTGCTGACTGCCTTGTTACCACTATATTGAGGGGTTTCATTAGGTCATTTTTATTTTGTCTTTTTCACATTGGCAATTGAAAATATGTTCATAACTGCTTTTTGCTGATAGTATAACTTATTACAGACAAATGCGGTTACTACAAAACAGTACATCAGACTTCTATACTCTTAGAGCTAATGACATAGGATTAATAGTCGCCGGCATAACACTAGCACAACATATTCTAATTTTGGTGATGAAATGTAGAAAGGGTGTATAATTATGCTGGTAATGTAACCTGCCCGGTCTATGTAGAACTGTACATGTATATTTTATCAGCTTCACCTGCTTCCGCAAATTTGAAAAGGAACACCTTCTTGTATGCTATTGATGCATCTTCATTGTGTTGATTTCTGCTTGTCGTAGCTCTACTTGGTAATAGTAGTATAACGTTGACCTCTCTGCCCACTGCTCCAAACAATTAGAAAACATGTTTTCAGTATGACCAAACATAGCAACACCAACAGGTATCCACCACTGACTGGGAACTGTACTTCTAACTGAGTTATGTGCCAGAAAACAAAGGAACATCCACAGTGTCCAACTAGTACTGACCCAGAAAACAGGGGTATTGGGTACACAAATTTGTCAAAAAACTTGCATGACTTGAAACAAATTGTTTCTTTGTCTTATCCTACCGAGAGATCTAGTCAGATTGTCCAGTTAGACTATAGGTACTGGTTGTCTTTAAGTACTGTTCATCAGGTCACATCACAGCCTGTACCAGGAAACACTGGATGTTTGCATTTGATCGTACTAACTATGCACTGACAGAGCAAATATGTGAACTGTGTCACTTTAACGAAAGCACCCGACAGTCTTGATAGATTTTGCTGTGGGAAAATCTGTGGTTTACAAAGCATCGCAAGCAACTCAGCCATCGCAATTGACCATTGCCACGAGCAGTTAAATTGTGTAGTCAAAGGAGTACTGATTATTGGATTAATATAATATCCTGCAGCTTGGAGGCGCTAGTGGTGGCTATCCTGAAGTAGACAAGAGTGAGAGGAAATCATTGTATCTGACCGTCACAAGGGAGCAGGGATACACCATGAATAATATCCAGGGGTGCAGCCTCACACCATTATATGATAGATGGGAAAACACTTTTGGAAAACACTAATGACTTTATGGTTTGGGACACAATATAAAATCAAGGATGGAACAGTTTCCTTCACCGCAGTGGAAGAGGGAAAAGTAACTGGCCAAGAGTTGAGCCACCCGCAAAGCTCCCAGATAACTAGAAATACTTGTTACAGGTTGATTAGAACAGACCGCCACACTTGCAGCAGGTGGTGGGAATGAAATATATGCCACTCGGGGAGCATCTGTGTTATGTTTGGGTGCAACAGTGGACATTACAGGCATTTAGAACTGGCTGAAATATCCGTTTCATAGCTGTTTTTCGTGAAATTGCTCATTCAATGGGCACAGCCTGTCTTGCCCGTCTTCCACACATGCACTGGGTGTGATACAGTGAAAGATGGAATATAAGATACCACGTATGTATCACTGTATGTTCTGAGGCAACTGATGTAACGACTGTATGTTCTGAGGCTACTGATGTTATTCAGGAGCTGAGCACCACACATATCTCTGAGAAAATTGAGTCACGTATTGAGAGATTCGTCATCCTGATGTACGACGGAAAGAGTTACCTAGATGACATCAATGCAGCCAAGAAAGGGATGGTCACCAACTAATATGAGGCAATTGGAAAAAATTCTCCGATAAAGGCAGCTCTACAAGAAAACACTTCACAATGCCAACCATTGCCCCAGGCCACCTGCCTAACGTCTGCCATATCTAGTGGACTGAGGCTGGACAAAGGACCAGAATGGCTGCATTGGCACCGCTGTTGAGTGTGAGAACCAGGGTACCCCGCTGGCAATCTCTGCGAAGATTATGGTGGATACTGCATCTTCCCCTGGATAATTGATGTAGACTAGTGTTTACGGTGATTTGGTGTCTAGTGTCTCTCTTTAAAAGTAGTAAATTCAGTATCTTATTACTATAAGATTAAGTATCTTATGGCTATATACGTGAGTGGTATGTTGATATTTGACGTAGACTTTAAAGGTCACCCAAGGTCAACAGTTAAGACCCTCAAGGTGGTTCCACATCTGAAAATGTTCATTAAACCCTTAAGATGTTATGTGGAAAATGTCATGCTTTATTGAACTTTTGCACAATCCTTTCGATATCTGAGCTTAACAGCTCTACTAGTACGCGTCTATACGATGTACCTGGTACACACAATGTAGGCCTACCCACCCAATACCGGTTCAATGGTGGGCTAACGTCGCCTATTGCTAGTTCAATGCAGGTCAATCGTACTCGACGCTGGCCCAACATTGAAACAGAATTGGGTGATTGTCCCGTGTTTGCTCTGACTGCCATACGGGTGACGCTTTTGCCCCGAAAGGCCACCACTCGGATAACACGATACATTGCTCAATTGTGAAATAATGTCGGGTCACCGTCTGTGACGCTGGGCCAACAGGATTCCAAACCAAAGCCCTTTAAGCTCCTAACCACGAATATAATTGTGATTATTTTTCTTCTGCAGACTTTTTAAACACGAAAGTACTAAACCCAGGAACCTCAAACGTTATAATGCACATGTTCATAAGGACTGGTGTGCAGAAACGTCAACCGTTTCCCAAACACAAACTTAGGCAAAATTAACTTATATGATGCCGGCCTATGGACGGTCCTAACTAGAGAAGGATTCCCTGAACACTATGAGGGCTATTGAACACATTTCAAGCTGTTTAGTGGTGCAGTCATCCATTAAAAAGGACTGATGATGACACATACTTGGTCGGGTATCATTTCAGCACACATTTTTAGGAAATCTTGGGCAGTGCTGATAAATATTGGGAGGGGTAATGCCCCCATGTTTGTCCTTATTACACCCCCATTTTTCAAGGCTCAATTAAACAAGCAAAATTACAATTATGCTGCAGGGTGTAGCATCAGCTTGGGCTTCCATCGCAAAAGATTGATACATAATTATGTATGAAGGTTGACATGGGTTAAGGTTGTGCTTTATTGCGTGGATGCCGCTCAAAATAAACGTGAATGTTATGTCAAGGTCATGTAAAATGTCAGGTTTATCAGTTTATGGGTGATGTGTACTAAATGCGTAATGATTGGGTAATGCGTAATGATTAGGTGTGCAACCATGCAATCCGCACATCTACGGTATCTGTCATCTATGTATTATTATAGCATTTTAAGCATGATGAGGATGATACATGTAGATAGACAGATAGATAGATGTTTAATTGACAAAGTTTTAGGTCATTGAAGTCAATGTATGGCTTGTTTCAATATACTCTTTGATAACCAAAATATATGGTTTAGTGAAAATATCAAGTCTCTATCTCAAAAAGTTATAATAATTTTATTGATTTTATGGCGGCCATTTTGAATTTTTCGTTCCAAAAGAATCCTTTAAGAATGACACCTCTACATCGGCCCAGATATTATTATGGGGTGCTATCCATACACAATCAAAATAGAAACTTTTATCAGCATAAACAAGGCTACCCCCATGATTACCGAACCACATTGATTTTACAAACAAAAATACAAAAAAAAACACTCTGCACACTCGGGGACCGTGTTTAGAGGGTTAACGAAAGAGCCAAGGAGACCAGTTAAAATATATCTTCAACTGTATTCCTCCCACCAGCATTGCAGGTGCTGGCCAACATCCATTCGATACTTGCAAGTGAATGGGGCTGCCGCGTGTCTCTACGATACACACGATGTAGTCCTATCACCCAATTCCGGCTCAATTGCTTGTTCAATGATGAGAATTTTTTTCTACGACGCTGGCCCAGCACTACACCAACACTGGTCTGCTGTATACTTAGCGGCTACACCCCATCAAACACGTTCCATTTACACGTGCTTTCATACTCCCGTCGCCAGAAAAGCAACTACCCTGATAACACGATACAGTGGCCCAATGATGATGTAATGCTGGGCCACTGTCTGTGAGCTTGGGCCAACATTATTCCAACCTAACCTTTGTAAGCCCTAATCACGAATATAATCGTGAATATATTTATATTTGACTTGTTCATAGGACTGTTCCTCAGAAATGTCAACCGTTTTCCGCACACGGCACCCCTTTTTCCCGCAAATTCAGATACACATATTAGTGCAATAAACTTAATCGGCTCCTGACCTCCGACCGGGCCTAACAAATCATAGGCACCATAATAATATGCTTCCGTTGGAGCTACCCTGGAGTTCATGTGCACTACATGCACAGAAAGTAAAGATAGAGGTGATTCTTGAATATGATTGTTAAAAATGGATGATTAAAAGTAGATTTCCCTGGTTTGATTTACAATCTAAATTATGGTCGAAATTTAATTGACTAATCATAATTTTTACATTTTCATACATCAACCTAACGAATCCCCATATGTATGTCAGCATACACAATGTCAGAGAATTCTTCAAAAAGTCTTTGTTATGTGCCTTCTATTTTACCCACTTGATGTTGTGTATGGCCTCCGCGACCCACAGCTTCAGGTAGATAAAATATGCATTTTTTCACCATTGTTTCATTTGAGATAAGCTGCATTTAATTGTATTTAAAAGACACATTGTACCTAAAAAAAATTGTCATAAAGCTTTATAGAAATTAAATTTTCATCCACTTGACGTTGTATTTCGCTATCGCGACCAACATTTTTAAGTGGGTGAAAACTACTCACATTTGTGTAATATGAGACTAAATATTAGGTAATAATAATTTGTAAACACTTATTTCATTCCCAAAGAAAAAGCGATTTGATTGGCTGATTAAACAAATTGAAAAGGATTTAGTCATTCTTATCAATGATAGTGTTATTATAATTATACAAGGAATCCAAACGAACATATACTAGTTGTGATTGGTGCTAGAATGGCTGACAATAGACAGGGATACAACTATATCGTCCCATTGGATATAAAAGGGTGTATCTGCCACTTAGTAAAGTGAATATTCAGGGGGACGATGCTGGTTGACATTGGTTATTGACATCAAAGATCGACACTTCCACGTCTACACAGGTCTGGTTTCAGATTTGTTGTTGTTTGTCGATGTATTTATTTTTGTGTTTATTGGCGAATCAGTAACTTACTGGGTTTATATCCCGGCTGAACCGGATGTGTTTTGCATATTTGCAAGATTTGCATATTAAAGCAGTTGTCCAAAATGTTTTGAACTATTGTACTGTGTACCATAGCAAATACTCAAATATATATATATATATTGGAAAATAAAAAAACATATTCCCGTATCAAGGTAAAGGTGCAGGTTTTTTATAATCTGATATCAAGTCTGAAGACCTATCATCGGACTTTACATCTTACCCCCTGGGCACTGGACCTGTTAATTCGTGTGCCATTTCAACTCCCTGGGGAGCATACAGTCCTGCAGCCGTTTCGGCTCATTCAACTTATCGTACACATTGTCATCTCTGTCCTACTCTGTCCTACTCATTTTCACCTGAGTCAAGTGAAGCATTTGAGGGTGAAGTGCCTTGCCCAAGGACACACCATCTTAACAATGTCCAAGGTTGAGAGGGGAGAAATTTTATATTTCTCTGAAAATCCTGCACCAAGTGGGATTCGAAACCGCACGGCAGGCAGCAACATCGGCAGAGCGCCACGCTCTAACCATTGCGCCATGTCCCTCTCCAAGGCTTCGTTCTCTACACAGGAAGCGGTACAGAAAGCGATGTGAAGCTGCTCACCTAAAATCATCACTGAAAAACATTGGCCTATTGTTTAAAGCTAATGTGAAACAATACTTTCTTTGAACTATGCAAACACTATTCAGGCTTTAATCCTCTTTTAGCGCGGGTCCTGAGATATCTCGGTGGCAAAAAATGAATAATTTCCTGCAATTTTTAACTTTGGTTCTTCTCTTAAATAAAGACAGCTTGTCCCGCCATTTTTATATAACCTTCCAATGTTGCTGTCTGAGATAACGCCACACTTAAAATTGCTGTCGTTTACTATTCTGAACTTACTCGGTCCTTGGCAATAATTTCATGTAATTTTTAATTTTCTGTAACTTTTGCGTTCTTCTCTTGATAAAAAACACTTTCCAGGTTGCTGTCAAAGGAGAAGCCACTTCTAATATGGCTGTCATTGGTCATTCTGGGCCCCAGGGGGGGGGGGGGGATGAATCATTTGAAACATTATTACATAACAATAAGGCTCCGGGGGTGAAGGTCATAAATAAAACCCGGCAACAATCCATTTTATGGATGCTGGCGTTTATTCGTATCAATTAATGAGGACGAGCAACTTGACCCTTCTCCTATGAATAAATCTCCCGGGCTCCCGCTCTATTATCTTGATATTACAATCATCATCATATTTCTATTATCGTTGATTATGGCCAATTGTAAATCCCGCAATCCTCACTATAACTGTATCTACTAGATGCAACATCTGTATGATAATTTGTGGGTAAGACCATTCGAAAGGTGATGTTAAGCTACAATAAAAAAATTAAGTTACTAACTTAACTTCTTACGTGCGCTAGCTAGCATGCTTGTCTGATTGCCTGCATGCTTGATCGCCTGTTTGCTCGCCTGTTTGCTCGCTTGGTTGCTTGCTTGCTCGCTTGCTTGCTTTTTTGCTTGCATGCTTGCTTGCTTGCTTGCCTGCTTGCTTGCTTGCTTTTTGCCATTCCACACAACTTGGAAGCACATACACATACCAATTGGCTGGAAACAAATGCATAGTAATTTAATTAACGTATTCTATATGGCACGATGTTTATATAAGTGACAATAATAAACCCGGATAAATTGTATAATTATACAACTAGTTATTACGCAATTCTATCAGTTACATTTAATTACCAGTGACTGTGCTTGCTGTCAGCAAACATACTTGCTACCAAACCAAAAAATATAAATAGAAACGTTTGAATTTACATAATAAATTAGGTTTGTTCTAAAACCCCTTCAGCCCCACAGCCCACCCATATCCCCCTCGACGCACGACCTTTTCGACCGACGACCCCCTCACCGCACAACCCACTCGACCCACGACCTATACAAATGATAATATGCTGATGAAACGACGGCGAAACAAACTGATTTCTACATCACGGAGTAAGAGGAATGCGCCAACTGAATACACTTGCGGCAAATAAGTTTTGTTTTTCGGAACGGATAAAACGCGTGTGCGAGAGCTTTGTCAGCCTGGAGCGTTGTCCGTAATAGGTTCGAAAGTTTTAATATGACGTATTATTACATAACATTCTAAGTCAAATAGTTCAAAAGTTAGGTTCTATCATATGGTTGTGGCCATCATTTGTAGTTTTGAAATTTAAGTACGATTTTTGACGATTAATCCCATAATATCACCCACGGCTTTGTGTATTGTCGTGATGAACTGTGAGCAATGCGAGAAAGATAGGAGTGAGTTTGTATTCTCCATATTGAATGTATCACAACTAGCTTGTAGCTACGTGTGCCGACACAGGATGAAAATAATTACGACGAACAACTCGTTTAGAAATTCTTAAGCTGCCTTTAAACATCACAATATAAGTGGAATTTTGTAAAAACAACAGGCACATGTATATCTCAATTAAAAAGTAGTACACACGCATTACAACGTAGGCCTTCTAATGACTATAGTGGATTGAAGCAATGAGTAAGACCAGGACGACCATCAGGCATAATGGTAATACGATGGCGAATAAAATAAAAATGTCCGAAAAAAATACAGTGACAATTCATAGATGGTGACTAAAAAAGTAGATGGTGGACAATATGGACAAAAACCTGATGAAAACAACTGTAGCTTGGCGTACACAAAAAGGACAATCCTAGTTTTTGTGTGATATAGAACTCTTGGTCATTTCCTAAAAACCGTACATTTACATCAAGATGAGAATTTTAGGTAGATCTTAAAATCTCAAATTAAATGAATGAGAATGAAGTCATAGAGTCACTTCAAATAAATATAATAGGTTTTGGCTTCACTGTTTATTCATCCCAGCAAACATGATACTTTAGACAAACCTTGGTTTACCGGTGGTTAAACGTCGTAGCCGATGGACCAACAATAAACCAACGCTAGGCCGATGTCTCATGTTTGCTGGGATGTTAACACAATCCAAATTTAGCCATACAACCATAAAATCATATAACCATGAAGCCATATAAGCATGAAGCCATATAACCATCAAATTATATAGCCATGAAGCCATATAACCATGAAGCCATATAACCATGAAGACATTCAATCATGCAGCCATATAACCATAAAGCCATTTAACCATGAAGCCATATAACCATGAAGTCATATAACCCTGCATGAAGCCATATAACCTTGCATGAAGACATATAGCCATAAAGCCATATACCCATGAAGACATACAACCATGAAGCCATATAACCACGAAGCCATATAACAATGAAGCCATATAACCATGAAGCCATATAACTCTACATGAAGCCATATAACCCTGCATGAAGCCATATAACCATAAAGCCTCATAATCATAAAGCCATATAACCAAGAAGCCATATAACCATGAAGCCATATAATCATGAAGCCATATCATCGGGACCCCATATCAGCACTACGACGTATAACCATGAAGGCATATAACCAAGAAGACGTCAGTATATTAATGTCATACAGTGTGTCATTTATTTAGCAACAGTGTCAACTGTCCTCTTTCTTCTTGAATGTATCACACCAAACTTGTAGCTACGTGTGCCGACACAGGATCAAAATTACGACGAACTAACGAAAATTACGACGAAAATTGGATGGTGACTGAAAACAAAATGACTGACAATATGGTCGAAAACCTTATGAAAACAACTGTAGGGGCCTGCACAAAAAGGACGGTCTAAGTTTTCATGTGATATGGACACTACTCTTGGACATTACAGGAGCAACTCAAAATCTCAAATTAAATGAACGAGAATGAAGGTCTGGAAGTCAATAGGGTCGCTTAAGATAAATAGAATAGGTGTTGGATTCACTACTTAATCATGTTAACCAGTTGTTACCACCATTTATATTGTTTTATAGAGTCGTACAAATAGCCATATCACGAAGACGTAAGCATATCAATGTCATACAGTGTGTCGTTTATTTAGCTGTAGTGTCAGCTGTCCTCTTTCTTCTTTTGATATGTATGTCACATCCATACACCCCGCTGCTGCCAA
This sequence comes from Flabesymbios commensalis, assembly GCA_964017125.1. NCBI lineage: Eukaryota > Metazoa > Annelida > Polychaeta > Terebellida > Flabelligeridae > Flabesymbios > Flabesymbios commensalis. The sequence goes on from OZ024907.1 coordinate 82,035,124, forward strand.
AAAAATCTTCAAAAACTACTACGAGACCTGTTCGGAAAGCACATGGGGAAAGCAGCATCAGCAGCAGAAATACCAACAGCAACAGCCGAGAAGAGGATCGAATGAACAGCAGCATTACAAGCTCTACTAGTAGCAGCAGCATTGGAAACAGCAGCAGCAGCAACCTAAGTTGAACTTGTCCCAGTCATACCGTGGTTGTGGTATGACAGTGTTGACACAATACACAGATAAACAGGGGTTTGTTTTCAGTATTTCTTGTTGTACAGACTGTGACCAGCTATAATACACTTTATACCAAACAAACGCTAACACGATGGCTTATGGGTTCCAGGGAGTTCAAGGTGAGAAAAGAACACATTTATAAAAGTATACACTTTTCCAGACGTATTTTACTCTTTCATTGCGAGGACCTACTTTAGAAGTGAGAACCTCTATTTGTCAGATTCTGACGTCTGAAGTCGATCCCCGCACTGATAGAGCAAGTCGATCCCCGCAATGATAGAGCAAGTCGATCCCCGCAATGATAGAGCAAGTCGATCCCCGCACTGATAGAGCAAAACTTGTCGATCCCCGCACTGATAGAGCAAAACTTGTCGATCCCCGCACTGATAGAGCAAAACTTGTATAATGACAGTAGACCCATAACATAGGTATTCAAATGAAGCGTTAACAGCTAACGAAGACATTTATGTAAATATATTTCAGCGGTTTAAAGGTTAATGTATTTTGTATGACGTATGATAGCATTATTGCCTCATAACCATTTGAGCGCCAATTATAATGATTTGAGCCCCGGCCACGATTATTATCGTGTTTATAATGTGTTATTTTCTCTCACCTGAAGTTGTGGATCTCGTGAGAGAGACACACCTCAAAGTGAAGGGGCTGTTTTCATTTTGCTCAAATGTCTCATAATGTTAGTTCCACAACAATCATGATAGCGCTTGACCCTTGCAGCCCCAAAATATTTTTGCCTAAACCATGCCAACCAAAGGATTTTTTTAATTTGAAATTATTATAATTGTCTTTGTTAGCTCTTTCTGCTTCATTTGAATGCCTATGTGATGGGTCTACGGCCATTAAAAATATTTAAATTCCTCCAGTGCGGGGACGTCATAAACTGACGTCAGATTCTGGCGTATAAAGCCGGTCCCCGCGCTGAAAGGGTGATTAAAATAACCCATTTACCATGTTTACCAGTTTACATATTTCCCTGAGTGTTTGCATCGCCCAGTTTATTACGTGATAATGTTACCATATTTACCATGATTACCGGTATCATTATTTTAAATCCTAAATAATTGAACATAACGTTGTGTTTCAGCCTCCATTTAACATTTTGTTATGGATCGAAACTAAACACATTCATTCTCCTGAACAAAACAACAGATTTTAAAAATAAATTGTAGCCTTTTATGATTTCATAATTTATTACTGAGATTAATTTTTCTATTTTTTTTTAATTTAGTAAATTTTATGATTACTGAGATATCCATGTGAATGTACATATAACTCGAAAAATATGTATTAGAAGTCGTCCCCTAGCAGGCAAAGTGTTGAATGAGCCGTTCATTCGAGTGATATAACTCGTAAGAGCTTGGGATGCGATAGTTTTCCTGTATGTGATAAACATGATAAATCAAATTAGGCAAATGTTGTGTTATTAAATATAGCTTGCACGGCAGATTCATCTTCCCTACAGCAAGGCTTGACTCTCGCGGAGTCAAGCCTTGCTGTAGGGAAGATGGACAAAAAACGCTCCTCTGCTTTGGTCTACATAGTTTATGATGCAGGTTTGTTTCACTTCATACAAACATATTTTGTTAATTCTGCTCTGATCGGACAATATCACCAGATGGATTTCCCGACAAACAAGAAAGTTTGACCTCATGCTGATTTAGCGCTGGTCCAGAGTCTAGCATTACACCAGCATGGAGTCAACATCTCCTGTTTGCTGGGCCATCATTTAAATTGTTGACATCGTCGCCACGACCAATACTCGCCGTGCAAATGCCAAATTGCGGTAACTTCTTACTTTTCAAGCAAGCAGTCACTGCCTTTTCACTTTGCAAAGAAGAATATTCGATGGTCGTGTTTTTAATCAGAGGGCCAGACTTAGATAGCTGATTCAATCCGATTGTGGCTCGAAACTCGGAGGTACTCGTTTCGAATCCTGGCCGGATGTTTGTCATCGAGATTGTGCATATAGAGTGCTCTAAACTGTTCAAAGCTGTGGGGTGTGCAGTGCTGCCTATGTTGCTGTGCACTGCGAAGAAAAAGAGTAGGGCATAATCCCGAGTCCCGACTTCAGGACTATGCAATGTTCACCAACTCACGCTAATGTGTGTGGTTTTGTTAGAGCAGGGCATAATGCCGACTTTAGGACTATGCAATGTTCACCAACTCACGCTAATGTGTGTGTTTTTGTTAGAGCAGGGCATAATGCCGACTTTAGGACTATGCAATGTTCACCAACTCACGCTAATGTGTGTGTTTTTGTTAGAGCAGGGCATAATGCCGACTTTAGGACTATGCAATGTTCACCAACTCACGCTAATGTGTGTGTTTTTGTTAGAGCAGGGCATAATGCCGACTTTAGGACTATGCAATGTTCAACAACTCACAGTAATGTGTGTGTTTTTGTTAGAGCAGGGCATAATGCCGACTTCAGGACTATGCAATGTTCACCAACTCACGCTAATGTGTGTGTTTTTGTTAGAGCAGGGCATAATGCCGACTTTAGGACTATGCAATGTTCAACAACTCACAGTAATGTGTGTGTTTTTGTTAGAGCAGGGCATAATGCCGACTTCAGGACTATGCAATGTTCACCAACTCACGCTAATGTGTGTGTTTTTGTTTTTATTAAGCCAGTTAGTCACAGAGCACTGAAAGTACTCTGCCAAACCCAATAGCTTCGACCTTCAATGTTTTCACCGAGCTATCTAATATAATAAAGTTTTGGGAGGGGTCTTATATAACATTTTGTTCATCGAGTAGCCATTCAAAAGGGTAACCTATGACTTCTTTAGGTGGAACCCTAGCGCCCGAAGGGTCCTGAGATCGAGATAATGGCATTAGGATCTCATATTAGTGAGTCCTTTCTAGCCTACAAATTACATTCAGTTGTGGAGATGTCTGAATGGAAAGGAGGTCTGAAACCTGGAAAGTAATATTTTGAATTTAAGATTTGGTCCTTGGAGTTCCAAGGGTTGGCCAAAAGAAAGAGGTATTAAAACAAACCATTGTTCTCCTCGTGTCTCTGATCACCGTTCCTTAAAACCGGTAAAATGAATTTTGCAGCTATAATAAGACTTCTATATGTTTATGAATATCCAAGAATTGCTTACTGAGAAAATAGTGGGCTAGTTGCCCGACTGTATAACATGTGTCAATTAAATCTACACTTTGCCGGGGGATCGGTGGACAGTAGAGAATGCATGTTACGTCGTCTGTTGTTTAAAACATAAATAATTTTGAATTTTTGCTTGAGCTGTGTGCTTGGATGGTTAAATCTACACAAGACTCCTGACTGATTACAGCACGTCATTTGAAATGTCGTCTGTTGCAGTATCCCATGTGGACAGTACACATCCTTGCTTCGTTGATCAAAGCTGATCTAATGCTATCTGATTTGAACCCTGGTGTTGATACACTTACCAATCAGCTGCCAGCCATATACACTAGCCCGCCAATAAGAAGCAGAGAGAGTCATGAAATGATTTGAATAGATTGCTAGAGTTTCAAAATCTGTACGGGTTCAATTTAGAATAAAAAGGATTCATGAGAGCTGCAAATTGACCTAATTGTGGAATCAAGTCACTTGCGCTGTTTAGAATTCTTTTCAAAGCCACCAGGGTATAAGGGCGGGGGCCCTAGGGTAGTGGTTAGCACCGCTGCCTTTCACGCCAGAGTTCGGGGTTCGGTTCCCGGTCTCGGCGGTTTGAAAGAAACAAAAATGTTTCTTCCCCATCCACGTGTGAAAGTCTGTATGGTGGGGAGCCTCCGTGACCGAGAGGTAGCGTGCTCGGCCTCAGACCGCCAGGGCTTGAATTTCGAACCCTGTGTCTGGAGGACAGTGTCATCTCACCATCCTCAGGAGGTTTTCCTGGCCCAGTTTAGCCTATATGTGCACAAAGGTGGCCTAAAGCCCGATTCATTTCATTTTTACCAGGGTATAAAAATACCCTATCTGGTGACTTCACTGCGTTTCACAGAATGTATAGTACATGTTATTTTAGTAGCCTACATGTAGGATCCGGGTGCGAATGGTCATACAGTGCCACGTCACCACCAGTATAAGCTGGTTCAATAGTGATGCATAAACAGATAGATCCACACTAAAAACGCGAAAAACAGTAAATGTTACTAGGCTCAGTTGCCAATACCATAATATTCAAGGTTTCTTCATTGAATGTTGTTTACCTATACACACAGGTGATGAACTGTGTCGCTGGACCCGTATTTTCGAACATGTTACGATATATCGCAGGATTCAGATTGGTCGTGATAGCCATCTCGACCAATCCGAAGCCTACGATATATCGTAACTTTCGTACCCACTTCATCAATTTGCACATGGAACACGCGACATTGAAACTATATAGGGCCAATTTTGGGACGGCAACGTAAATGGTAGCCAGCAATGAACCACAATATGGCGAAGCAGTCGCGATGAGTCACCACCGGTGACATATATCTCCAGAAGTTTTGAGCCTGCATTAGTATCGCGTCAACTTGTGACATTTCTCATGAGCTAATTGGCATATTTCGATCTAATTAAAATAATTGAAAAAAGAATAATAATTTAACCACTCATTACTCACTTTGGAATCATGCATATTACAACTTTGCTAGACAAGTTAGACCCAACCATCATTTTGTGATCTTATTTTCACAATTAGACGTCAAGGTCATTTTTTACTCAATTAATAATTTGGACATGTTAGGTTATCGACATAAATGAGCTAAATTGTCGTAGGCCTATTACTATTGGCTATATTAATCATAAAAACAGACTTCCTATTAGTGGGTGTAAAGATTGTTTTAATGTCAAGTAATACAAAAAAATGTGATGGCAATAACAGTGAAAATGAACGAATTTCGTCAGTATATGTTTATTACGTCTGTATATGATAGACCTACGCACGCTAAAATTAATTAGCTGAACCCCAATATGATAATATTTACACATTTCACTATAATTCGCATTATTGATGAGAATATATACATAGCATAATTACGCTACCCACTCATTAAAATAATTGTTTAACTACAGTACTGATTTCACAAAATGGGACAGATTTTTCATCAGTGGCTGGCCTGCGTTAACGCAGGCCAGCCCGTCATTAGCCCGGGCGCAAGCCCGGCGAGACAGGCGCAGAATTGGTTGCGCCCAGCGCATGAAATGGGCTCGAGCCCCCACACGGTTCGGGCCAGGAAAATATACCCGCCCAAATCCTACTTGGGCTTGCACCCAGTATACTGTGTGGCGGCTAGCATGGATGCTGTGAACCATGTGTCATCTCGCCGGGCTGGCCAGGCTCGATCTGGGCAAGACAGGGCGCGCTCAGCTTGACCACATTCAGCATCATCTAAACAGCTCTGAGTTGATCTAAACGTGCAATAATTGAGTGTCCGTACGCGTATACATCTAGACCTGTTGCAGTCCTCATTTATTTCTGCTTAGCCATTTAGCATTTAGCCTTTAGCATTTAGACATTATCTTTAGTATCGGAAAAGTAGTTCAGTGTATAAATACAGAAAATGGGTGGTTTTATGAAGCTACGGTCACTGGAATAGACCTAACTGAAGATGAAAAAGCAGGCACCTGGAAAGTCAGGCTCACCCGGCGCACCGGTCGAGCTTGAAACTGGACCAGACGAGAAGCGCGCCTGACTAACACATACAGGCGTTGACTCAATTCGCCGATGCTCTAGATTGGCTTGAGCCCCGGCGATATGAGCGCGGCTCCAGTTATATGAACTTATACCAAAACGCACATTGCGGCCCGGCTAAAGGATTTTATAACTTTGGGCGCATACATGCGAGCCCCAAATGGGGTGGGGAGAGAACATGGGGCTAGCCCAGGGCTAGCCTGCGTTAGCCGGGGCTAGCCCCACTGAAAAAGCTTGTCCCATTTTGCTAAATCAGTACTGTATAGTTGTGTCTATCCAGAAAAGAGTTCGGGGTTCGGTTCCCGGTCTCTGCGGTTTGAAAGAAACAAAAAATGTTTCTTCCCCATCCATGTGTGAAAGTCATTATTGTGGGGAGCCTCCGTGACCGAAAGGTAGCGTGCTCGGCCTCAGACCGTCAGGGCTCGAATTTCGAATCCTGTGTCTGGAGGACAGTGTCATCTCAATCATCTCACCATCCTCAGGAGGTTCTCCTGGCCCAGTTTAGCCTATATGTGCAAAAGGTGGCCTAAAGCCCAATTCATTTCATTTTATTTTGTCTATCCAGAAAACACAAAACATTTGTAGAATATTTGTATAATGTCGGCCCAACGTCTTCGACGTTGGTCCAACTTTCTACAAATGTTATACAAATGTTGTGTTTGTTGGGATACTTATTCCAAACTTCTAAGGGACGCGCCACGAGACACGGAAAAAATAAATCATCTTGGGTGGACGTGTTTCGTCTCCAAGGTGACCCAAGTTTCCATTCACCACGCGGATGGATATGATTTATCGCTGTCACAGGAAGCAGGCCGCCCACTTTGCCGGTCCGTTGCGTGCGCATCACCTGTCTGGCGGGCGCTGTCAATCACATTGGTGCCATCTGCCGGTCATCCCTGCGGAAAATGATCTCACACGGTGTAAAGAAAGATCAATCAAGCGTCCTAATGTAATCACATCTAGCAAAGGGTGCCGTGTCCAATGACAGCTACTTTCTGTGACAAGTGTTTCCCGAATAGACAGGTCCGGTGACTCTATATGGACAAAACTTCAGAGAGAGTATACCAGTTTGGAGACGATGACGCTGGTTTAGTTAACGAGCCCAATGTGAGAGTTAAACTTAGCCATTCCAAATAAATGAAATTCCAGAGCATTAGCCCTTCAACCGCCGATCCTGATTATATTTGTTTCATACATTTTCAATTGCCTTTACATAATTATCATATTTTAAACATGTAAGGTTAAAACGTGACATCAATAAGCTAGATGTCTGAATCTTTGAACTACATTTTGCCAAATCTGAATAATTTTCACTCAATTGAACTTGTGGATCGCGCTAGCGAGACACAAGTTCAAGTGGGTGAAAACTCCAACTGATTGTGGCGGTTAAAATTTTAATAGGAGTCAATACTTTTACAATCGGTGTTATGGTTTCCAGGTGCTGGCACATACTTGAAGACTGGACATCACCTGTACGCTCCTGATGAGATCCCCATAGGTGTACAGTTTGTCCTCGTGGTCACGGTGGGAATCTCGGTAGTAACACTAGTCCTTCTCACAATGAAGCTATGTGAAACCACAAGATGCTGCAGACAAAGATGCGGACTGGACGAGCAGCAAGCAAACAATGAACAGAAAAACAGTGCTCACTCAGTTATGGATCCAGGTTACAAACAGTCAGATAGCCAGGTGAACACCATTTGTGTCGCCCCACTGCATGACGGCATACTCCCGGAAGTTGTTATACAAGACGTCGTGTCATTGGCTGAAACATCCGCGTTTTACACGCGCACGTCGTTAAGAGATCCGCTGCTACCCGTTAAACCCCCGCCGTGCAGTTCCGCGACAGTGGATTAGAGGAGCGACCTATATCATCAAATATAGGTCTACCCTGTAATATGTATATCGCAATATGAAATGTTTGTAATCGTAAATTATGCATCTGCTTTTTTACTTCTGGCCGTGCCTTTCACGCCAGAGTTCGGGGTTCGGTTCCCGGTCTCGGCAGTTTGAAAGAAACAAAATTGTTTCTTCCCCATCTACGTGTGAAAGTCAGTATTGTGGGGAGCCTCCGTGACCGAGAGATAGCGTGCTCGGCTACAGACCGCCAGGGCTCGAATTTCGAATCCTGTGTCTGGAGGACAGTCTCATCTCAATCATCTCACCATCCTCAGGAGGTTCTCCTGGCCCAGTTTAGCCTTTATGTGCACAAAGGTGGCCTAAAGCCCGATTCATTTCATTTCTGGTACCGTAATTGTACTTGAGACAGTTTGTTAAATGATATTTTTACTTTTTGGCAATAATTATCAATAATGTACTGCTGAGTGCCATTTGCAAATATTTACCACAACAGAGCATTTCGTCTCCTTGGATATGAAAGGGTGTAGCTGCCACTTTATAAATTTGCAAATACACCCTTTCATATCCAAGGGCGATCAGTTGAACCGGGTTCCCATTTTCAATCTATTCAAATCCGTAAATACAATGTTGTTCACAATGAAGCTTGCCATATGTTTTGTCACTGTCTCAGGAAACTGGACATTATTTCAAACTGCATTTTGCCTGGACAATTTTTTAGGCATGTGCTTTATGTTTATAAAATGTAAAACCAGCAGAAAAACAACACAATCACATACCAATTTAAAAAGTAAATAATTTATACTGATATACCATATATATATATATATATATATATATGTATACATATATATATATATATATATATATATATATGTGTGTGTGTGTTTCGCAACTCAAATACTGAGATCTGTCTGAATGACAGTAAACCTATAAATAATTCGCACTGAGCTGGTTCAAAGAAAACCAAAAAGACAATAACTGCTAACTTAAAAAGTAAGCAGCTTTTGGTTTTGCAGACTGGGAATTTTTATCAAATGCTATGAACATGATAAACTGTGAATATGTATGAATATATACTACATGTATGCATCAAATAAACGTTTTCTTGTGTTTTTTCAGTAGTTGCCTATCAAAAATAGGAATAATAAAATGGCCTGGCACCACATTTGAAGATGGATATAATTATGTGCATATTTAAAACTCAGTGGAAAGTTTTCCCTTTTTTGACACATAATATATGCATATTCTACAGGTTTTGCTTAGCTTCCTATCATGCAGTCGCACCCGCAAGAGGGAAGATCATAAAGGAGGGAGTTTTTTTAATCTGGAGGGCTACCACGAGACTCTATCCAGCAAACACGAGATGTTGCACTAATATCAGACTGATAACTTAATGGCATGTGGCTCCCACTAAAATACTTAAACTGTTCACAGCTGGTATTCACGTAGCAGAGCTGTCAGAACCTCAAGCGAAATTCAATTGACTCGAGGATTTGAACAATCCCATTGCTTCAGAATATCATACAATAATAATATTTTAGTTTCAATCCCAGTCCTTACTGATAAGTTAACAGAGCAAATTAGCAAATCATCAATCAGACATAGTATTTTTACCCAGAAAACGAAACCACGATATTTTTGAGGAAATCAGATATGCATACCTGCTATAAAAAGTTGACATATATTTAAAAGCACATTTAAATTGGACAACCTTGCACGATTTTTGCATGTAATGTACAAAGCACAATCCCAACAAGGCTCACACAAATATATCGTACATTATATCTTTTAAAAAATATGTAATGTGATCAGGTCTCGCGTCATTATTATAATTATCTGCTGTATAAGTTAAATTTTAATTAGTAGAATTAGTGTGCAGTGATAAAATCTCCTTAGCAATAACATATTTTAGATTATGCTATAGGGGTTATACTGGAAATAGCGTCAGTATTGCAAACTTCATGCAAAGCAATAGTAACGCAACAACAATACACATGTTACTATAACATAACTTTACAATAACTGTACAACTAGTTATAATAAAAGTAATCTAATGAAAACAACTTATCATAACCACCTACCTAAAAAAAATCACATTCTGCATCTTTTAAAATATTTTAATCTCAAATGGTGTTGACAATCTTAAGTATGTGACTTCCAAAATGCACACATATACCTGATATTATATTTAAAAACATATTTTAAAAAATTATATCATTTTCAATAGTTCAGCATTTGAAATGTCATGCATGACAAGCTATCTGTGTCTAAAATAGTCGGGGCTGTTAGGGATATTTTGGGACAAAGCCCTCCAAAGCCACACAATTTGGCACAGATATAAAACAGATTATACTCTTTCGATTTGCGATAGATGCCAAGACGGAAATCGCTCAGGGCCGGTGTATTAGCAAAATCCAAGATGGCCGCCATACAGATTGGAGGTATACCTTGCTAAGGATACACAAAGTGCTGTGACCACGTGATATATCGCCATGTGTTATAGTTATGGCAAATTAGCTACTTCCGATGCTATTTTATTTAAATAATTAAATTTGTTCACAATCATTGAACAAGAAAGACATTTTACAAAAACATGCTTGGAAATAATTAGGTTTCATACTAGACCAGACGTAAGGGTAAGGTGTCACCCGTAAGCGGAATTAAAACCACTAATATTTTTACATAGCTGGACTACTCAGGGGTCAGAGTCAGCCTGTTGATCAGGTAACTGCCGCTGCTTTACTGAAATATGGCCAAAAACGTACATGACCGACACATATGTGCGATTTTGGTCCGATTTTTTAGAAATCGAACGTATTACACACTTTTGTTCAATGAGTAGTCAAATGTTGAGCTAAATCAATATATTTAACATCAATACAAAGCTACTGACACAGACGTTTACATGGATGTCTCATATTGTGTGTCAGATCATTGACAAATGCGCCAGAGAGCTTTCAGTTGGTATTTTACCCGCTAATTTTGCCTATTTTTCATACTGTTTTTGTAAATAGTCAAAATATTTTCTCTCAGCTGATTCTTGTGTGATATAGATGGTAATTCTTAATATAAACTTGTTTTAGAACTATTGTTGACTTGAAATAAATAAATTTCTTCAGGCTCGGGAAAATTGACTATACATGTTTGTCACACTTGAGACCAATAAGTAGTCAAATTTTGAGCTATATCAATATATTTGATATGAATGGAAAGCTAGTGTTACATGGATGCAATATATTTTGTGTCTGATATTTACCAAACGCACAAGAGAGCTTTATGGCGATATTGATTTCATCTATTTTTCATATTTTTTTCAGTAAATAGTCAAAATACTTTTCTTTCAGCTGAATTTGTATGTAATAATTATTTGGTTTTGATTCAAACATGTTCTAGAACTATTGTTGACTAAAAATAACCTATTAAGAATAAAAATAATAGGCTATTGCAACTTATTACACCTTTTTTGGTTGGACTTAAAATTTGCGCACTTTTCTGCCAGCTTGGGAAATTGACCATGTTTCACATTTTCGCCCAATAAATACCCAAATTAAAAAAATTATCAACATTGTTGAAAGCAGTGGAAAGCTACTATCAAGGGCTTTACCGTGGATACATAATATTTTATTTCTGTTGAATATGAAATGTGCAACAAAGCGCTAAGTTTGTATTTTATCCCTCCATTTGAACAATTTACAACGTTTTTTAGTGAATACCAGCAGGACTTCATCTCGCTCATGTTAACTTTTTATGGTATAAATGTTTGTTATTACGTTTACATTTTCTGGGGTCATTTTTAAAAACTGATCTTGACCATTGAAAAAGTGACCACAGCCACATTAAAAATTATCTGAGCGTCCACTAACAAACTGTGTCAGCCACTGAAAAAGTTATCTAAGCGACTACAAAGTGATCTTGGTCAATAAAGAAGTGATCACAACCACTTAAAAAGTATCTAAACCACTACAAAAGTGATCTTAGCCTCCACTAAAGAAGTGATCACAGCCACATTAAAAGTTATCTCAGCCACTACAAAGGTGATCTTGGCTACTAACAAAATGGTGTCAGCCACTGAAAAAGCTATCTAAGCCATTACAAAGTGATCTTGGCCACCGAAGAAGTGATCACAGTCACTTTTAAAATCACCTAAACCACTACGAAGTGATAACACCTATTTTAAAAGTTTTCTCAGCCACTAGAAAGGTGATCTTGGCCACTGGAGAAGTGATCACAGCCACTTTAAAGCTTATCTCAGCCATTACAAAGATGATTTTGGCCTCGAAGAAATCAGTGTCAGCCACTGAAAAAATTATCTAAGCCACTACAAAGTGACTTGGGCCACTAAAGAAGTGATCATAGCCACTTTAAAAGTGATCTCAGACGCTACAAATTGACCTTGGCCACTAACAATCTTATGTCAGCCCCTAAAGAGTGATGTCGGTCACTACAAAAATGATCTTGACTGACCACTAAAGAAGCCATCACAACCACTTTAAAAGTCATCTCAGCCACCAAGAGGGCGACCTCGGCCACAAACAAAATGATCTTGTCCACTGAAGAAGTGATCAGATAAAGTGGCTGTGATCACTTCTTCATCGGTCAACATCACTTTTGCAATACTGAATAACTTGAACAGATCATGATAATTAAGCGTTGTGCCAATAAATCACAAAAATGTGACATTTTGGGGAGAATTCCATCAAAACTTATGAAAAACATAAGGATCATAAATTATGCTTCTTAGTTGAGTTTTATTTTGTGTAACGGACGATTTTAATTATTATATTGCTTTGAGTGAAATTTCGTTGTAGGGAATTGGCCGGGTAATAGACCGTGATGGTGATGGTGTACATCAAACATTTATTTGAATAAAAAAAAAATAATACAGGAGTTATTTTGCCGAGTGTCTTGCCACTAAACTTGTACACAACAAATATAGCTTTAGACGCCTCATGAGGTTTGCGGAAAATATAATATTATTGTTTGAGCACCACATAGATATTTATGTTTTTATGTTTTCTTTAATTTTTTCGGACATGCGTGTTCAAAATAAGAAATACAGGAATTTTGTCTTTATATCTCGCTTAACTGGTAAACACAAAAATTAAAAAAACTTTTGCAGTTCTAGCCCATGGATATGTTTACCATATATGGTCATAATATTATAATTAAAAAGCCAAAATAAAATTACCGTTTTTTTTACGATTTTAGCCTGATTGTGTCGCTTTAAATAAAATATAACATGGCAACATGACTCGAAGGTGACAGTGAGGCGCTAAAGGGCAGTGTGAAGGCATTAAAGGACAATATAATACCCGGCCAATTCCCTACAACAAAATTTCACTCAAAGATCACGTGCAAATGAGGCCACCTTGACAATTTAATGTTCTTCATTACATGTTTTTTGTAATATTCCGTTTATAGATATAATACATTTATTTTTCTTTGTTTTAATATTAATGTTTGATAATGGTTGAAAAAAAGTACCCGATAAGCATACATTTATGAGGCACCCATATGATATGCATACTGTATATCCATACCATGCGATCTTACGTAGTGAGGGCATTTTTACGTCAATATTATTTGTATTTTTTTCTGTTTATCTTAGATGAGATGATCACTGTCTGTTTGTAGTTTTAGTCAGGGTTGTTAGAGCAAAAATAGACTGTTTTGGGGCAGATTGTTCCAAAGCCACCCAGATGTCGGCAGAACCCTATTTGATTGATTTGGGGTGAATGTCAAGAAAGGCATCGCATTGTGCCACCAAAATAGCCGCCACTAGATATCAGAAATATCAGAATTCAGCAATATAATACTTGCACTGGAGGAGACATATAGTTATTAGGGACCTAAATTTCTTCACGTCCATCATATAATTTCATCCTTGACGATCTACTAATCCGTTATAACGGTGTCCTATTCTGTTATAACGGTCTAGTATCTTTAGTATCGGTTTAGTATTTCGTTATAACGGTCTACTATCCCGTTATAACGGCCTACTAGTCCGGTCTGGTATCTCGTTATAGTATTGTTATAGTATAACGGTTTAGTATTTCGTTATAACGGTCTACTATCCCGTTATAACGTCCTACTAATCCGTCCGTTATGACGATCTACTAATCCGCTATAACGGCCTACTAATCCGCTATAGCGGTCTGCTAATCCGTTATAACGGTTTACTAATCCGTTAAAACGGTCTAGTATTTCGTTATAACGGTTTATAACAAAATAATAGACCGTTATAACGAAATACTAGACCCTTATAAAAGGATAGTAGACCGTTATAACGGATTAGTAGACCGCTATAACGGATAAGTAGACCGTTGTAACGGAATAGTGGACCGTTATAAAATATTTGTAGGCCGTTATAACGAAATTTTAGACCGTTAACGAAATACTAGCTAGTGATAACGGAATAATATACCTCTATAGCGCAATAATGAGCCGCTATAGCGGAATAGAAAACCGTTATAACGGATTGGTAGACCGTTGGAGCCAAATACTTCACCGTTATAACGAAATCCTAGACCGTTATAACGGATTAGTAGACCGTTTTAGCGGATAAGTGGACCGTTATCACGAAATACTATACCGTTATAACGGAATAGTAGGTCGTTATAACGAAATAGTAGACCGTCATAACGAATACAGGACCGTTATAACGGAACAGTAGCTCGTTATAACGGATTAGTAAACCGTTATAACGAAATACTATACCGTTACAACGAAATACTAGACCGTCATAGCGGAATGGTAGACTGTTATAACGAAATATTAGACTGTTAAAACGGAATAGTAGACTCTTAAAACGAAATACTATACCGTTACAACGGAATAGTAAATGTACAAAGTAGTTAATATTACATATCCTATTTGATGGCTGTGAAAGGTTTAGTCTAGTTTAAAACAACAACACCAGGAGAGGGGGTAAAGAGGCTTTATTACTAAACAATACTAACTGCGTTACATAGCCCAACTAATGACAAGCGCGCGCAATGCGACCAAAGTGAAGTAATAACATAACAAGCACCAATTGAAAAAAGAGAAAAAAAAATTAAGTAAGATATAACATAAACACTGTGAAACAGCAAGTAAAGGCGCGCGCGCGCGCGAGGCGTCTGGTCAGCGCGAATATAGAGACCAGAGTGCCTTGATCAGACTAACACAACGTGTAACCTGATGCCAACAGGACACGAACGTACCCAGGTGTACCAAGATCCCTAAGTACCGTGCTGACAGATAGAGTCCAGCCTCTCTACCCCGTCACCCCTACGCCGTGGGTGCTGTGGGCTGTTGCTGTGGGCTGTCATGTTAAATGAAGGTTAACCGAGGTTAACCTTACACTTAAAACAACAACACCAGGAGAGGGGGTAAAGAGGCTTTATTACTAAACAATACTAACTACGTTACAAAGCCCAACTAATGGCAAGCGCGCGCAATGCGACCAGAGTGAAGTAATAACATAACAAGCACCAAAACCCTAAAGGGAGTAGACAGTAAAAAAGTAGAAGGTAGTAAAAAAAGCACAAAAAAAACAAGGTGGTGTCAAGTGAAAAAAAAACACCTCCTTGGTAATTTTTAAATTACTTACACAATACAAAGTAAGAGCAGTGTAAATGAATGCTGAAGCACAACATGTATGCTACATATGGATAGTCCGTCGGGTCATTGACCCGAAAATGCTCAATTCAGATAGCTAGGAATACATCGAGCGGGTAGCGTCTAACAGACTGTTACTGTCAATTGTTAAATAGTCGCGGAAACAGTCAGATCGCCAATCACTTATCTGTCGGATAGTTTCCACATTAACTCCACATTTGTAAGCCCAACTCGCACCGCCCCGCCTAAACGAGTGCGTGTTGTAAAGAGTAGGGTCTGTGACAGTTGAGCGTAAGCAGTCATGCAGGCGGGCAGTGAACATGTGAGAAGCGAAAGGTGTAAATCCCTGTGACCTGGGCATGGTCAGCACAACAGAGTCTAGTGGAGCACCAACTGATAAGCGTATAGCCTGGAACAGGGCAGACACGGGGCACAGTACACTCCCCGGGAAGCGGGGGAGGGGGACTGTTAGAATACGTTGTTTGAATTGAATAGTTTTACTCCAATTAATCCTCAGACTGATTCCCCAGGGGTGAAACGTGATATCACCCCGACGGAGATGATGGCTGGAGTCACAAACAGCAGTAGATGAGATAGGTAACAAGTTTGATCGACGTAGCATAGCAGAAAACGGTACAAGACATGCTGCCCATACTAATAAATCCAGAGGGCGAGACAAATCAAGTTGTGATAAAACCTGACGGAGTAAACAAGGCGTCATAGGTAACTTACGACACACAAAATCACTTACATCACGGCGAATACCTTGCATAACACATCGAAGTCTAAAATTATCCAACAACGGATTAGGCAAAATCGCACTCTAGATGTAAGATACGTATGATGTTCAAGTATTGCTTCACACTATTATATTTGAGAGATCGAGCTAACATGGCTGCATATTTGCACAAAATATCCTTTGTGGCTGGAACCGGTGTACATCCCATGACGCGGCAAAACGTCAGGTACGTATCCCTGTGAGTCCGATATGCCTTCTTGGTGTTGGTAGAGAATGTTTTGTTGACGTATCTGGAAACATCACGGGACAGGGTAGATTGCAATACGCCGCGCCTGTCTCCTGGAAACACAATGCAGCCCATGAACACAAAACAGGATTCGCATGGGTGCCAGCCAGAAGAGTCCGTAATCTAGCGACCCCCCGTGGTTCGTGAAGTCGCGAAGCGGCGTCCGCTAAAGTGTTTCTCACACCTGGGTAATAATAAGCACGAAGACGGAAATTATATATAGCAGACAGCCAGAAAACACGGCGAAGAGAAGCCATGACAATAGGGTGCTTGCACCATCCTTTATTGATTAGAATAGCTGCAGCTTGGTTGTCAGTGTGAACGCTAATTTTTTTATTTGTCCAGTCTTGGCACCATTTAAGTGCTGCAGGTTCAAGCGCCAGAACCTCTTTATAGCTGATAGTGATATTATCGCGGGTGTCCGGTGACCAGGGGGCGTGCAACCAATCTCCACAATAATACGCACCTGCTGCTATATTACAGGCATCTATACAGACAGGAGTGGCTGGTCTGGTCTCGATCATTTGCGTACAGCCGTTAAACACAGACATATATGAGACAAACCATTCCATATCTAAGCGCATGTCACGTGTCAGCTGAGTGCGGTGCCAGGGATGACGTAACTTGCCAATAACGTCAATCAGGCGTCGCATGTGGAATCTGGCTCCATAAACACACTGTGATATCCAGTTTAAGCGGCCCACCAACTTCTGGATTTCAAGTTTTGTAATTTTCCTTCTTTTCATGTTATGATATGATATGATATCTGGTTCAGCACTTCGTCTATTTAATTTTGTGGAATTTCTAATGTCATTTTTGCAGTGTCAAGAGTTATTCCCAGAAAAACCAAGCGTTGCCCCGGGCCTTCGAGTTTAGAATAGTTGATATGAAAGCCAAGAGCCCGCAGTAAAGTGAGTAAAGTATTTAAGCCAGTCAAACATTTTTCCCGTGTATCAGAAACTATGAGAAAATCATCCAGGTATGCCACAATATCATAGCCCCTCGCGGCCATCATCGCTTTCACTTCTTGGCTTAACCGGTTAAATATCACGGGTGACCTCTTGCTTCCAAAGGGTAGACGAGTATCCACCAGGTATGAAACCCTTTGATCACCCGAGAAGCGCCATTTAAGCCCGGTAGCCTTGTAGTTTGAAGGATTTATTTTGACAGATCTATAGGCATTTGCCAGGTCCACCCTGGCTAGAAAGTAACCCGGTTTAATAATGTCTACAGCATCCTGAATAGATTGATAGCTGAATTTCTCTGCAGAACAATAATCATTCAGCGCCCCCTGACCTGCAGGCCGGCTAGCATCATGGATAAGGCGTACACGTTTGACATTTTTTTCGGTAGAGCCCCCAGGGCAGATACAATTAAAGGCTTTTCATTCACTAACACATAACGTCCGTTGTCAATTTCTGTTTTAATTTGATCTTACACCCGGGCCACCATTTCCGCACCAGTGGCTGATGTGTAATTTGCTATATCCACGGGTGTGTTAATCTGCTCACTGTCAACAATGTCGAAACCGTTTTTTATACCATCTAATAAAAATTCTCTGTCTGGATAGTCTAAGGGAATTTGTGAATGCCAAACGTGGAAATTTAGCGCCGCCTCTTTGAAGCCAGTCTGACAAGCCAAATGTCGCTGATCTATGCGTTTTTCGAAGCGTCAACAGAGGGGTTTGCGAGCGGTTGTACGGCTTTCACGTGGCGATAGCGGCATTTTTCACCAAAATTACAGTATCCCCGTGACGTGAACATTCTGCAAATTTCACCAGTTTTCTGCTGGCTATGGTTGATCTGTCTTTTTGAGCTGTTATTTGCTCCTGGTGTCAAAGGGTTATGGTCCGTAAGACGAATCTTAGGTACCAGCAGCTGCAACTGCATGGTGGGTGATATTACCCCCCATTGCAGATTATGTGCGGTTTGCATCTCACGGTACATATGGTCGAAACTCAAAATGCTACTCCATGTATATGAGTCTGCAAAATCCAAAATTGTAACAGTATATGATAAGTAATAGTCCCTTTGGTCGTCGGACAAGCGACCAATCTGACGTAGGTGAGCCATAAGTCTCATATTGGCACTTGCCCATTCTGATAAGAAAAAAATAAGGAAGATATAACATAAACACTGTGAAGCAGCAAGTAAAGGCGCGCTCTCGCGAGGCGTCTGGTCAGCGCAAATATAGAGACCAGAGTGCCTTGATCAGACTAACACAACGTGTAACCTGATGCCAACAGGAAACGAACGTACCCGGGTGTACCAAGATCCCTAAGTACCGTGCTGACAGATAGAGTCCAGCCTCTCTACCCCGTCACCCCGACGCCGTGGGTGCTGTGGGCTGTCATTTTAAATGAAGGTTAGCCTTACACTATAATGCAACTGTTGTCAACAAGTAATGGAAAAGCGTCATGTCCTAATAGAAAATAATGGAGTCTATTCAGAATGAATTGAATACCGAACGATATCAGTTTTTATCAGTTTTATATATATCGTGGTGACAGGGTCTTAATTTCAACAAGAAAATTATTATTTGGCAGTCGTGACATCGATATTTTGCCGAGCTTGTTGAAAAATTGATGTAGCCTAGAAATTAATTCTAGCATCCGGTATGTTTAAAAAATCACCCGCATATCTCCATATCGTGGAGAATTTGATTGTACAATTTGACTAATTTCTTACAATGTTTGAGTTTTTGCGGCACAATAAATTATGAATTTGACTTGTGGCGGTCATTTTAAGTTTCAGCGAAATCTTGAACAAATTGCCTGTACATCTCCATATCGTCACATTCGTGGGGAATGTGATTGTAAGATTTGGATAATTTCTGATTAAGGTTTAGAGTTTTTGCGCCCACATCAAATTATAAAGTTGAACTCTGGCAGATATTTTGCATTTTGGTAGCATGTTTAAAAATTCACTTGCACATCCCCATGTTGTTGAGAATGTGATTTAAAAATTCAAAAAAAAATTACAACTGGATTTTTAGTTAGTGCACCCACACAAATTAAGTACCGCCTGATGCCTCACGGTTGATAGATCCCAGCATGACTAAAACCTCCTTCCCCTGCGGAAGGGGAATAAAAACCTGCTCGCCACTTCTATTAGGATAATGGTCACGCTAAGAATATATATACAATTCAATGTTCTAATCGAGCAATTATAATCAGTATAAATGACCCTCATTTTCTCTAAATTTATGTGATCTTCTAACAACTTCCAGCTACCTGGAACATTAGACTAGAGAGACTAGATAAATCAACGCCATACCTATGGCTCACATGGCTTACACTACTCATCTATCTACAGTAGGCCTATAGATAATAATGTGGTCCCGAATTAGAAGACACTGCTTTGTTGACAAAACTTATTGAAGGAGACATGATTGCTACACGAAGGCTAGAAAATGTATAACCAATAGGCCTAAGACCAATTACATTAATGGAAGTCACGATAATAAAACTGAGCTGTCTTTAAATTATCAGATATGGCTCACCTGCATAAAGTTAAGTTGATGTAGATAGATGTGATTCTAGAAAAATTGTAGACATGCCACCAGACTGAAGCTCAGGCTCCTTTAAGTGAAAACACGTTTGAAAAAGAAATTGGAAAAGCTCTAAAGAAGAAATGTGATCAAGGTAACAGTTTTTACCAGTTTCACCTTGAAATGATTTTGACATGTCCTTCAAATTGCTTTCGGATGGTACGCCAGTGAAACAAAACCCCACCTCATGTCAAACTTCATAACCCGATTATTTATCAATATTTGGCTTTGGGAGCCCAAGACAATGCTGAATAACTGTAATTTGGCCCGTTCAACTAAATATTGAAAAAGGATCGTAATAAGTGGAATACCTGGAATACCTAGCTTTCTTCCCAAGGTTGATACTGCAAAATGTGTGTGGAAAATACATAGGACGAAGAGTATGTCAAAACCTAGTCCTTTGTGATAAATAACTGCACAACAACAGCGTGGATATAGATACAAAGTGGACATTTTAACTATTGTCTGCCAGTTTGACCTTTGAATGACCTTGGTGTGACCTTGATATGACCTTGGTGTAGTGTTTATGTTTCAAAGCAGTCTCTTCGAGTATTTGACATACTTTTGGGACACAGAAACAAATCATAGACATTGTAATATACAATTGTCAATACTTTTTGGTTTTGCAAGTGCATATTTTGACCTTTCAAGGTCAATGACCTCTAGAGGTCATCAGAGGTCAAATCCAGTTTACCTCCACATCTTAAAATGACCCTTAGGAAATTTTCTACAAGTGATAGAAATTTCATGCTTTAATCATAAAATGCACAATAGGTTACCTTATCTACTAGACTACAACGAATATGTGTAAAGAAAGCGACACGGAAAGGCCTTTAATTTGCAGCGAAAAAACGGAGACGCATAAACAGCAACGGTATGTCATTAAACTTGTTGTTATGAGGGTGTGTTAATAAGTGACGGCTATGCAATAAAGGGAGATGTAGAGAAAGTGAAGGTCGACAAAAAAGACGTTAATGCTCGATGGGGAGGAATTAAAGAGTGACAGGAAATGCCACAGAGTCATCACCTTTCTATGGGCAGGCGTTCAAGGGCGACGGAGAGGCGTAAAAGTTCAAAAGCGACACGTTAAAAGGCAAC
>OZ024907.1:82061151-82064374 GCA_964017125.1 Flabesymbios commensalis
CCTCCATCACCAATCTTTATAAGAGCGACTCCACCACCTCTCGAGTCACACATTTCACGACAGAGGGCGTAGCTCCTCCCCAGCCGTGCGCACTGAATCTCTTAGAATCACACTTCTGAAGATATCGACGAATTCTGGTCTTTGTAAACATTGTGGCGCGGTGATCCAGTTCTTGTAGCAGTGGAACTCTCTTTACAGCAGGTGAGTTCCTAATATATTTTTGTTCATAAGTTTCGATCCACAAAGAGGAATATCACAAACTGTTAGTGTTTTCAAGCAATCAATCCGCCTACTGTTATTATACTGTTATATTTTTGCATAATCCATGGTGACCAAAGGGTTTTATTTTATTTGAAATCATTATAAATGCCTTAGTTAGCTGTTTCCCCTTCATTTGAATAGCTATGTTATGGTCTACGACAACTATATATTTTTTACTTCTTTCAGTGCGGGGAGCGCCTTTAGACGTCAGAATCTGACTTCTACAGACGTCAGAGTCTGACGCCTAAAGACGGTCCTCGTCTAAAGTCGGTCCCCTTCTTAAGAGGGCCCATGTGCTAAAAGGGTTAGGTATTAGCCCTTTAAGCGCCACTCACGATTAAAATCTTTATTCAGCACAGTTTAAAATTTAATGACACGTTTTAGATGTAAAATATGTTTCAGATCGTCACGATTTAAAACTGTTTGCCTTCCATTTTTAGAAACACCACACTGTTGTTCACACAAAAGCCATCGATGATTTTTCAAAGGCCATCGAAAAAGTTCTTGAAATTCAAAGGGAATTATCAAAAATATATAGGATAATTTGTATTCACAAAAAAATCAAGTGAATAGTAAATTAAAAGTAAAAAAAGAAACTAGCACTAATATGATACTAAGATCATCTCTGATGAGAAACATAACTAACCATGCATCAGCTAAGTTACATAACTGAGTTATTACCTCGAGTAACTGTAGTAATATAGTTCAAGTGTGACTCTTCGACATAAAGCCCTAGAAGCAGCATTTGAATTTTTAAACTCGATATATAGGCTCAGTTAAAGCATTCAAAAAATTAAATTCTCAACTCAATATATTGATTTTATAACTCAATAAATAATTAAATAATATATTGATTTAATACATAACTGATTTAATATATTATTTAATATCGAAGTTTGACCCTAAAGCCTGATTCACAAAAAACACATATGATTCGATACGAACGCAGTATAAACTATTTTACTGCTTTTTTTCTCAAGACGACCAATATTCAATTTTCGTAGCCCGCCCTTGAAATGCCAGCCAGAAAATTTAGAGAACCCCTTTATCAAGTGTACATTTTGTATTTGTCACATTTATATAGCACGGGTTCACTCGTTATATAGCGGCCTACGATTATGTCACAACTTGTACGAAAATACGGCCCCCGAGACGGATATAGATGCCTAAAGAAACAATTGGTAAAATTGACCCCTCCTCTTGGATTTCGATTTATATAGAGTGGTGAGACCGTGTTCTCCAGCTAAGAATATGCACGACGCTCGTAGATTTGCTGTAGCCACACCTGACCACAATACATGTCAAACCTGACCACAATACATGGGGCATGTCAATATGATTGATAATATTGTGTCACGAAGAATGTAGTAGCGTGAAAAAAAAAATCAATTTTCTAAACCATATGTTATTTTTACTAAATAACTGGTCGACGCAATGTATCAAGACACTATGGTATTTCCAGGTTCAGACTGAGGTGTCGCGATGAAGTTGTGGAGCGTCACGGTGTTCATTCACCAGGTGGCGCTGATGGGGGTGGTGTGTTTCCTGTGTCAGCAGACGACATGTCACCGAGCGGACGTCAGGCGCTACCAGTCAGTCACTCAACGCCAAGGTGACGCCAGGCTTGTAAAGCTTGATGTGCAAGATGACTCCACAAGTGTTGACACAAGACGCGACGTGCGAGATGACTCCAGAAGAGTTGACACTCGACGTGACGTGCGAGATGACTCTAGAAGAGTTGACACTCGACGTGACGTGCGAGATGACACCAGGAGAGTTGACACCAGACGCGACGTGCGAGATGACACCAGGAGAGTTGACACTCGACGTGACGTGCGAGATGACACCAGGAGAGTTGACACCAGACGCGACATGCGAGATGACACCAGGAGAGTTGACACCAGACGCGACGTGCGAGATGACACCAGGAGAGTTGACACCAGACGCGACATGCGAGATGACACAAGGAGAATTGACACCAGACGTGACGTGCGAGATGACACCAGGAGAGTTGACACCAGACGCGACATGCGAGATGACACAAGGAGAGTTGACACCAGACGCGACGTGCGAGATGACACCAGGAGAGTTGACACCAGACGCGACGTGCGAGATGACACCAGGAGAGTTGACACCAGACGCGACGTGCGAGATGACACAAGGAGAGTTGACACTCGACGTGACGTGCGAGATAACACCTGGAGATTTGAC
This sequence comes from Flabesymbios commensalis, assembly GCA_964017125.1. Taxonomy (NCBI): domain Eukaryota; kingdom Metazoa; phylum Annelida; class Polychaeta; order Terebellida; family Flabelligeridae; genus Flabesymbios; species Flabesymbios commensalis. The sequence goes on from OZ024907.1 coordinate 82,063,624, forward strand.
ACCAGACGCGACGTGCAAGATGACACAAGGAGAGTTGACACCCGACGTGACATGAGAGATGACACCAGGAGAGTTGACACTCGACGTGACGTGCGAGATGACACTAGAAGAGTTGATACTCGACGTGACGTGCGAGATGACACCAGACGAGCTGACACTCGACGTGACGTGCGAGATGACACCAGGAGAGTTGACAGCAGGCTAGTAAAGCGTGATGTACGAGATGACACAAGACGAGTTGACACTCGACGTGACATGCGCGATGACACCAGAAGAGTTGACACTCGACGTGACATGCGAGATGACACCAGGAGAGTTGACACTCGACGTGACGTGCGAGATGACACCAGGAGAGTTGACAGCAGGCTAGTAAAGCGTGATGTACGAGATGACACAAGACGAGTTGACACTCGACGTGACATGCGAGATGACACCAGGAGAGTTGACACTCGACGTGACGTGCGAGATGACACCAGGAGAGATGACACTCGACGTGACGTACGAGGTGACACCAGGAGAGTTGACACCAGACGCGACATGCGAGATGACACAAGGAGAATTGACACCAGACGCGACGTGCGAGATGACACCAGGAGAGTTGACACCAGACGCGACGTGCGAGATGACACTAGGAGAGATGACACTCGACGTGACATGCGAGATGACACCAGGAGAGTTGACACCAGACGCGACATGCGAGATGACACAAGGAGAATTGACACCAGACGCGACGTGCGAGGTGACACCATGA
>OZ024907.1:82064574-82214024 GCA_964017125.1 Flabesymbios commensalis
ATGCTCCTAATGCTCTCCCTCCTTTAGAACATAGCTCATTGATACTTGCTTTGAAATCCAGGTGTTCCTCTAAAATTAAACCCAAATATTTATATTTCTGTACAATATCAACAGTTTTATTTTGAAAATTGAATGAAAAATCTGTAATTGACACGCGCACTTTGCGAAAGTGTACAATTTTAGATTTAAGATGATTTACACTCATGCGCCATTTATTGCACCAATTTTCAACACAGTTTATTAAAGTCTGAAGGTCATTTTCATTTTCTGCCACCAGAGTTAAGTCATCAGCGTACAACAGATGCGAAATTCTATCATCACCAAGGGTAATACCTATTCTCAGCGAATTTAATTCTGTGGACAAATCGTTTATAGAGATATAACACTACCCACAAAACGCGAGGCGTTACCTGGTGTTGTTTTAATGTTGGGCCGACGTCGAAGACGGTGGACCAGCGTTAAAACAACACCCGGTCAACGCCTCGTGTTTGCTGGGTTGCCAACCGTCATACATTTGCAGGAAATTTAAATTCATATCCCCATACGATTAGGTATTTACAATACAATTGGTGGATTTTTTCAGTTTAATTTAAAATTGCTGACTTCCAATTAATATAAAAAATAAAAAAATAGAGGAATTATATAAAATAAATAATAATAACTAATTTAAAAAATTAGGTTAACGAAATAAAAGTTTTCTCGAAAAATAACATTATTCCGATGTGTGTTGCCCAGTACATATAAATGCAAGTAAATTACATATAACGATGGTCTAAAACAATAGTGGGTCAAGTCGACTTGACAGCGAAATTGTGTTTATCTTTTTGCTTAGAACTACAGTCTGATAAATCCACTTATCAGCATGTAGACTTGGACTTATACTGATGAAACACACAGCGATTGGAATTTGACAGTAGATCAAGTGAAGTTATCAGAGTATTTTTTACCTGCAAAAGTGATTTACAGAAGAAAAATTGGGATCAACAAGACACCAAGTTGACTTAGCGCGTTGTTACACCAGGAACACAGAATATACAGAGATTGTTCCAAGATCAACAATAAACTAAGTCCAGGCATTTCCCTTGTGTTGACTCCACATGTCTCAGAATAAGAATGCGCTAAGTGCACTTGCACCGTTGTTCTCCTAGAAACAGAGCCCATAAGCATATAACACGTGAATAACAATGTGTCAAGTCGAATTGGTTCTGTGTTGAACAGATATTATGCCGATATGTGCTCCTTTTCCCGAGAATAACAATGTGCTAAGTCGACTTGATCTGTTGTTTCAACCTGAATTTGGAATAAATTCAAACTTTATACATATTATAGATGACTTAGCTGGTTATTATTCTAAAGGCCAAAAATGTCACTTAGCACACTATTGTTTTAACCCATCGATAAAGTGTATTCTTTGATATAATGTTAAACTAATATCAACACGATAAGTGGATGTTTAATAATATAGCTGAATTTGATGGTCATCAGTAACCCCCTGTAAAATTCCACCAGTATATATACATGTATATACTATTATAAGAAAGTTTCAGCCTACTCGACTGAAAGAAGATATTTTGTAAAGCACATACTTTCCAGCAGAATTGAAGATTCCCACCACACGGTAAACGTACACAACTACCCAATGTCATAAAGTTCCCAGGTGTAACATATCGAATTGAAGCATCTGGTTTCCGTTGGTAGTAGGCTGTCTATTGAATTAACCATTTGCCTGCATATCACAACTATTGTCGTTTTCACCTGTTGTATTAGTCGATCAAATCACTGATATTGAGAATAAAAGGAATGTTTACACATCAAGATTTGCAAATGTTTTGGCCCAAAATAAACAAATATGACTAATTTTCCTCCACTTGAAGTTGTGGATCGCGGTAGCGAGACACAACTTCAAGTGTGTGCAAATTTAAATAAAATAAATTAGCCGGATAAGGGTTAATTGAATTGACTGCCGGATGAAATATGTACAAGTGGTCTAGTATTTGCACAGAACAAAAAGGAAATTATCCACTGCATCGTTTTGGGAAACAATTCTTCTTATCTTTAGCCATGCCGAAACATTTCTCAGACGGACAGGCTGATGTTTTGGGCATTTTCTGGCGTTTTCTTTTCTGAGTTCCCGCTTTGCTGCATCTTCTGGAGGTGCAACGGCTCCATTTCCCCCACGGGACACCGAGGCAGTTTCTCAGACCTGTACCGGAGCAGGACTGACTCTCCTTGGTTGCCGACAAGCACAGGGACACCCCACAGCCCGTCGTCGTACTGTTCAATAGAAAGTATATTTATCAGAGATATCGGCCAGTCTCGTATTCTACTCCCTAATGTAAATAATAACTGAATGACGGCGGTGATTGGCCGATCTCGTCATGTGACAGGCTAAACCACTCTACAATAGGTCGGGGGTAGAATACAAGACTTGGACCAATTTATCGATAACCAAGTAAACGCTCCACGCTGAGCCGATATTGATTTAATGCCGGACCATCATCGTAGACGATTGTCCAGCATTAACCCCTAAAAAAATATTCGCTAAAGTAAATAATTTCAATTTTCACTGACTTGAAGTTGCTTTTCGATACCGCAACCCACAACTTCAATTGGGTGAAAATTACCCATATTTGTTAACTTGAGACTAGCCATTTGCTAATCTTAATGTTGAAACGCTCATTTCGCGACATCAAACCTCCGACCTCCATTTTGCATTTAAGCATCAAGATTTGCAAATGGTTGGTCTCAACGTAAACAATTGCCAGTAGTTTTTACCCACACGAAGGTGTGGATCGCGTCAGCGAGACAAACTTCAAGTGGGCGGAAATTCCAATTAATAAATAATTGTTTGGTGGTCAAAGGGGGGTAATTAAATGAGCTTTGAGACATACTTTATGTGTATCCCAGCAAACACGACAATTTACTAAATGCTGGGCCAATGTCTAGGACTCTGGACCAACATTAAACCAGCATTGTGTCAACGTCGCCTGTTTGGGATATCTTACGACATGAGCCCCCGCAGGGTTCAAACAAAAATGCACGCATGATTAATAAAACATATAATTAAATAAACATGTTAAGCCCACCTGGTAATCCGGGCTCGAGTCTGGACACCCACACGATCGCACTCGCCCGTACTGCACGCTGACCACGCTGACCACTGGTCAAACACGCAGTCGCTGATTGTCATGCCACAGCTTTGAGTCTGGTTCAGGGGTCCCTTACAGTCGTCAGCCCCTCCGCAGCCGGATAGTACACTGGAGAGAAACAGATAACAAGTCAGAAAAGAAATACATTTTGATAATGTAAATCATCTGATCAATTACCCCTTAAAGCGGTAAGTTATAAGATTCATTTTTTACCCACTTGAAGTTGTGATTCGCTGCTGCGACCCACAACTTCAAGTGGGTAAACTGGTAAAAGACTTAGACCCTGCACAATTTGAATAAAAACATATGTTAATCTAGAAAATTCAATGCCCAGTTTTTTCTCCACGACGAAAATTAAAAACGATAAAACGGCTATAGACGTTATTATTTTTAGAAAAAAACCACCGTTACTTGACATAAATTTTGAATATTTCAATGTATTTTTCTTTCTCGATTCAAATATCTTTTGAACTGCAAATGCATTTAAAATATAAACAAATAATTCAACAGAACAAGCGTTCAGCCAGCATTGGGTTAACCCTTTCACTGCGGGGACCGACTTTAAACGTCAGAACCTGACGTCTATAGACATCAAATTCTAACGTCTGGAGTCGATATCCCCGCTCAGAATTACAAATTTAAAATGGCGGTACACCCATAACATATGTATTCAAATTAAGCGGAGAGAGCTAGCTAAACTATTTAAGATTATTTTATATTGAAAAAAACCTTTGGTCTCCATAGTTTATACAAAAATATTTCAGCGCTTGCTGATATTGCCTATTTACCTGACGCGCCTTGTCCGGATCATGCTGTGGACTCCGCACGCCGATCCGTTACAGGGATTCCAGGCCGTCCAGGCGCTGTACCGGCAATCTCTGGGTGCCGATCCCACACATAGCCTCTCCTCCTGGCGCTGTCCAGAGCAGGGGGCACCTCCACATTTGTCCTCAACACTGAAAAATAACATTTTGTGAAATTAAATTCCAAATGTTTACAAATCTTGCTTCTCTGTGCCACATTTTATTTTGAAAAAAAAAACAAATAAAGTGAAAATGAAAAAGGATCACACATTATTTGGTCGAAATTGGCCACCAAATTAGGCTAACGCAGAGTGAGCGATTGCATTCGGACAATCTCCGCTCAACATATTATCCTGTTTATTCACCACTATACGGTAAGTTTCGAATACCAAGCTTCGAATACCAAGTGTCGATTACGATGCTTAAATTGGTTGGACGCTATCGTCCAACCGACCCAAGCGTCGTAATCGACAATTTGTATTCCTATTATTGACTTGACTTAACCTGTTCTTACATGATGGTCTTCACTCGTGTTTGTAAACCGCTGACACCACACGTGCTCGAGCTGCAGTCGGACCACCCGCCCCAAGGCGACAGCAGGCAGGACACGGGGTCGGCCCCAGGACAGGTCAAAAACTCCATCAAATCTTCAGAACATGCCAATCCCCCGCATGCGGCGGCAAACCTGTGGGGAAACAAGCAAAAGAGGCAGCGGAGCTATTTCATTAGGTTTTTCTTGATGTGTCTCCTACAGACATCTATACATATAGGATTTTCTCTAAATTCATTTTCTTCACTTGAAACAATCAAAAGAGGCGTCGGATGTACTTCATTGACATTTTAGTGATGTATCTCTTGCAGGCCCATATAAGGATATTCTCACGATTCAATTTTCAATTTGAAACAAGCAAAAGATGCGTTAGACGTATAAACAATTGACTTTCTGAGGTGTTTCTCACAGGTAAATAGTTGACGCACTGAAAGTGTATAATATCTATAATTGCCGTATACACATAGCAGAAATATTGAGGCGGAAAGAGCAAACTAAATCATTTATGATGATTTGAATGTGAAAAGAACCTTTGGTCTTTATGGTCCATACAAACAATTATTTCAGCGTTGTAAAGGTTAAGACTCTGTATAATTACTTCCTAATTAAGCTATTACAGCTGTTTGTCATAGGTATAGCTGTATTATGCCAGACTACATACCTAGTGAGAGCATGTCATCTTATTCGGCTGCTTTTACTGCACGCCACGAACTTGAAAGAGAGAATGGGGGTGGTGACTCATTCGTCCGTGAAAATGAATCACAACTTGACAAAGAAATAGAAACGCCCGTGTGTTTAACCCTTAAAGCGCTGAAATACTTTTTACAAACAATGGAGACCGAAGCCTTCTTTTCAATTTAAATCATCATAAATGTCTTAGTTAGCTCGTTCCGCTACATTCATTTGAATACATATTGTATGGGTCTTCAGCCATTATAAATATGTTTACTCTTACAGTGCGGGGTTCAACTTTAGACGTCATAATCTGACGTCTACAGACGTCAGATTATGACGTGTAAAGTTGATCCCTGCAAGGGTTAAGGTAAGTGGTTATACTTTTTTTTTGCAGAGCCTGAATAATTTGAGTTAGTCCAGGTAGCGTGTTTGGCCTCAGACAGTCAAAATTCGAATATCGAATCTTATGGTGCCGCTCACCATCCTTGAGAGGTTTTTCTCGTCTCATTTAGCCTGTATGTGCCTGTTTGAGGCCTAAAGCCACATCCATCCATCCATCCATCCATCCATCTATCTATCTATCTATCTATCCATCCATCCATCCATCCATCCATCCATCCATCCATCCATCCATCCATCCATCCATCCATCCATCCATCCATCCAATAATTAATCCATCCATCCATCCATCCATCCATCCATCCATCCATCCATCCATCCATCCATCCATCCATCCATTAATTAATTCATCCATCCATCCATCCATCCATCCATCCACCCATCCATCCATCCATTAATTAATTCATCCATCCATCCATCCATCCATCTATCCATCCATCCATCCATCCATCCATCCATCCATCCATTAATTAATTCATCCATCCATCCATCCATCCATCCACCCATCCATCCATCCATCCATCCATCCATCCATCCATTAATTAATTCATCCATCCATCCATCCATCCATCCATCCATCCATCCATCTATCCATCCATCCATCCATCCATCCATCCATCTATCTATCCATCCATCCATCCATCCATCCATCCATCCATCCATCCATCCATCCATCCATCCATCCATCCATCTATCTATCCATTCATCCATCCATCCATCCTTCCATCCATCCATCCATCCATCCATCCATCCATCCATCCATCCATCCATCCATCCATCCATTAATTAATTCATCCATTTATCCATTTATTTAACTGATGCACATTGCGACCAGCTTACCTTATCCCGCGGGTTCGAGTCCGCCTCCCAAGCGTGCCACACGTATTAGAGGAGCATTCACCCCAATCTGCCCAGCTGCTATACACACAGTCTACTGGCGTATCTCCGGTGCATGGCATGGTTTTCACTTTGTTCTTTGGGCAGGAACCTCCGCACTGTGCTGGAACACTAAAAATGATTGATTTATAAAAACATTTAACCCTTGTACTGCTGAATTGTTTGAGAGTAATTTTTATTGATTTGAAGCTGGATTTGCTAACGTAATTTCCAGCTTCAAATCAATGAAAAATAATATTATTGATGAAAAATAGACATGTCCCAAATTGAATTATTTAACTAACTGAGCACTTGCCAAAGATATGGTACAATTTTTAGTGGTAAAATGTATAATTTAGAAAAAAAAGAAATTTTTCGTCCTTTGAAGACGGCAATGTCGTACGTGGTGAGTATTAGTGCCTTAAAGGCTCTTTTTACACATAGAAACAATGTGTGCTTTATAGTCGGGCAATATGTCCATTGGAAGTAGTCCGTAATAAAAGACTAAAAGACTCGATACAGAGTCTCCAATCATTTCCATTTATAAAGTTGTGCCTAAAAAATCCGGTGCGCGTACGATCGATTGCGCAATGAATTACTGGGCCATTGTTTTATCAATTATTTTATATCATTCTGTAATAACAGATTTACATCTCATTAGAACAATGCCTTAACGTGGGGACTCAAACCACTGTCTTTATAGGTGAATTAATCATCTAAAGAGGACTGCCTTGGTCTCAGAATAGACTGACCACCAGCATAGAGAACCACAGCTTCTGCTATGCTGTCCATCTCTGACGTTGAACCATGCAGTTCACGTCAAGCTCGGACTAATTGGAAGAACTACATATTTGCAACCCACCAGTGTTATTTCATCTTTCGATTTGACGTAGCGGGGGATTAAATACGCCTGATAGGTCTCAAATCTACAAAGTCGGCCTCAAAACTAACCCCTATCCCTCTAAGTTAATTTATTTAAATTTTCAGCCACGAGAAGTTGTGTCTCGCTACCGCGACCCACAACCTGATGTGGGTGAACATCACCCATATTTGTTTAATTTGAGACCAAACATTTGTAAATATTGATATTTAAACAATCAGTGATTTGATGTGTAAATCATGCCCGTAGCCAGGGTCGAAAATCAGACGAGGCGAGGCCCGGTGGCCGAGCCAAAATGTCTTGAAATCCCAAAATTTCTGAGAATTTTCGGTGACGAAAAATAAAAATTTGGAGAAGACATTTAGGCATTTAGGCACAACTGCCTCGTCTGCCTCATGCTGGCTACGGGCCTGTAAATAAAACAAATTTAAAAAACGACCATAGTCGTGATTAGCGGTGTAAGAGTTAACACATCGCCCTCCATATGTTATTGATATGTTGTTGATTGAAAACAGGGTTTTTTATTTATGTCAATAAAATGTGTATCTATCTATCTTATCCCACCTTATGATTCTGGTTCGTGACATCACCCCCTTGTGACCGCAGTCCTGCTCACTGCAGGCTGACCATTGGGACCAGGTCTCCACACACATCTGGGGAGTGTCTCCAGCACATGCTTGCCTCTGCTCCGTGGTACCGCAAGCTGATCCACCGCAGGCAGGTGGGATCCTGTCAAAAACATTAGGTTTTATAAAAAGGAAAAACAGTAGCGATATGTCGAAAAATATTTGTGGTGAAATTGAAATCTATACTGTTATAGTGTTATTCTCTTTCTTCTGTCAAACTAGCAGGCACCACACCTGAGTTCAATTCCGGAATTGATCTAGAATTAGACCTAATTTCAAGTCTAATTCCAGGAATTGGAATAGGAATGGGAATTAACTTTTAAGGAATTGGAGTTGAATTAGAATTATTAAAAACTAGGTGGAATTAAAAAAAGGATTGAACTATTTAATTTTATCAAAAAATCAGTTATTGTGAAGGTTGCATAGACCTGTCACAGAGGGATGTGGAGTGTTAAAACACCAGACCGGTCGTTGTTCTCTGAAATCGACAACGCACTCCCCATAAAATTGATACATTCATCATGTTTATGCGGTGTTGTTTTAGTGTTGTCAGCGTCTGCAGCGTCAGCGTCTCTGTTTTTCGGCAAGCGTGAGGTGGATGGATAAGGGGTGGTACCAAAACAATTATATCACAATATAAATATTACAGACCTAGTATAAAATTATATATTCAATCATAATATTCCCATCAATCAGTTAAATTTGATAATGCACTAAATTATGTCTATGAACTCTAATAATATGATAGGGAATAAAGGTGTTATTAAATAGTAAAGAGGTGTGATGTAACATAGGGCGGGAGAGGCGGAGTGTGGATTCGATAACACTGTGTTGACAGTGACAGTTTTCTAGCTCTGGCATAACAATACAACACCACCAATTTTAAAAATAAAACAACATGTAACTTGTTAATATCTGACAACACGCATAATCTATTTCGATGATCCACTAATGATGCTTATGGCTTGGTGCCAAAATTTTTAGATGGGATGAATTGCCCAGGCACATAGGTCATGTCTGTAAAAAATAAATCAAGAAATAATGGGAATAAAATGACCCCCACTACCACCATGTCAATTTTTCTTAAATGGCTGCGGCAGCCCTTTTATTTTTAATGGCTTCATCCTAAGAGTTATTCAGATAATCAGAAATACCTAGAGAACAATAGTACAAAATTTGAATGCAATACAACCAACAGTTCATAAGTTATCATGCCCACAAGCTTTTTAGGCGGCCATCTTGGAAAATGACCGCTTATGGCTTGGTGCCAAAAAATATATGGGATGAATTGCCCAGGCACGTAGGTCATGTATGTAAAAAATAAACAAAATTTATCAGTTAACTTTTTAATAAGAGCTGAAATTCTGACCGCCCTCCATTCTCTGGTGATCACTATACCCCACAGATGGCTGAGGGGTAAAAAGTCCGGAATTAGGAAGGAATAACAAATTATGAATTGGAATTTGAATTGGAATTATAAAAAATGAAAATAAAGGAATTTGAATTAGCCTCGGAATTAAAAAAAAAATTAGATCAGGAAGTGGAATTAAAAAAATGGAATTGAACCCAGAGGAGTTGCCCCAACTTTGTTTTATGTTGTTCCGACTTCCACAACGTTGACCCAACATTAAACGTCAGGTCAGCATTTCTTGTTTCCTGATATCCAGCTTATATTACACAATATGTCCTTTCATATGAGATAATAGTGTATACTTCTGGAACATTTTATTATTACCATTTAAATGTATGATATTTCAAAATATCTTGTGTTTTTCCTCCTGTGTGTTTGTGGTGATATTAACTGAAGTAATTAGATCCGTCATAGGTTAATATAGTAAATTATTAAAGTTAAAAACCCCAAAGTTTTTTTGTGAGCATAAACTTATTATTTACATTGGTAAAAAACTGACGTAAAGTGATCTGTATGGGTTTAACAAATGTAACCCACGTATGGACCGATGATTGCGTGGTTAAAACAAAATAAATAAACTACTAACAGCAATGTATCAGCACAATACAAGTATAGTATGTCCATGTGTTCATTTCAGGCCCAGCCTGGAAACTTTGAGCCAGTTAATACTACGTATAAAATAGCACTGGCAGGTTTTAAAATAAAAATACTTAATATCAACACATTGCCCGACAAAACATACACTATTACTACTATTATCACAATGGAGTTGTAAAACACTGTCATTGACCACAGGCCTATATCTTTGTAAATGTAAATAGAATGGTTCAACTTCCAGTGAGAATATGACGATTTCCGCACCACTGTTGACTATACTTTAGACATACAGCCTCCCTTGCCTAACAGACATCTCCAATAAGCATTATGTACTAATGAAGATATTGGACAATCTGAAAGCAGCTTAAAACGATAAACTTCGACGCATTTAACACAATCTCAACACTCTCCGGGTGCTAGGGTTCACTATGTATATGTAACAATATCTTGCATATTGCTGATATTGATGTTTTCTTACGTGACAGGGCGACTGCGGTTTTCTACACCAGAAACTCCGCACCTGGTCTCTGAGCAGCTGCTCCAGCCTCCCCAGTTTCCAAGGACACAGTTTTGTTGGCCGTTGCTGGTGCATGGACGTGTTTGACTTCTGGCCCCGGTGCACGTGTTGGCGGCGCAGTTGGCATTCAGACTGAAACAGCATAGATAAATTGTTATTAGTTTGGATGAATGACTTCGTCCAAACTATTGTTTTTTTCTATTTTTAGTTTTGAACAAAATGTTGCCACCCTATCTCTCCCTCAGGCTTTATCCAATCGGCCTGAAATTTGACCCCAATAATTCTAGGGTACCAGAATAGGTTGCTATGACTTTTCTAAGCGATCCAACCAATAGAGCGCGAGTACCGCCGGGTTAATGCTCGAGAAAATCCCATTGAAATAACATTAGCAAATTGGCCGGATTTAAAACTTCAATAGGTCTATTTAGAAAACAGAGTGAAATTTGGACCCGGAGGGTTAAATTTCTATTTATAAACCACTTTCCAAACGTAATCCAAAAGGGCCGACAAAATTTAAAATGGCCGGCAAGAAATAAAGAAGTGGCCGATATGCAAAATGGTATGCTAAAATCCAGTCAAATCAGGTAAATCCCCCATTATCGCCCTATTTCAGCTGTCCAAACTCACTTCATGTTGCTTCAGCAACAGGCAATCTGGCTAGTCTTTAAAACTATTTTAGGATAAAGCATGGAGACCAAAGGGTTTATTTAGATAAACCATGGAAACCAAAGGGTTTATTTAGATAAACCATGGAGACCAAAGGGGGTTTTTTTTGGGGGGTCTACGATCATTATAAATATTTTCAGCACTTATAGTGCGGGAATCGACTTTAGACGTCAGAATCTGACGTCTACAGACGTCAGATTCTGACGACTAAAGTGCGAATGAGGGTTTATCATCAAGATTTGAAAATGTTTGGTTTTGAATAAATGAAATGTGGTTCATTTTCACCCACTTGAAGTTGTGTGTTTAATTGAGACCAAACATTTGAAAATATTGATGTTGAAACACGCAGTTTGTTCACAATAACAGTGAATTATTCGGCTGATAAAAACGACTATGCTGGTGCCTAGAGGGTAAAGGGTTGACTACACATATTTCATTTGCGACAATGCATTTAAAAGTCTGGCTGATTAATATCTCAACAATAAAATTTGCAATTTATGGTGTCAAATTAAACACTTGAAGTTGTGGGTCGCGAGACACAACTTCAAGTGTAGCGGGAAAACGGTGAATAAGCGGATTAGAAACGATTTATAATAGTAACTCGTACTTCACTCCATACAACACTCACTCCGTCATCCGTCAGAAGGTAACGTGTCTTAACGCTGGACGCTGAAACGATGAGCGAAAAAATACGTCGGCCGATCATTGGACATCGGCAAAATAGTATTTGTGACATAGAGGGTTAAAAATTATATTGGATGAAATTGAATACACTTATCGTCAACTTATAAAATAAAACTACTTTTTATGGCCGTGCTGCCATAATTTCTTGGTCCACTCGTCTACATTCAAGTATTCTACTGATTCCAGTATTTCTACTGGTGGATACACAGAGTATTCATTTCATCGTCGCCAAACTAAAGTGTCCAGTAATGATAAGGTTTGCACAATCAACCTATTGGCCTAACCCCATTAAGTACACTCATGATTTCAAAAGTTTTGAAACTTTTTCATTGACATGTTTACTCTCGGAGTGATATCAGCAGGAATTGAAATAGAGCGAATAATTACGGTGATAAAGAGTAAATTTGAGTACCTATTTTAAATCGGCACAATCACTTTGTTTAAATGTGATGAAATACTTAATAAAATTGGGCAGAAAAATAATTAGCTATAAAAATAGCACACATAATTCATCATCTGGTTACAAACCATTCCTCGTTGTCGTCATCATCACAATCTTCTCCTGACTTGGACCTGCAATTAAAATAAATTTAATAATGACAATATTGATCGCTGTGTGTGAATGATTATCAGACATGTATTTATTGGTTAACACTCGGAAACTCTAAGCTGTTCAATTTGGAATTTCAGTCACTTGAAGTTGTGTCTCGCTAACGCGATTCACAGCTTAAACGGAAAATTACTATGATATGTAAAATAATTAAGTCGAATCGGAGTTCAGTTTTACAAAATTAAATAATTTTAACTTCTGAGAACCGGTCACACGAGCATGAATAAAACCACATAAATATAAAACTTTAATCGACATGAGTGCTCTAATGGTTCGCAATAAAATAAAACAAAATAAGAGAGTATGAGGTAACGGGAAAGTGTAATCATCGATCTGTCTCACTGTGTCTCAGTACAATGTGCCGTATAGATTGCGGTAAACTTTCTGGGATGCATATTTAATTCCAATCTTAGGATTGCCTAAATTTATTGTGGCCATACTTTAAAAAAACGCAGCCTATCTGGCTGTACATCTCAATATGTCACTCACTTGGACTTGGAGCTACATTTTTCCTTGCTCTTTTCTTTGCTCTTCTCTTTGCTCTCCTCTTTACTTTTTGAACCACCAGCACCTCCGCCGTCGCAGTCTACAGTTACTCTCCTGCGTCAAATGCACAGTTTTACTCGTTATATCTCACTTTATTCTTTGAGAAACTAGAAAAGAATAGTTACCATTCATTAACCATGTAATTTATATACATGCGATGCTGCGGATATAAATGAATACGTATTTTTATCGCACACAAGATTACTGTGGATGGGATAAAGTAATCGTTTATGAAAAAGTACCTTAACCCTTTAACCGCCGGTGCCGAATATATTCGCTTTTTCACTCAATTATTATTACATTCAGTACCACCTTTTAAACATGTTAAAGCCACACTGTGACATCAATCAGCACGATTTCAAAAGAGTTGATCTCCATTTGTCAAATCTGCATAATTTTCACTCACTTGAAGTTGTGGATCGCGTCAGCGAGACACAACTTCAAGTGGGTGAAAATTCCAATTGAATAATCTGGCGGTTAAGAGGTTAAAACAAGTTCTACTTACCTGGGACTCCGAGAGCGCGTCATCACCCCAGAATTTGCACAGCTTGTGGCGGAGCAGGAGCCCCAGTCTCCCCAGCTTGTCCAGGAGCACTCAGTACCCGAGCATTCACTGGTATCTGTCAATGCCGCGGTACTACAGGAGTACCCTCCACACCGCGCCTGAATCCTGTTATTAGAAATTAGAAAAATAAAAAAAAACATTTTGTAATTTGCCGTCATATCTCATAGATTCATGGGCGCAGAAATGTACACGAGGCATCAAGGAGACCACCATATATGCTTCTCTAAATAATTGAGTTTGCTTTCTTTAAATGGTATTTTGTCATGTTTACTGTGGTACCGATATTTTTATTACCAAATGTTAACCATTAAAATGCACATAATAGCAGTAACAGCGCGTGTTTGTGTAGACACGTTATTTTATATCTAGTTTTGGCATAGCTGGAATCAGACATGGAATGCTGCTTAACGTTATTTAATAAAGGTAGTTATGTTGCATATTTTTAAAATATCCTGTGCTTGTTTAGATATATAGAGGGCCTTAGATGGGAAGCTTGATTTTAAGTGTACATGACATGTATATTTTCATGTGATTTTACAGAACTTACCCTGTTGTATATACCTGTACATATAATAATATATTTTAGGACAAATAATTCAGCAATTATTGTTAATTATTAGCACAATAAATATCAGCTTTTGAAAATGATAAAATGAAACACCAATCCAGAAGATCTCTAAATCGTTGACCTCTATTTGTTTAATCTCCATAATGTTCACTCACTTGAAGTTGTGGATCGCGTCAGCGAGACACAACTTCAAGTGGGTAAACATTCCAATTGACTAATTTGGCTGTTAATGCGTTAAGTGAGTGAAAGTTGTTTAAATGTTACTTTGACATGTTTACTGTGGTACCGATACACACCTAACAGTCCTCCGTCTGGATCTGCTACCTATTTGATCACATCTATCCACAGAACAGTCGCTCCAGCTCCCCCAGATGTTGTACGCACAGTTCACGCGCGTACATCGTCTGCTGCCAGAACTGGAATTACTGCCAGATTTTGATTTGGACTTGGATTCGCTTGCATTGGAGTACTGGACGCTGAGCAGCAACATCAACAGCATCAGCCGAGTGGGTGTTCGCATATTGAAATCCTGTTCAAAAAGAGACTCCTCTTATAAGATGTTCAAATTTGTCAAAATTAGATAGAAAATACCATAAAACTACATCAACAGCCGTATTCACAAAGCAAGTTTAAAACTGGTTTAACAAAACTACTGGTGTAAACACGGGTTTAGCGTTGAACCGTATGCACAATAGGAGTTTAGGCCAAACACTGGTTTAAGCCGGGCAGTTTATCGACTGAATGTTAAACCTGCTCAGGGGTTATTTTGAGCACTGGCTTAACATGAAGGGGAATGAGCATTATCATGATAATGGACGCAAAAATACAACATAGGAGAAAATGAGGTAAAAAAATACACAGACTGATGATTTATTACAAATGTACTTTTCTTTCTTTGATTGGTAATTATTTATTTGAAATGAATAATAAATGATAAATAATATAAAACACGGATGCTAGAGGTAAAATCATTTAGCGTAAATAGTATTATCATTATATATTTGGCTTAATGCCTATGCCTATTAACAAAAGACATTTTACTACTATAATCTTGCATGGTCATATTTACACATAATCATACATAGTATCACTTTCATCGTTTCTCCTTTTCTCCAGTTAAAACCCCTTTCAATACACGAAACAACTTTAATATATGACCCAGTACCGTATTCTAAGCCCGTCCAATGGCAGCGTAACTTAGTCAATCACATGACGAGACCATACATTCGGTCATTCAGTTGTTATTGTTATTTAAATTATACCATACGTGGGCTGTATTTGACGGGTTAACAATTAATATTAATCGGATCAACAAATGAACCAATGAATGGGGTTTTAGGAAATTCGAGCCCTGGCGGTCTGAGGCCGAGCACGCTACCTCTCGATCACGGAGGCTTCCCACAATATTGAATGTTTACGAGTGAGCGGGGAAGAAACATCTTGTTTTACCACGGCACCAGGGCTCCCGCCCTATCGGATCAACAAGGATATTATCGGAAAGTTAGGCTATGTTTAATATTTTATACAACGGATATTTGAATTCTGAGTAACGTGTATAATTAGAATGTGACACAAACATGTCGGTTTTTATATACTGTATTAAAACGATAACAGAATATTTATCTTCTATTATGATATTAATTACAGGCTTGACCCAGTGAACGATAGACCTTGGCCCACTGTTGATTTAATGATGTACCGCTGTCTGCGTCGATGGCCTAACGTTAAGCCAACATTGTGTTGACGTCTCGTGGATAGCGCTTTCAACCAGATTATTCAATGCTGTGTACACAAATTGTATACATTGTGTATGTGGGTAACCATTATTTGTATGCATGAACGTCGGATCAAACTGTTAAACTAGCAGGTTTAAACGGTATTCTGAAGTTTTGTTAAACTGGAGCAAAACTGCTTTTGTGAATACGGTTTAAAACTAATTTACGCAGCCGTTTAGTTACACTCGTCTAAACGCTAAGCTCGGGTTTTGTTAAACCTCTTTTGTGAATACGGCCGTAAGTGAATAAGTGTTTAGGCTTTTTAACAGTTAGAACTCCGAACTATTAAATTGGACTTTTCAGACACCTGACCTGACCTGTCGAGGATTCTTTTGGTTTGTGAAACTTACGTCATAACAAATATCAGTGAGACAGATTAAAGGCGAATTCAACTTTTTAAAGCTGGTTACGTAATTGCTGATCCATACATCAACCCTAACAACGCTGAAATATTTCAGTATCTACCATGGAGGCCACAGCTTTTTTCAATTTAAAAGCTTCATAAATGTCTCAGTCAGCCCTTTCCGCTTTATTTGAATACCTACGTTATGAGTCTACGGCCATTATACATATGTTACTCTTTCAGGGCGGGTATCGACTTTAGACGTCAGAAGATGACGTCTGTAGACGTCTAAAGTTGGTCCCCGCGCTATGAGAGTTAAATAACGTCTTAATTTTCTTATTATGTAAATTAAATCATTATCAGGTGATTATGACTTACAGGTTTACACACCAACAGGTACCTGGCCGGAGATATTTTGGTCTAATAGCCTCTTATCCAATACATTTCAGATATCAGAGGAACATCTACATAGGGGTAATTTGACTATCCAAATCATCTGCGATACAAAAATTAATTACATTGCTGGACAAATGTTCGTCATTTGCTGAGAGTTTGATCATGACCTGCGATGCTATATACGAGTTAACCTCTAGATTGGGTTGTGTTTGTGGAAATAATGCACACAGTGCTATACTGACAATAGCATTCAGCATAGTATTACGGAGCAAACATTTATATGTTCAATGTTAACCAACCATCTACGACGTTAGGCCAACAATAAACTAAACTGGGCCAACATTTACTACAGCTCCGATGACAACGTGTCTGTTTGTATTTGACCACAGCAGGCGCTCGTAATTTTTTATAAATTAAGTTTTATATATTAAATATTTAAGTATGCAGTTATTGTACAGGTTATAAATTAATATGAATATACATAGAGTCTCACCGTCACAGGCCTTCTGTTTGTATCTGCCTGGTCACTTCCGAAAATAGAATAATACGTACAGAAGTAGGCCTATCGGAAGTTTGCTATTTATCCTTAGACTGCGGGATGGTTATATATGTCTAGGCTGCCTGAACAATTAAATGATGATAAGCCACACACTGTTTATAACAAAGTGACACATTCCAAATTACTGAGGCGTCGTGATACTATTACCCGTAATGCTTCCTTAACTTTTGCAGTGTGTTAACCCTATGTGCACCAGAGCTGTACTACGAAGCCAAAAGGCAGATACTACCTTTTGGCTTTGCAAAGCAGAGAGGGCCTTCGAGCAAACAGTGGTACTGTTCTGAAACTACCATCAAAACTATAATACTACAAAAACGAAACATTGTTGGACCAACTGCATGTTTTGTTTAATAATATGCTGCCTTGATCGGAATTTAGTTTAATTTCGGACATGCATGTTCAAAATAAGTAATACGGGAATAATTGATAAATGGAGCTTTCGGCACACTTACTACATTGCCACATCAGCCCAAAATTTAAAAGATGTCCGCAATTATTAGTCTGTGGACTTGTTCCATATTAAGAAGCCAAAATAAAAAATACTGATTTTTTGATGATTTTAGCCTGATTGTGTCGACTTAAATGTCAGTGTGCCCCAATTATTACCAACCTACTTTATTCATCTACTTTAACCTGACGTAAGTTTAATGTGAATCAATTCATTCATTCTCATTGCGAATTACGATTAGATCTTCATTAAAATTGCAGACAAAAAATTGCAGTGCTTAAAAACTAGACATGTATGTAATCTCAAAATTTTGAGCTTTTGGAAATATTTTGTTACGAAATAAATATTTGAGAAATCTAAAAAGATCATTCCCAACTGAAACGCTGGGAACTCATTTTGTCAAAATTTGAGTTATATATTCTTAAAGAAATTATACGTGGTCATTTTAATCTCCTAACTGTGAATTACACCGGCTAATAATAAAAATCTTTGAATTCATTGGATGATAACTGAAAAAGATGTCTGAAAATTGTGTTGGTGGATTATCTACATAAAGTTAATTACATCACGGCTGAAGGCCAATTTTATCATTATTATTAAACTACAATTAGCCGGTTTTCTGACGCAAATCTATGTTTATGACGAGTGCTGTAACGCTAGTGTTTTCCTCCCACCATACCAAAATACCCAACACAGTGTCCCCAGTTTGACCACACTACATCGTGACAAGTGCCACTTGTACTTTTGACAATATATTCCAAAGGGACATCCACATTTATGGTTTATCAATTGAATAAATGAACGAACAACGAACGAACGAACGAACGAACGAACGAACGAACGAACGAACGAACGAACGAACGAACGAACGAACGAACGCACAAGGGAACGAACGAACGAACAAACGATTGAGCGAATGAACAAAGGAAGGTAAGAACAAACGAACGAACAACCGAACGAACGAACAAACAAATTTTGTGAAGATTTATTAAAACAGAAAGAAATAGTGGCATTATATCCCAATGCACGCCTAATCATTTTCTACAACTAGCCTGTCTGCAAGCTTATCCATAGAAAAGTGGTACAAATGGTGTATTATACAAGATGACAATCATGAAATCATTCATTTTTAACTTATTAAAAAGTCACTTAAATGACCGTACTAGTCGAGAAGGTATATAATTGTACTTACTTACTCACTTACTTACTTACTTATTTACTTATTAACTTACTTACTAGCTCACTCACTCACTCACTCACTCACTCACTCACTCACTCACTCACTCACTCACTCACTCACTCACTCACTCACTCACTCACTCACTCACTCACTCACTCACTCACTCACTCACTCACTCACTCACTCACTCACTCACTCACTCACTCACTCACTCACTCACTCACTCACTCACTCACTCACTCACTCACTCACTCACTCACTCACTCACTCACCCACCCACTCACCCACTCACTCACTCACTCACTCACTCACTCACTCACTCACTCACTCACTCACTCACTCACTCACTCAGTGTAATATTCCTTTATTAAATACATATATTGCCATGACGCAAACATGGTAAATGTCAGCTGTTATTACTAGAGGTGCCGGAGCCTACTCTTTCTCACCCAACCAAATCGAATTACCTCATAAGCATCACCAGGGATGGTGTCGCCTGTCACATCACAGCCTGCCAATCACCATTCAGTAGTGCATGTAGCCCACGAGCAATCGTGATTGACCTGTTTTTATGAAATAGGGAATCTGCACACATAGTGCCAGCCATACAAGCCTCATACAAACTTGATGATATCAAAGAGTGTCCCACCTTCCATTTTACATTTAATTATAAATATTTATCTATATTTTTGTATCACCTGTATTATACTCAGCCTAAATATTTTGAATAAATTTTCAGAAGCGGCAGTGCTAATAGCACGAATAAGAGAGTTATTTTGTGTGAGGTTACCTTGCTTAAGTAAGTGGATTCTCACAGATCTATACCCGACAATACAAGCAGTGGTTGTGAAAGCTCTGATGACTGGAAGGTGGTGCTTATTGGCTGGCCAGGGGATGAAGTGTCTGTATTCTAGAGACACTGGTGACAGGGTAGTGAAATTATGGAAACTCGGATATGCTTTCAAAATGATCCAAAACTATTAAATCCTCATGACGCATGCATATTCAGTGAGAGTTGCTTAACTCTAACTGAACCACAAACGATAATTGTATAAATGGGGTGCCATATGATAGGATATGCTTAAGGTTAAGTAAAGTTAAGCAAAACAATATTAAGGTATATGCAGCAATAACCTACTGCAAACTGGCATGATTTTTTAACCCAGTAATTATCGTTTACTAGCAAAAATAAATGATTAAAAAGTACACTTTATTGTCTCTTTATAAAAGCCGACTTTGCCATGTTAGTGTGTGACGATCACCAAGAGCTGTTGTAGTTATGAGCCATATTTTGTAATGTTACAAGCTTTATTATGTTGGATCTGGATTCTGCTACATTAATCGGTGTAGCAGTTTCAATGTACCCCCTTTCAACATAGGGGAGGGGGGGGGGTTGTACGTTGAAACTAGTTTGCGTGTGTTTCACCATATGAGCACGGAAGGCATCTATTCGGGTATAGTTGTATTTAGAACTTAAGTAATTATATACGCCTTCGCAAATATGCAGAGATGTCACCAGTGTTCACAACAGGTTAGGCGGAAACATGACAGACGTCATATCTACAATAGATTATAACGACACACAGCTGTTTTTGTTAGTTGGCAAATAAATCAAAGTGTTATGTAGAGATTAAAGTGTTTCCAAAACTCTAATTGTGCTAACAATTTTTGTCTTTAGTTGCCTTAGATATCAAAGAGCTATATGGATATTATTGTGTTTGCAAACACCGCTTGCTAACAATTTATTTCATTAGTTGCCTTAGAGATCGACGGATAATGGAGATTAAAATGTCATCACAAAAAATGTCCCAATGTCATGTGATGAAAAATATAAAATATAGTCATTGAAATCATTGACATTTATCGGTATAATTGATGGGAACAGCCTCCAGATTAATTACAGACTCTAAGACTGGCCATATTTAGTTACCCCATTACAGAGCTGCTATGGCACAGATCATAACTCTTGATATATCTACTTTATCGCGCTAATACCACGACTCCACAGATTTACTTTAGTTATATTGTGAACATTATTACCGGAGATATTTACACTTAAAAAGAGTGCTATCCGTGGATGGAAAACTCACAATCCACGGATTTTGTCATCTATCCGTGGATAAAACTAGTCAGCATCCACGGATGTTGAACATCCACGGATGAATGAGGACTTCCTATCCACGGATGAATTATCATCCACGGATGAATGAGGTCATCCAATCCACGGATTGGGATTAATCCACGGATGAATACGCCCTACCCATCCACGTATAAACTTTCATCCACGGATGAATACGCCCTACCCATCTACGTATGAACTTTTATCCACGGATGAATACGCCCTACCCATCCACGTATGAACTTTCATCCACGGATGAATACGCACTCTCCATCCACGGATGAACTTTCATCCACGGATGAATACGCACTCTCCATCCACGTATGAACTTTCATCCACGGATGTATACGCACTACCCATCCACGTATGAACTTTCATCCACGGATGAATATTTAAGTTTCATCCACGGATGAGCTTTCATATTCAGTCGAATACAAAAATGTTAGCATAATCTACGAATTCGAATTTATAGCATAAATAGCCTGTAATCGCTCATCAAACGAACATAGTAACATAGGTTATTATCTCACAAAGAATATAATATTAATGTGCTTTACAATTTGTTAATGGAAGATCAACGACATTAATCACAAAGAAATAATAGACATAAATCATAAGAAATGTTTGCATAATCTATCATGGTTTTAACATATTTTTATTTTCCAATTGAAATAATATTTAAAAAATTGCTTTGTATGATATATAAAAAACATAGAGGTGCTTGCGGGGTTGTGATAGGAACACTGTCTGGTACGTAAAACTCTTCCGAGAAATTGAGAGGGGTATATTTAATTTCGTTTGGCAACACTTGAAAACAAGAGCTTTAAGTCTTGGTATAATTATTTTGATGGATGTGGAACAAGCATTCTCACACTCAAGCTGTGATTGGCCTACTGGAGACCAAGTGTGGATAATCCCACACTCGCACTGTTGGCTTACGCAACTTCACATTCTAAGATCTTTAGGGCTCAAGAAAGTTGCTTATTATCAATCCGAGATATAACATGTCCAGTATATCCGTGAATGTTAGCCAGATAGCCTTGGACATTATTTAGGTATCCATTGATTTTTACAGATATCCGTGGATGTCAGCCAGGTATCCGTGGATGTTATCTAGCTATCCGTGGAATTCTACAGGTATCTTTGGATTTTCACAGATATCCGTGGATGTTATCTCTGTATCCATGGATGTTAGGGTTGGGGTTACATTATTTATCTGTGGATATTAGCCAATTATCCTTTAAGTTTGGATAGGTAATCGTGGATGTCTGCCAGGTATCCATGGATATTATACAGGTATCAATGGATTTTTACAGGTATCCGTGGATGATTGGCAGATATTCGTGGCTACCATGGTTATATTATTACAGGTATCTATGGATGTTTTTCGCAGATATCTTTGTATAGAGCTATTATAACAGCATCCATGTAATATGCATGTAGATGGCCAATATTATACATTCTGTGATAGCCTGACGTTTCGCAATAAATATTTATTGCACAATATATATGGTAAGACATCGATGAAGAATTACAAATTTTCGAAGCGCAAACTTTTAACAGCCATAGATTAGTTTAAACAATTTCTCGTTTAAACAACTTTTAGCCGATTTGTGTTCGAATTCTTCAACGTCAAATGAACTATTCGCTCTTCCTCCAAATTCCTATGCAACTTAAACAAAAAACTGTCTTCCTGTTGAATATCAATAAATCAGTCAATCAATCAATCAATCAATTAAAATAATTTCCATAGCATCCTAATTGTCGGTGACCCGAGTTCACAGGGGCTAGATTACTAGTGTTTGAGCATAAGTCATCATCTGGGAGCCACGTCACTCGTTATCTGTGAGAAGAAGTCTTGCCCAAAACGGTGTGTATGTTTTAAAAGTTGACAATATAATGTCGTAATTTTAATAGTTCTTATATGGAAGCCAGAAGAGAGATTCACAAGGAGGGCACATCCATTAAAAAGGCCTTGGGTCCAAAGTTAATTTTAAGGCGCTTAAAAAAGTTGGTTATAATTAGTTGAACAGGTTTGGCTTGGTGTTACAGCTAATAGTAATTGTAGAGGTAAGCAGGTTCTTTGGATATCAATGCCATATAAGTGACTGTGCATAGAATAAATTACCAGAGAATAAGAAACTACAATAAACTAGCCTGCTATTGTCTTGGCGAATGAGAGATTATTCTTAATTTGACAAAGGCTGCGTACGTGGTGAAAGCAAGACTTATTTATACACACTTAATGGGAGATATGTTGACTGTTGACTGTCTATTGCGATTTCCAGCTTTATGATTAATTTAATTTTGGTATGCTGGTCGAGCAGAAAGATGTTCACATAAATATGGCATTATTTTGTTCCTTTGCTTTTTTGATTCAATGAGGAAGTATTCAGTTTTAACAGGGCTGAGTTTTAATTTAGATTCTATCATCTAAGTCAAAACGTTGGTTCTACAAGGTTTTAGTTTATCTAGAGATTGTTGGGCATCTGAGGCAGACCAAGATGCGTGTCAAGATGATGGTGTACAGTGTGATTGAACGGTATCTGATTATGATGTGATATGATATGATATGATGAGTTTTATAGCGGCAGTATCTCTCAACAAGAATGAAACCCAATGGCGCTGCATACTAAAGTCGGCATTCAATTTTCAAATACATTTTCGGTAAACAGGTACGGGTCTATCCGTTTATAAATGGCCGCCCATTTAAAAACAACCGTGCATTTATTATAAGCACTCGCAGCTCACTTCCAGCGAGTGTTTATAAACACCGGGGCGTTTATAAACTGTCGGCCAATATGACTGGTTAACTGTACATTTTATTCCATAATAGCATGTATTTTCTCTTAATCATACCTGATTTGGAATATTGTATAAATTGACACAACACATAACTACCTAGTAAGGAACTTTAGCAGCAGAATCTGTGAAATACGATGTTTAAATGGTAAAAATAGGTGGTCGATATAATGATGGTCAAATTGTATGCATACTGCATTTTCTATGTGTCATCTTTTTTGTACACACAATTTATTGCATAAAACAGAGATACAATCCAGGAGCTCAGTCATTCATCTCATTTCCTGGGTGAGTTCCGCGGAAATTTACTTTACAAAAACGTAGATAAAAAGAATGTAGATAATTATATAGTTAACTAAACTGCTTCTTGATATCTCAAGTTCATATATGAAGTTATGCACTATAATTCGTAATTTTAAGAAGATACTGCCTTTTGGCTTTGCACGGCAGTATACAAGTGAACAAGGCCGACCGTTTATAAATGCCCGGCTGTTTATAAACACTCGGCGGAAGTGCGCTGCGAGTGCTTAGAAACGCACGGTTGTTTTAAATGGGCGGCCTTTTATAAACGGCTGGACCCGTACCTGGTAAACGAGTGTGTCGTGTGACAATCTATGGATGATCAGATTAAGGTGGTGATGTGAACAGTTGTGTTTTTAAATATTTCCAAAATATGCTTATTGACTTGGCTTCTCGTATGTGAATAGGTAAACTGTCCCATAAACGAGGTGCAGCTACCTCCAAAGATGAATAGCCCTATTTTTTTCACCGTGGTGCTGGATACAGCAATAGCTACAGATCTAAGTGTTTGCTGGCGATGTTCAAAATGCAATAACTCACTAAGATTATATGGGTTTTCTAGTAGATAATGCTTTATATGTCAGAAGTGTTCAGTTTAAATTATTATTTTAAACTTTTTTTAAAACTATTATTGCTGAGTGGTTTAACATAGATGGTGTGGTGCTACAGTGTGTTTGATACTATTTAACGGAGCGTTCTCAGCTTTTGAAAGTCGATGGCGAACTGTCTACGTCGCAATTGTTCGCGGATGACACACACATCCATACATCTTTCATGGCAGAAATTTTACTCAGTCGCGTATTGTTCTTCAAAAATGTTCTTTTAGTAATTAGTAATCCAGGTGTGGATGAATCAAAACATGCTCAAATTAAATCCTGATAAGACGAAATTCATGGTTATTGGAAATATAGCCCATCGTAAAACAGTTGCTAATAAATACCTGGTTGAACTTCCAAACCAAAAAATTGCAAACATTGCATGTATGCGAAATCTGGGTGTGGGATTCGACAACTGTAAATCAGCTTTTTACCATATCCACGGATACCTGTAGAAATGCACAGATAGCTAGATAACATCCACGGATATCTGTAAAAATCCACGGATACCTAAAAACAATCCACGGATAGCTAGATAACATCCATGGATGCCTGGCTGACATCTACGGATAGGAGAAGATTGTGTGTGTTTCAAAAGATCACAAAACACTAAAGTTATTAGTGACATTATACAAATTGTAAATTTTTGTAAAAACAACCAAATTTAAAGTTGGATATTTCATCACAAAATGGGTCTAGTAGGACAAGGGTTAATTATTACATAATTATTAAATTATGATAACGACTTTTTGATTAACTCCTGTACTCATGAAAAGTCAATTAGTATTTTCCATTTATTAGAAGCTAGAATCCCTCACGCGATTCTCAGCTCCAAATTGAATTATTTGAATAACTGAGCATCTACCACAACACATTTTATCAATTTCAGTGGTATTGTACATGAGTTGGAACTTGCTATCAGGACAAGGGTTAATTATTGCAGATTTTATTGAACGCTAACGGATGCCTGGCTGCCATCCACGGATAACTAAAAATCAATGGATAGCTAAATAACATCCAAGGTCACCTGACTAACATATATAGCCTACTCGTATAATATCTAGGATGAACGTGGAAACTGTATGTTGATTGCCAAAAAGTACTGAGCTTTGTACATGATTACTACGCACAACACAACACCCTGGGTAAAAACACATTGACTAAAGACTTTACTGCCTCGTGAATATATTAAGCTGCTTTAAAAGCGGTCATGTATAACCTGTACAGTTTTGCCGGAAAATATCAGATTTTTTTCTAATTATCATTTAGTTTGGTGATAACGTAAAAGTGTGTTCAATAAGGAAGATTTAATAATTGTTATCATATAGTTGAACATATACAGGAATTTATGCAGAAAAAAGTGGTTCTTGAAACTAGCTTATAACCATTTCACTGCCACATCTATAAATCTCAATTGCACCTAAAAAATATAATATATCAACATGGCCTATGGCCTATGGACCATTAATGTTCACCCTTTATACTACTGCTCATAGTCGGATACAATCCAATCACAAGGTTCACCATCATCTCGATACGGATACCTATGTAAGTATCTCTGTAATTAGCAGAATCATTAGTATGTCCTTTTTTTAAAGATCGGTACTATCTGGCCTATGAGCCAAGTTTCTCGTAGTACAGTAGTATCCAAGATGATGTCAAATAATCTAACCCTAACCCTAACATCCATGGACACCGAAATAACATTCACGGATATCTGTAAAAATCCACGGATACCTGTAGAAACCCACGGATAGCTAGATAACATTCACGGATGCCTGGCTGACATCCACGGATAGCTGTAAAAATCAATGGAGAGCTAAATAACATCCAAGGTCACCTGGGTGACATTTACGGATATACTCCTATATTATCTAGGATGGACGTGGAAACTGCATGTTGATCGCCAAAAAATACTGGGCTGTGTACATGATTACTAACTGTTACGCACTTTGGAAAATACAACACAACACCCTGGGTAAAAACGCAATGACTTACTCTGGGTAAAAGCGCATTGACTAAGGAGTTTATTGACTTGTGAATATTAAGTTGCTTAAAAGCGGCCATGTAAAAGCTGTACAGTTTTCCAGAAAATTTAACATTTATTTCTAACTATTATGTAGTTTGTTGATAACGTGAAAGTGTGTTCAATAAGGAAGATTTAATAACTGCTATCGTATATCTAGGGCATACATTCTGACAAAAGTGGTTCTTGAAACTAGCTTATTAACCTTTTACTGCCACATAATGTTGTCTGGCAATCCTAATCGCACTTAAATAATATAATATATCAACATGGCATACAGACCAATATCGCTCACCCTTTATACTACTTCTCATAGTCAGATACTATCCAATCACAAGGTTCAACATCATCTCGATACAGATACCTATGTACGTAATTGGTGTAATTAGCGGGGTCATTAGTGGGCTTATGTCTTTTTTTAAAGATCGGTACTATCTGGCCTATGAGCCAATTTATGTAGTACACCAGTATAGATCGGTACTATCTGGCCTATGAGCCAATTTATGTAGTACACCAGTATATAATATTATGCTAAATAATCTAACCCTAACCTTAACATCCACGGATACCGAGATAACATTCACGGGTATCTGTGAAAATCCACGGATACCTGTAGAAACCCACGGATAGCTAGATAACATCCTGGCTGACATCCACGGATAGCTGGAAAAATAAATAGATAGCCTAATAAAGTCCAACGTCACCTGGCTAACATTTACAGATAATTTATACTCATATAATATCAAGGATGGACGTGAAAACTGCATGTTGATTGCCAAGAAGTTCTGGCCTTTGTCCATAATTACTCTGCACATTGGACAACACAACACCCTGTGTAAAAACGCATTGATTAAATTTAGTTTACTGATTTGTGAATATTCAGTTGTTTTAAAAGCAGCCATGTTAGAGCTGCACAGTTTTCCGGAAAATATAAGATTAATTTGTAATAATATTATTTAGTTTTATGATAACGTGTAGGTGTGTTCGATAAGGAAGATTTAATGATTGTTATCATATAGTTAGGGCATATACAGGAGTTTATTCAGACAAAAGTGGTTCTTGAAACTACCTTATGACCCTTTCACTGCCACATCGGGAAATCCTAATTGCACCTAAATAATATGATATATCAACATGGCATACGGACCAATACTGCTCACCCCTTATACTACTCCTTATAGTCGGATACTATCCAATCACAAGGTTCACCATCATCTCGATACGGAAATAAAGCTCAATTTAGGAGTTAAAAATTATAAATAAATTTTAATTTCCGCTGAAAAATAGCCCAGTATGTACCTAACGCATATTAATGTAACAATTTTACAATAGTAAATAACATTTCTAGGAGTAATCTATATATATATTGATGGTTCAAACATCTTAAAAGCAAAGGGACAGCCTGTGACCTGATTTGTAATGCATGATTATGAAAACAAAGTGCGTTTTGGGCAGTACAATTTGCGAAATTGGGTTGAATAACCATATATAGGACGATATTCAAACTAAAAACTTACATGGCAGGCCATTTAGTTATTCATACAAACATAACAATTTTCAATATTACAGTGAATATTGTAATTTTCAATGGTTATGTGCTTAAAGTAATGTGTAAAACCGGACAGAATGTGTGTGTAGATTTTTTCTTTCAAGTTAGGGTGGCAGCATTACTTCAACCAACGTTACGTTTAGTGCTTTATATCACGTATTCTAAATAGTGTTATGGTGTAGCAAACTGTCCTAAAAATATTGACATCATCCACAACTTTAATCAACAAAGACATTAAAAGATTATGACTGTTGTAAACGATACAATATTAATTATTATGAGATATCAAATGTGATGGGTATATTTATTATGCCTTGGTTATTTCAACATAGGCCTACATATTTTCCACATACAACACTATACAGAGAATATTTTGTTCAGTATCGCGTAGCAATTTTGGCCATTTGCTAATCAAATTTCAAATTAATTAGCGAAATATTTATACATGAATGATAAGGATCATGTGGGAAACGGACATCGTCGAAGAAGAAAATCGCTAATTAATAAGTTTTCAACAAAATTTCCCCATGTGACATGGTAGTATCCAGGTCACACACATGCTGGGGATTCCCATAATATGTATTCACAGCAAGGGTGTGGCAGTGACGTCATTGGGATTACTATGGATTCCCGCGCGATGTCTGGGAGATCCTTCACTCTACATGTATACATAGTATACATGTACCAGTGGCGGATCCAGCATAGGGCGTACCCGGCGTACGCCCCCCCCCCCCCTCCCCCTTATTGGTGCAAATATTGCATTTTCATGCATTTTTTGGAATAAGCTAACACCCCTTTTTCAGTCAAAATGTGGCTTACGCCCCCTCCTTTTGCACATTCTGGATACGCCACTGTATATACAGCAGTGGCCCTGAATCAAGTCCATTACGCCCGGACTTGATTCAGGGCTAAAATATACAGTGACTGCGGCATGCCACGCATTGTGACTGTTGTAGAGTGAAACTATTGATAATCCAACTTTATGTCTGCGCACGAATATGAGAAGCAGTGCAGTGAGTCTATAACCCTTTCACCGCTGAATTATAACGTCATGAAAGCCTGATCGCTGAATTATTTATCTTTTTAATTAAAAACAGTAATTAGGGGCTACTGATGTCGCCAAAAGGCCACCGTACAGTGTGACTGTAGCATAATCTACCCCCCCCCCCCTCCCCCATAGCCCAGTAGGCCTACTTCGGTAGACATTCTTGATATATCTCAGCGGTGAATTAGCTCGGTCAACTCCGGCACTCGTCAGGACCGTAGCCAGGATTTTTGTGTGGGGGGTCGTTTTAAGCCAAAAGTTGGACCTTTTTTCAATCTCGACAGCCGCAAGTCATGCCAGTAGGGTGATGCGAGGGAATTATGCTAAATTAATTGGGCTACCCCTTAAAGCTGTTATGATCATGTGTCATTTTGAATTTATGTGTAGGCCTATTGTTTATGCCTGTAACTGAGGAATACACAGGGGCGGATTCAGCTTTTCATTGACGGGGAGGGGGTTAAAACTTGATAAAGGAATATTTCACTGTAAGGGGTGGCGCCCCCGGAGACATTTTTGATTTTCAAATGCTTTTCCTGCAATCTAAGGGCATATTAGGAACTGTTTGTCCCTCAGTATCTCACCAGCCCATATAAGGAACCCCTTAAATGAAATGATAATTGTTTTCCGAGAGGGGAGTGGGGATTACCCCCCCCCCCCCTTTGGATCCTCCCATGATACATGTTTGTCAATAAAAAAACATCTACATTTCATGCAACATTAAAACAAATGTTTCTTTTTCTAGCTGACAGACCTTACAAAAGGATTGATTGATGATTTTTTGTGTGAATCATTCTATTTTATTCGTGTTGTTGATGCTGTTTTGAGCAAATAATGCCTAAAACATTATACTGTTATTTTCGAGTAATATCACAGGAGCCACATCTAACAAATTCGCGAAACAAATTTATTCATGTTGCATAAATTTAATATTGGTGTGATTGCAGGTGAAGCCTGAATCCTATTATACTGCCTAAATCAGTAGCTTGTTATTTATTACTTTTGTAAAGTAGCTATATAGGGCCTATGCCCTCCATCAAATCATTTTGCTTATAAAGAGAGGAAAATAGATTTGCGCATCATGAGAGAAGGTTATTGCATTCGGTGTCATAGGAAATATCAGCAGGGCTGTATCCGGGGGGGAGAATATATGGGGGAGGGGTGGGGAGTGTCGGTTGAGATTGGTAATAATAGTAGTCCAGGCGAAAATATTACAAAAATAAAGCTGTCATTAATTTTGAAACCCTCTGCCATCCTACACTCATTCTCAATGTTCTGTCTAATGGTGGCAGTGAACTGCCACCCCTGCAGGCTAGAGGCCTATGGCCCTGATCCAAGATGTGACATATTAATTAAATCACGATTTTTTCTAGAATGTACAGACCTATACCCCACTGCTGGCGCAGCCACTGCTCTTTATAGCGTCTATATGCTCTAGAGGTGTCCGGGGAATGCTCCTCGGGAAACTTTTAAATGGTGCATTCTAGAGCATAGGCTATATTTCGGACCAAATATGGTATTTTTTTGTTTTTCAATTGTGGGACCCTAGGCAAGTGGGAGGTGAGGGGGCGCCGGCGGCTCCCCATCTGGATCCGCCACTGCTAAAGTAGAACGAACTTAGGCCTATCTGCAAATCGTTATAAATAACAGTTTAGGCCCCTATAGGCC
This sequence comes from Flabesymbios commensalis, assembly GCA_964017125.1. NCBI lineage: Eukaryota > Metazoa > Annelida > Polychaeta > Terebellida > Flabelligeridae > Flabesymbios > Flabesymbios commensalis. The sequence goes on from OZ024907.1 coordinate 82,095,500, forward strand.
TATATATAGAGAAAAACACAGAGGCAAGTTTCGAGCTAGGATAACAGTTTACACGATGTTATGAATCTATAATAATGAGCAATTCAACTTTAGTTTCATATAGGCCTGTTATATGCCGTTAGATGGTTTAGCAATTTTTCAAACTAGTCGCAATGCTAATGCGGCCACAAACGTCTTGTATAAAATTCCAGAATTAGTGTAATTGGTTTATAGAGGGTCGTCATATTTTCAATTTACTACATGTCCAATAGTTTAACTTTTATAATTCGTTATGACAGTCGGCTGATAATTGACAGAGAAATCGACGAAAAGCATGCGCTCCAGATAATTATTGTGTCATAGTCTTCAAACGTTGAACCAAAGTTTGTCAAAAGTCTGCGATAAGGGATGACCAAAATGTGGACCTTCCGCTTGCAGGGGGGGGGGGGGTCGTACGACTTTTCCGACCCACCCCCCCCCCCCCCCCCCACCTTCCCCCCCCCCGGCCCTGGCTACAGGCCTGCTCGTGACCATTCACCAGCTCATTCTCAATTCACGCAGAGCGTAGCTCAAGATTGCGTGCCGCAAATCACATGACAGAGTGAAGATGGCTCGTGACAGATTGAAGTTAACGTGAGAAGATGTGGTACGTGTTATAGTAAAGCCACGTGTAATTATCACTATTGAAACATTAGCCACAGACCACATGCTCCGATGATTCCACTGTTCCAGACTATTATAGGCCGCCACCTCTTTGAGGACAGAGCGTGAGATGGTCCTTAAACTAGGTGACCTAATAGCAAGACGATATGCCAGCTTATTTACCAGTGTTCAAGTATATTACTAATACTAGTCTATAGGCTAGCTTACAACACAGCGTGGCGGGCCCGGATTTTGGCTATTAGGGCCTATATCGTGTATAGCAGAACGGCATAATTATATTATAATTATCCCTGTATATAGCAGTTATAGGCCTACACCTGGGCCTACACTAAATGACTATCACCTGGGCCTATATAGTGTGATTATAGGTGGTGTGATTATAAATAGCACAGCCGTAGCATCACCCATGACAATTGACTGGGAACATGCCTCGGTCTTGAGGGACAGAGCTGAGCTATAGGCCTATGTCTCAACTTTAAATATATCTACAAAATTGCTTTTTCGATTGACTTTGTGCTCAACATAGATTAATTCCTAGGCTGCATCAATTTTTCAGAAAGTTTGGGAAAATATTCGGATCATAGCGGCCATCTTTTTTCGTCAAATTATGACCTTGTCACCCTGATATCTACAAAACCGCTTTTCGATTGACTTTGTATTCAACATACTGAATGCAAGTATTAATTCACAGACTGCATCAATTTTTCAGAAAGTTCGGGAAAATATTCGGGTCATAGCGGCCATCTTTAATCTTTTTTCGTCAAATTAGGACCTTGTCACCCTGATATCTACAAAACCGCTTTTTCGATTGACTTTGTAATCAACATACTGAAATCAAATATTAATTCCTAGACTGCATCAATTTTTCAGAAAGTTCGGGAAAATATTCGGGTCATGACGGCCATCTTTAATCTTTTTTTGTCAAATTATGACCTTGTCACCCTGATAACTTCAAAGCCGCTTATCCGATATCGGTGACCCTTATTGGGAGTTTACACGGTAAACACTTACATCTAGTTTATTGTACAAAATAAATTATTTAGGTCCCTGCTAAAGTTGAATAAGAATGTGATAAATAGTTTAGAAATGTTATGATAGATTAGCTATTGTGATCGATGTCTTGATGAGAATGCGGGAAGAGTGTCACATGTCTGGTCAATTTATTTGAGTTCGACTTATAATTATTTAAATAATTAGATCTATATGCACGACAGTGACTGTTTCATACAGAGAAAAATACAATTGAGGACAGTTAAAGGGCTGCTCGCGGCAACAGTCATGTTGTTAGTAGCTGCCGCTTTAATTAGGCTAGCTAGGATCCCGCTCGGGCTAAGACAGTGGTGTGATAGGTAACTAGTGTTGAGCGGGACTCGTCCCTCCACGGATACCTGACTTTATGTATCCCTGGATTGATGCCACATGCACCCCGCCGCAAATGCGTGTATGTGACGTCACAGTGTGCGCGTCCAAATAATTAAATTTGATGAATAAATCGTTTTCTCCCTATCGTACTGTGCACTATAAAGAACACTTGAAAAAGTAATTCGAACTAAAAGTAGGGCATAGCCCCGGCTTCAGGCTTTCTTTTGTCGCGTCATTGCCTCTTAGCCTAATGTGCAGATTGAGTGAGTGAATATTGGTTTACGTCGCTTTCTGCACATATGATCCTACTCTTATTTCGAAAGACTTCAAGGGTTCTTTATATTGCACAGTACCATAGACAATAGCCTACACTGCACACTCCAGGCATTTGAACAGTTTGGAGCCTTATGTGCAGAAAGCGACGTAAAACAATATTTTCCCACTCTCTCAACAAATTATAGGAAACACAATTCTTTCATCGTTTTATTATGTCATGGATTATTTGCCTTCTTTGCTTTTCTGCACACATCATTAACATGTGTTAGATAAAGCCCTCTCTCACTCCTTGTAAATTAAAATAGCAAATCACTTACAGCACCTCGACTTAATTTGTCCTCCGAACCAGAAGACCTGGCTGGCTTTCCAATTTCCAATGGAATTTGTTCCTACACAGCACAGTAGGGCCTCAACCTATTCCTATCAGACTAGACGCAAACATATAAAATATAATAGATTTTTTTAAAAATTCAAAGTCATTTAAGTTATCTAGCTCCATATTTAAAAAAAATATTATCAGATTTGATAATAAAAAAAGCCTTAGCAATTAATACCGTATCATCAGCGAATATGACGAAATTAAAACAATGACTGCTACAAAAATGCATCTCACACCAATGACACGCACTGGATTACAGATGCATAGTAGTTAATGCATTCAATAACATTATCATACTGTTGAAGTTGTCATGATATGTTTTACCAGCCTTTGGTTTTGAGATAAGCATGCCTTGTTTATTTTGACATGCTTTATTTTTGTCATGCTGTGGTTTTGAAATGCTGTGTTTTCTAATTATTTGGGTTAGACATGCTGTTTTTGGTCATTTTCACGTGTGTTTCTTTGTCATAATGTGTTTTATCATACCACGGTTTTACATATCTGATGCCAATTCTGAATTTAAATAACTCAAGAAAGGTTATCACGCTCGGGGATTTTTTCTGAACCCCCTCCCCTTTCTAGCACTTGAATCAGATACCAAAATGGTGAAATTTGACTGATTATTTCACATTTGATTTTCTAATAGGCCTACAAGAAAATGATCACAAATGAGATTGAAGAATAATAGGCCTATCAGTTTCGGTTGTGTCCTACAGAAGAACAACAGGTCATCTCAAGGTCAAGTCACATCAAAGTAATTCTAAGGTCAAATTCAGACCAAAATAACAAAAACAGCCCATCTCCGTATTAAGTTACATATGTTGACGCATACTAAGAATATGTATCACTAACGTTACCAACGACAAATAAACAATGTGAAACAAGAAAGGTGTATTAAAAATGAGTATCAATATCTATATAAATTCGGCTTGCCCTTCCCAGTAGAGCCCCCTTGAGGTCATCTCAAGTTCAATTAAGGTAATTTAAAGATCAGCTCGGGGTTAAATCAGGAAACACACACAGCCTTGGTCAGATTTTTGGTAGGGGAGACCGGGGCACCATGGACACCTATTTTTCATTTTGGATTAGCTTCAAATATTTTTTGTAGCACAATAACGTATTATCGACCAATACGTACCGCTGGACTATCCCAATGTTTGACTGGAATACAATGCCTGCATTCATGTTGGATGTTACTTAAAAATCAATTTTAAAAAAATCTGACATGTTTGAGGGACTTCCTTTGTCAATCAACACACTTCTAATTATGAGATGAAAAATAAAAAGGTGATATTTAATTGTAGAAATCTTCATTTTAGGGATAGTAAAATTTAAAAAAATATATATTCTCTGAGGACGGGGCACCATGGACAGTAATTCCAACAATGGGGCACCATGGACATGCCCCAGCATGACAATTGTTATAAGTGTAGCTTTAACCAGCATTAAGGTAGAATCTTCCATTATCAGGCATGGTTCCTGAAAAAGCACAATATCCACTAGTTACTATATGATTCTTGTTTTAACTTGGTTTCAATGAGTGTTCAATGTATTAACAAAATCCGTGTATCTCAAAAATTTACTTTTAACCGTCAAAAACACACATTTCGCGATAGCTTACACATGCCGTGATGTATCACCACCAATATTTCTGCTGAAAAAGAACAGCTCAAAAGCATTCCCTAGAGAGCTCCATTGTCAAAATTGGACAGTGCACTTTGCCAAAAAGACAGATGTTCACGGTGCCCCGATGTACATGGTGCCCCGGTCTCCCCTATGTGCTCTTGTAAAGTGTTGCTCAACACTTACCATTCTTGGTTATTATATTACCGATTTTATCAAAATTACAGATTTTTATTCCATAGACTGATTTCACTTTCATTAACCCATTCATTTAGTTGGACTACTTTGAGTCATTGTATCTGTGATATGTGTATGATTTTGTTAGGACAACAATAAAAATAGCAGGCTTGGCTGTACCGATTTGTTTAATTCTGATTAAAGATTTATAACCAAGATGATCATAGTAGCCACGAGATCGCAGAAAGAGTAGTACAAGTCGTGTTACTTAATCGGTTTTGAAAAAGGAATAAGTAACCGTTACTTACTCCTTATTCGCGTCTGAATAAGTAACTGGTACTTATGCGGTAAAAATAGACTTAAAAATACCAAAATACATCTAGAAAACATTAAAACTCGACAAAAGACGTTTATATACTAGTATTTTTAGTAGAGGTGCTCGGGCGATGTAGTGTTCGGATTGTGATAAAAGCACCAAATTTCACACACAGGTACATGTTGATGTCCTGAATCAGATAAGAGGAACACCCCAATCGATTTTGACCCATAAAATATCATAATATCTGGTGCTTTTATCACAATCCGAACACTTTGGTGGATTTTTAGACCTTAGCACGTCTACTATTTGGGGAGATAAATGAGTAAAACACGAATCTGATCACTCAAACACTATAGTGCAAGTTTTGTTACTTATACGCAAACACATCTAGAATACCCTAAAACTCGACAAAAGACGTTCATAAAATGAGTAAAACACCAATCGCGTTTGAATAAGTAACTGATACTTATACGATGAAAACTACTTAGAAAAAACAAAATAAATCTAGAATACGCCCAAACTCGACAAAAGACGTTTATATACTTGTAATATGAGGAGATAAATGAGTAAAACACCAATCTAATCGCTCAAAGAGTAGTACAAGACTTGTTACTTATTCGGTTTTGAATAAGGAATAAGTAACTGGTTACTTATTCCTTATTCGCGTTTGAATAAGTAACTAGTACTTATACGGAGAAAAAACAACTTTAAAATAAGAAAACACATCTAGAATACCCTAAGACTCGACAAAACACGTTCATAAACTTGTAATATGAGGAGATAAATGAGTAAAACACCAATATGATCGCTCAAATAATAGTACAAGTCAGTCACTTATTCCTTATTCAAAACCGAAAAAGTAACAAGTCTTGTACTACTCTTTCTGCGATCCGATTGGTTTTTTACTCTTATCTCCTAAAATTACAAGTATATGAACGTCTTTTGTCGAGCTTTAGTGCATTCTAGATGTGTTTTCGTATTTTAAAGTGGTTTTCACCATATAAGTACCAGTTACTTATTCAAACGCGAATAAGAAATAAGTAACCAGTTACTTACTTATTCCTTATTCAAAACTGAACATGTGAATATACTTTTAAAGCTCATTGTGCATGTCAATATTGCCAGGTTGGTGATTCAACTCTTTTCTGCAGAGAACTTGTGGTATATCAGCATATTTTGTGGAGCGTAGGCGTACATTTGCTTCTTTTATTTTTGTTTTGTTTTTAGTTATCCAAATTCGAATTTAACGTAACCAGTTAGTTATTCCTTATTCGTTCCAATAAAGAATAAGCTTGTGATACTTATTTCTTATTCGTTCGAATAAGGAATAAAGTAACTGTTACTTATTCCTTATTAAATAAGGAATAAGTAACTAACTTTATTGACGTGTAACTATCCTGGTTTGCCTCTGATGCCCAACAATCTCTAGATAAACTAAAACCTTGTAGAACCAGCGTTTTACCTTAGATGACGGATTCTAAATTAAACTCAGCCTGTTAAAACTGAATACTTCTTCATTGGATCAGAAAAGCAACGGAACAAAACGGTATCATTATTATGTGAACATCTTATTGTGCGACCAGGATACCACAATTACATTTGCAAATCGCAATAGATAGTGACCTCGATTATCGACAGAATATGTCCCAAGTGTGTATAGGTCTTGCTTTCATGCAATCTCCGTCGAGTTAGGAAAAATCTTTCACTCGCTACAACCAAGACAATAGCAGCTGCACTAGACATCGGCATACTAGATTATTGCAATTTTTTATTCTCCGTCCGCAACCCCCCTCCCGGTTTAGTAGATCAATTCACCTCCTTATATCCATGCATTGGATCCCAGTCCCTTATTGTATGCAGTTTAAATTATGTACAGTCACTTATAGGGCATTGATATCCAAATAACCTGCTTACCTCAGCAATTACTACCGGCTGTGACACCAAGACAGCTCCTTTCATCTAATTATAACCAACATTTTTCCGCACCTTGAAACTAACTTTGGATTCATGGCCTTTTCCATGGATGCGCCCATTTAAATAGCTTCCATTTAAAAACCTACAATTACGACCTTCTTTTAAATCACACAAACCGTTTTGGTGTATGGGTACATAAAATACTTGTGTGTCTCTTTTTACTTGTGTGTCTAGACACAAAGCAAATATATCTATATCTGTTACAAATGACCTTGTGTGTCCTTTCCAAGTGTTCATTAGAACACACGTGCTTGTGTGGCTACTGTCCGGGCTTGTGTGGCTAGTATAATGGCTAGTATAATGAAAAAGTCCAATAAAACTTTGTTTGGCTACACAAATTAAGGCGTCAAACAAAGATTTTTTTTTAATCTTCTCAAAGGTTTAGGGTACCACCCAAGAAGATAACAATATTTGGGTAATTTAGAGCTATGTTTGGGCAATTTGGTTTTTGAGAAGGAGGGATGGTCGCGATCTGTTTAAGCTGATTTGACCGTCTTGTGACCTTGATATGATCTTGTTATTACCTTGGGGTAACACCCCTGTCAATCCCAACCCCAACCAGTGTCACCATGACTGTGTACTTGGGTTGGGATTCATCCAATATAGTATTTGAAGTACTGGCCATTGGTCCAAACATGATATTCATTGTATTATTTGGTCCTTTCCTGCCATATGAGAAAGGATGACACAAGGGTGATTTGATGGTGTATTACTCCTCCAGCCCTTATATTACCCCCTGTAACCTCTTTGGTGTTGTGGTATAACTCCATTCTGGGGTCTAGGTGAGCTTCAACCACCATAGACATCTCGAGAGAACAAAATTTGAGTAAAACTCTCCAAAAAGCTATTTTCACCCATTGTAGGCTGATGTGGCCCTGCTTTTATTTAATTCGGTTACTATGGTTACCAGATAAACACAGATAAGTGACCAATAAAAACACACAATCATACATGGGTTTGTAATATATCCGTTATTGCACTTTTTTTCAAATTAAAATACAATTTATCTATGGCTTACCGGATGTTAACAAACCTTACTTAGAAAAAATATGGTGGTGGAAGGGTTAAACTTGGTCAGCTGCTGCAGTGATAGCCTACACATCCTGCATAGAGGCAGCAGCCAAAAGGTTAAGGCTGCCGCCTATCGCAATGCTCACACAAAGTGCAGACGATTGATGAAAAATACCGTGCAAGCATTCAAATACCCCTGGGCTGATGCAGTGACTCTATATATGCCAGGTTTCAAGGCAATTAATTGAAAAAAAGAACGATTTATTAAAATTGATAAAACCAAAATGGCCGACACAGCCTCGTTTTCAGTCTCACATGAAAGCGAATAATACTAATAGCCTCGCATACCCCGAAAACCTATATATGTATATACCAGGTTTCGAGGAAATTCTGAAAAAAAGAAGTTGAAAAAAAATGCGTCGCCAGGTGGCGGCCATTTTGATTATCGGTGGAAAGCTGAAAATCTAATCAGGTCATCTCCATACTCATGTGTAACTTCACGTAAAAAATTGGAGAGATCCAATAATTATTTTTCTAGTTATCGCGTTAACAAGAATGTTTTTAAATCTTTGACCTTGATCTTTGACCTATGACCTTGACCCTGGGTAAAAAAAAGCGCCGGGAGGGGTTGAATGTTTGTATGAATGATAAATTCAATCTGTTGCACCATGTTGGTGTAGTAGTAAAAAAAGTGCTTGCAGCGACGGCGGCGGCGCACGAAGGGGACTACAATACCTCTTCGGGCCCAACAGGCCGAGGGGTGAAAACCGCATTCCCTTAGGGGGCCACCATTCAATCTTCGGGGGGGGGGGGCTGAAGTTTTTGTCTCGGACAAATTATTTATTTCAACCTGGCTCGGCGGCGCGCTGAATTTTCTCAATTTTACTACAGCTTATGTAGAACAGTTTCTGAAGTAAATTATTTATTATTTATCTACCCGAAATTATGTATTTTAAAAGTACTCCACCCCCCCCCCCCCTTGAGATTTAATGGTGGCCCCCTTATTAAGCACAAACTTTAAACCGACTGCAGTGAGTATGCTACAAAATCGTAAGGGGGCCATGCTGGGATTGTACACTGGAATGTATGTGGTATCATCAGGCTTGTTTGTAAGTTGGTACAGTATAATTGCATCAACATCCATCATGGTTACAGACACAAAATGTACTAACCGAAGGGATAACAGCCAGGCCTAGTATTCGTGTATTTGATAAAATGTCTATTGGTCTTGTGATGTGTTTACCCAAGGACACTTGTGAATTCAGGAGTTCCATTAAATTCATAATATGCCTGAAGTGTGGTGATTTGTATATGACTTGTAGACTTTAGGATCTGAGCGAAGCTTTCATTGAATAAAAGATAACGTATTTGGTGAACATTCTCCATTAGATGTATTTATATCCCATAGTCATGATAGTGGGTATATTTAGCACACTATATTGACTACAAAGGACAATCCCACCTCATCTGATGTGTATATTGTATACATTTTTGTATTTTATTTCTAGTTTGTATTAGAAAGCTGCAAGACTAGAAATAAGTACTACCTGTACTCGGGTAATTATGAATGTTTCGTGTATTTAAAATATAAATCAACGCTCCCAAAGTATAAGGTGAGATAATGCTTGCTACGATATAGAATTAATTTTATCGTATATCATGAGTCAAACAGATCATTTTGATGTGCTACATGGCATGGTTCATCAGCGATTGAAAAAGTCCCCCCCCCCCACCAGTTTGACGCGTTAATCTTTTTGACAATTCCATTGTATGCCACTGTACACACTGATCATTTTGAGGTGCTATATGACATGGTTCATCAAATGTGTAAACAAAATATAATTACAAAATTGTGCTGTTCGTGGTATTTCGCACGTCATTATGTAAAAATGCGAAAAATGGACAAAAAGGTCTCTAAAAATTGGCACCTATGTTTAACATAGGCCTATGTGGGTCCCATCTAATCAAGTATAGTATATGCTGACCTGATGAGGTTGATTAGTCCCTATTATCTGTGGTGTTAGCTTACTGATGTGATGTTTCATTTCAAAATATAAAAATGAAGATTGTACATGATATCGTACACGTTTCCGTAAAACAGAAGAAATGTCCGATTTTTGGTAAAGTTCGGAGCAAATAGCAGATCATCTAATCACATAGTTAATACCGTTTGAATAACCGGATTAAGCAAGAGGGTTAGATGATCTCATTTTTATGTTTAAACCAGCATCAAGATGATCCTGTTTCTTGCAATCGGGCCCTGGTAGAGATATTTCGAAAAATTCCTCGACCCCGACTAAATTTTTAAAAGTTTTTTCGTTTGTATAATAATAGCTTTAAACTTGGGAAACCAATGTCGGCCCACCGTTTGTAACGCTGACCCACCGTCTGCGATGCCGGTGGCAAGGACCCGTGCCACAATGCCAGTGGATATGGTGGAAAGTTTTTTTTTACAAAAAACACAAGATCGTCAATGCCATGGTTGGGCTAATGTTGGGGAAGCATCGTAAACAGTGACCCAACATTAAAATGTGTCGCCGGCCAGCTGTAGGCCTAATATTGCGCCAATTTGTGGCAATTAGCAGCACACTCTGTTCTACTCCAGACACCTCTATCGTGCTGGTGACAAAGTATATAAGTTCCTCGGATATCATTATACAAAAACATCTAATTATTCAAACAAACAACTATAAAAATAATAATCCTGGTTGTCTGTATTTTGACGAAATTCATACACCTTCTTCAATTTATGCTACTTTCACCTGGTTGGGCTAAATTTATTTGTCAGTTGTGTCTTGTGTGAGCGGAGGGACTTGTTAAAATAGCGTATATCTCGTACAATTTCGTAGCATAACGTTATGTGACATTCGACACCGGGAATTGGCTCCAAATACTAAAGCTTAATATATCCTCATTTGTTATGTGCTATGATCACTCAATCCAGAAACAACATTTCATTTTCGTGGGGTTTTTTACGATAAATTTCTATAGTTGACATTTTAGAAAAAATATCATTGAAAACGTGATGAAGTGTAAAATCTGCATAATTTGTTTCAATTACAATCACTGTTTTTTTTCGTGACTTTTTTTAGAATTTGACTTAAAAACGTCGCCTACACTGAGAGCGTTATTCACGTGGCTCTTATTAGCAAACGCGAGACATTGACCCAATGTTTAATTAATGTTGGGCCAGCATCGGAGACGGTGGACCAATATTAAATCAAAACTGGGCCAGTATTTCGTGTTTGCTGGGTTGGTAATTGTACGAAATATTATTTCGTACAAACGAAATGATATTTCGTACAAACGAAATATTATTTCGTACAAACGAAATAAAAAAATCACCACACTTAATGTCCCTTTATGGGCTCCGTGAATATCTAAGATTTTATTGTGCGGCATTTAATTTCTATTATTATTATTAATGAAAAATATGACAATGCGTCTAATTAATTCAGCTCTGATTTAAATTTGATATGTACTATTTGCTGATTTTATCAAGTGAAGTAATCTTCATTCATCTTAAGGCCTGAAGGTGGAAATTGCGATTTATCACGGTGAACGAAAAGAAACATTTGAATGTTAAAAAGTAAAGGTTAAATTGTCTTTGCTGATCTTCACAAACAGGACAACCCGACAAACACGACACCTTGTGCCGATGATGAATTAATGCTGGGCCGTCGTCTTCGACGCTGGCAGGAACAATAAAGCAGCATTGGTGGAATGTATCGTGTTTGTTGGACGTGCCCATTGTCGGCGCTGACGAGGAATCACTGCCAGTGTACACAAATTGTATGCTTCACGGCGTTACAACACTGTGAAAAGTTCTGGGCGCCCAGATGGTAAGGTGTGGGCCTGCTTAACTTAAGTCCGGGCTTGTCCAGGTTCCCCAAACTCGTGGGAAGGCTACGTGCGTTGAGAGAAAATATAACAACACACTCTTCTCAGAATCCAAACCAAAACTGACTTTATTGTTCTATCAGATACATAATATAGTATTTGCGGGCGATCTCCTATCGGGCCAGCTGGGTGAAAATGTTCAGTAACGGCCAAGTAAAAAGTGGCAGGTTATCCCAGAGAGGTAAAAAGTGGCAGGTTATGCCAGAGACTGATCTGAGGATGTTTACGGAACCTGAGAATTAACATTTAACGACATTATGTTTTTAACATGCAATTATGTTCCCACATGCCACGACTTACTAGTACATAGGCCTAATAATATTTATTAATAACAAGAATAATATTTATGAATAACAGGATAGTCTTTGTTTTTCCACTCCCGTTTGGCTTGGAGTAAATATATATAAATGAACATTCTACAGAATTGTTACAATTATTTGATGACAAAACAGTATCGCTGAGCTACTTTGTTCTGTTACACTGTTCCTCCCAGCTGGCGAGATCCTGCTCTGATTGCGGAGTGGTATATAGCGATCGTTCAGTTATCATAATCCCATTAGCTAACGGAATATCATGATCACGGCGCTGAGCGCTCTGCTGCACTCGTGTCATAATCCGATCACTAATAGGCTATTACAATTCACCTGCTGTAAGCATTTTTAACACCCCTTTTATTGCAGAGCTCACACGTAAGTATTCTAATAAAATAAACGCACTTTGAATCAGAATATTTTACATTCGTCCCCCTCTGAAAGAGTCAAAAGTTGTATGTAAGCTTATACCCTTAGATACGCCTTTTTACTATAAATATACTTCTATGAATAAAATATTTAAATCATCATTCTCAAACAAAAGTGCCATTTCACGTGCAGTAAACATATGCAATAATTATCATGAAGCCTATACAGTATCAATGTCCCAGTACTTTTAACCTTACATTCGGTAAGTACAACCAAGGGGGTTGAAAAGAGAGGAGAGACTGCTTCCCATATCGAAGCTAACCCCCCTGCTAGCAGACACGGACATGGCTGATAACGCCACTGAATCCTCATTGGTAGCCTCCCGTGGTTTAATGTCTTTTTTACAGCTTCCTAATTAACTGCAAATCTGCAGGACCAATGCTCTCAGCGAATTTGCCATGTGCGTTTCGTTTCTAGACCGTGACCCGCTGTTTGACCTGACCTCATTAGCATTTGGAGCTAGACAGAGTTCCACAGTCAGGAGGGAGTGGTGCACTCGCTGACCTCACAGTTAAGATAACCGGAGCTGTTAGTAAACAACGTGCTTGGCGGTCTTTGAATTTTAAAAATCTGCCTATATTTGGCTGAGTTAGTCATAAAAAACAACTATTTGAACCTACAAGTGATTGTTGTTTACTTCTAGTAATATTCATCTAACAAACAAAGTATGTCACGGTACACCAAAACAATGGTGTAGATGTAAAATAATGTATATCCCAGACCTAATCCTGGTCAGGAATCAGTGTACCGTGTGGTGCATAAGGCTCTGCGCGGCATATTTGATAGCGCCTATCAACTATTTATTTGGTCATCTTTACAGTCCTGTACGTTCTGTATAGACATATAGGTGGGTTATAGTTCTTAATACATAATTAAAGGCATAACAATAAATTAAATATTTTAGATAGTTTAACCAATAATTATATATTTATCTTCGGTTCGGAATAAAAGGTATATTTAGCCAATATGTTTTATTTTTATTTCGCATGAAATTAAATGATTGTTCTCAATGCCTGGTGATTTTAAGTAAATAGCTGCTGCGGGTTGACTTATCTTTCCAATATTGACTAAAACAATAATTACAATTTGCTAAATCCCCCTTCCCCCAAGTAATCGAATGTAAAACCTTGAACTTTAGTCATTAAAGTTCATTCACAGCCTATGATTTTTACTTGCCCATACGACGAGTATGTTTGTGTCTTCATCATATGTGTGTCCAGTCGATTCACGATTATAATCCAACTTGCATTGTGTCATCATGCATGCAGCTATATTATATTACGAGTAAAATTAAATCATTTTGAGCTTCAATTTTATTTCGAGCTTCAATTTGCTACATAACAAATTGTCATTAACTGTTGGGTGGGCATTGAGAAAACAGTTCATACTTTTGAGTTCACATATTTAACTGGTCAAGTTTACACATCGCCTCGTCTTTTACTCATGATCCTTGACAAGTCTTAATTGGGATTTTTTTGTTAATAAATGTACGAGCAATTTGTTTACATTTGGCATGTATCCAACAGATTAAAACGCCATCATCCTTCTCTTCCGATATCAAATTGTAACTTATTTATATTTATTAGACTACACGAAATTATGCAGCCATATTGAACGACTCGATCAGTTTTGGGCCAAAGAAGCTGCACAAAACACTTACAAGGACCGTTACCCCACGTGACGCGCCTAATTGCAGCGTGATAAGGCAATTACGTCTTATCGCCAAGACCTCGTTAATGAAAGCATCGGTTCAGGTCCAGAAGCAGAGCAGTCTCTCCTCTCTTTTCAACCTCCTTGGTACAACTTATATTGTAACATTTTAAGCACCCTCAATTAAAGGACTCCGCGGTATGACCTGGAGGTGCAGAGGCAGGCTGAGTAATGGCCACCCAAGGTGTGCCCTAATGATTGCAGCTCAGACGCTGTCTCTGCATCTCGCGATTCTGTTTCTACTTTCTTGCACCTCGGAGTAATATCCAATTTTTACCATATTAATATGGCGAATCCCACAGAAACGGCCATACTGACCCCCGCTATAATCCACCCGAAATGATAGGGATGATCAGCCCCCATATTCCATTCCGGTTGAGTTATTTCAGAGGGTAGCTTCAATTTTTCAATGGTTATATCAGTTAGTGCAGGTAAGTGTTTCCACTCCGGCCGTCCCAGTTGCTGTTTTACAAGTTCGTCAGGAAGAGATTCAGGTAGATTTAGGATATCTACAGACAGAAATGGATTTAAATATTTTAATGTTGAATTATACTGTACGGTACCTGAGAGAAGCCAATCTTTGCCGTGTACCTGACAAGTAGCAGCTACACGCAAAGTATATATCCCCAGTGGGAGATAATTGGCCTTCTCAGGTCTCTTGGGACAGTGGACACTGTGCATGTCCCCAAAACTGAGGAGCACAAATATAGTGGGTGTAACTTCTTGTACTATCCCGAGCTGGTTCTCCAATCTCGTAACCGTTACCGCACAACTTTGATAATGGTTCGAGTCACCGTTCAGAATACTGCCTGCACACAGTAATCGTCCTGCTCCATAGACTGGCCCAGCTCGGCATATACCTGGTTGACTTCCGATACAAGTGTGGGGTTCAGAAATACTGCCATGCCGTGTGTCTAAGGGTAGTATAAACGTATTGCATAATAGATACACCATGCCAATCAATTAAAACACTAATCTTTTCATTATCGAAACCATCCTAATTAATATTGCTCCTATTTTTATTTGCTTTTATTTCGTCTCATTCACAGATGAGCTGTGAATTGTCCAAATAAGTCACACCCCAAAGTGAATACAATTTACCAAATTTTGAAACGTATCAACGTACAAAATATCACTACAAATTTACAATCTTTTGTGATAACTGCTCACCTGCCATTATAAATTTATATATGTCGTTTACTGATGAAGAGTTAAGAGTCAAATCCCGTAATTAATAGATAAATTAATAAGTCTGTTTTATAATCTACGGCTCTATGTGCGCACTTTTTTAGGCTTTAGTACTCGTGTTGCGAGCCATTTCTTTCTCGGCCATCCAATCACGACTACTGATTGAGATTCAGCAAATATTATAGACATTCAATACAATGTATACAATGTAAATGTGCACAGCATTTGCCATGCCTAATGTCGGCATTGCATAATGCTGCAGGGCCAAAGCTATGCACTTATCAATGAGTCTATGGCGCTTCCTCTGGCGCTTAAGACTCGCACTCACTCAGGTACCTAACTCGTGCTCTACCGGGAGCTTTCCTGCACAGAATCCTTCTCCTGTGCCATCCGGCGCTGGCGTCCCAGCGCGTCATCGTACTGTCGCCCGTCCAATGGTGCTCTACAGTACTTTTCAACCTCAGGTACCATCATATCCCTATTGTACCTGGTTCCAGTGCAGCATACCTCAGAATCGTGACTCCGATAGCTCTGAGCAGAGACAATGCATATCTCTTTATCAGTCATATCTATGGGCCACCTACCGGCCACCTACGCTTAGGGATGGTGGCCGTGACCTGTACCCAGCAGTTAGGCCTACTGGTCCGGGGCCACCTCCCTTGGGTGTCCGTATTATATTGTAGATCTCACCACCTTTTTCGTGTTCTATTATAACCCAGACATAGAACAAACCAATTGACTACAGCTACGACTTTTCCATTTACATTTAAAAACTTTCTTAATTTATATGTTACAATTCATATTGAATTAGATACGAAATACCTTTAATTTATTACAAATAGCAGTACCAAGAATATTTCGTATAGTTTTACAAACAATGTTCCATTAAACGCACGGCGTTCAGTCACGTGAGAGCATGTCTTTTGGTCCGTGTTTTTGAAAAAATTATCACTGCTACTTATCTGAGTTATAGTCAGTCCGAATCCTGACTATTCACTACACAACTCTAATTCAAGAGGGTGTGTCCAGCACAACCAAAGCAGGGGCGTTGTCACACTCGTTGGTCCACCTTCCTTCAGCCAATCCCTGTGGTTTGCGATGTGATTGGTCCCTGCTCGTTCATGGCAATGTTGGCCCAAGTATGGTATTCCAACCTCCTAATTTAAATATCAGCTAGATGGCAGCGCTGATTAGCTGATCTCCTCATGTGACAGACAATGTCACATTTCCATTGGGTAGAGCACTGTACCCTTACAGTTTGACAGGCGTGAAGCCTGGAATCCAGATGATAATAAAATGTTTCTCAGGCTTCACTGAAGAGGTCGGACGAGGGTGGCCGATACTTTACACTATGCATTCATTCGTGGAATTGACACTGTCACGGTTTCAATCATGGATCAATCATAAGTCTGCCTTCTGAATTTCTGGCGTTAAAACATTGTTCATCATATTGTCTGATCACTATGTATGGTGGCTGAATTGGAATAGCTGCGCGCCGGCGTTGATCCTGTTCTGGGCGTGGGTTACTCCCATGCCATGTCAGGGTTTGCTATGCGCGCCTTCTCCCGATTTAGCATCCATGTTTTATTTATCAGGTCACACACAAAAAATTCTTCAAATAAATCAGTTCTGCAATGTTGTGAAGATTCAATATAATTCCGTAATTATTATTGTTTTTCTCTCTGAGTGTCCAATGTCTTTTACAGTGTCAACAATGAATACATACATGTCGAGGCTTCTCCGTAAGTTACGAAACAGTATTACTCCGCCTCACAGCTCGTCCCTCATGCCACATCTCAGTCCTGGAGTTATCCTTCCTGACAGGTTGCCATGTCAGGTATGTCAGAAAGCTGACGGTCCATGCGATATCCTCTTCTCTCTCGAATTTGGAATTTATTTGAAAATTTTCCTGGTCTAAATTCAAAATACTTATATATTATTAATTTGCAAAGTTGGTATTTTCTCTCACCCACGTAAAGCCTAAATCCACCAGCTAGCTCGCCACTGAAAAGTTCTGGGCCCCCAGATGGTAAAGTGTGGGCCTGCTTAACTTAAGTCGGGCTTGTCCAGGTTCCCCAAACTCGTGGGAAGGCTACGTGCGGTGAGAGAAAATATAACAGCACACTCTTCTCAGAATCCAAACCAAAACTGACTTTATTGTTCTATCAGATACATAATATAGTATTTTCGGGCGATCTCCTATCGGGCCAGCTGGGTGAACATGTTCAGTAACGGCCAAGTAAAAAGTGGCAGGTTATGCCAGAGAGGTAAAAAGTGTCAGGTTATGCCAGAGACTGATCTGAGGATGTTTACGGAACCTGAGAATTAACATTTAACGACATTATGTTTTTAACATGCAATTATGTTCCCACATGCCACGACTTACTAGTACATAATAATATTTATTAATAACAAGAATAATATTTATGAATAACAGGATAGTCTTTGTTTTTCCACTCACGTTAGGCTTGGAGTAAATATATATAAATGAACATTCTACAGAATTGTTACAATTATTTGATGACAAAACAGTATCGCTGAGCTACTTTGTTCTGTTACACTGCTCCTCCCAGCTGGCGAGATCCTGCTCTGATTGCGGAGTGGTATATAGCGATCGTTCTGTTATCATAATCCCATTAGCTAACGGAATATCATGATCAAGGCGCTGAGCGCTCTGCCGCACTCGTGTCATAATCCGATCACTAATAGGCTATTACAATTCACCTGCTGTAAGCATTTTTAACACCCCTTTTATTCCAGAGCTCACACGTATCACACTTAAGTATTCTAATAAAATAAACGCACTTTGAAAAAATCAGAATATTTTACAACTGGTTTAGGATTTAACCTTATGGTTTATTAAAACGATGCTAACCTGGCTTTGGACATACAGGTTAATTTTAAAAAAAAACAATGTTTTACTTAACACCGTGTTAAGCCTAAACTTCGTGTTAACTGAACTAGCTTCGGGCATACGGCCCATAGTGTCTCGTACGTACAGTCATCATTGAAACAGTCACCACCAACCCAAACCCCCCACACCGACCCCATACCCTTTGCCAATTGCCAATAAAATATCAAACGCTATATTATAATTATACACATCTGAATTGCCTCACAGTTATCGTACTAAGGGCATTTAGCAATTATTCATTTACTGTTATTCATTCACCTTTTAAGCGCTAACCATGACCATGAATTGTTTTTAGATTACGGTTATAATTAGATTTTATTTGTGGCAAGTGATATTAAGGTTGTAGTCCCAACAAACAGAATAGGTTCGACTCATGTTTTTTAATGCTGGCCTCCAATCTGCGACGCTGGCCCAGCATCAAACCAACATGGGATCAGCGCCCCATGTTTGTGCCACGACTTGCCTGTAGCAAAGGTCAGGCTGCCTCTTCGACGATAGAACCCTCTATGTGTCGATGACAACTATATTATTTTTAACATTTTATTAATATTTCAATAGTAGGCATACATTTTCAAGGTGAATTTTGTCTGCAATCCACAGAAAGATTTAAACATGACTGTTTGACAAATCAGTAAAAAAAAAATACAAATGTTCTCTCATGTGAAGCTGTGTATCGCGTCAGGAAGACACAGCTTCAAGTGAGAGAAACTTTCTCAATTAAATCACTTAATGGGTTAAATAAGATGACGTGTCAGGTAATTATAATGTACGGAACACTGACTTTCTGCTGCACTATGGCTCCGTTAATCATCTCCCATCACATATTTGTAAATGTCGAACGTCAAAGAAGACGACAATGCCATAATAGGCCTAATGTAAATCACATTGACATGCCGGTATGTGTTTGAATATACAGTACAAACAACACCTCCGAGATGATTGTTTCACAGTTATTGGGAAGTGGCTGTAGGCCTTATGTAGGATATACACATTTTTTAAAAGCTATTCATCCTGAGTTTCCCTGATATTCTGTAAATATCAAATTGTTTCTGAACTCATACAACGGACAAGCCCCAAAAGCAAAACAAAATTACCCTCATTCACAGTCTAATGGGAGAGAAAGCTGCGTCCTAACATATATTTAGGTAATGGAAACGATAATGATTTTGTTGCCTCATACTTCGACAGCATAAATAACCCATATTGAAGCACGTGTTGTCATGACAGCGTGTATGTTACATGCTAAATCAACTATAAATCACCTCTAATGCATGAAATATTATAAAACGATCACAATATTAATCCTGTTTAATATGAGAAAAACTTCTGTAGGTGACAAAGACCTCTGTATTTGGCCATGTTTTATAGTTACGTGTAGATTACAACAAGCATGGACCCTGAATTATGTGCGTGTGCAATATGTATGTAATCTCACCATGGCTTTCTTAGATATGCTCCGGAAACGTGATTGTTAGTGTCTAAGCTATTTTCGATCAGATATGGAGGTAAAAAAATAGGTCAAATGTCATGACCTCCAAAAGGCACATATACATTCCCTAGTGATGAGTGTGCAATATGAAATAAATCCCCATGGGTTTCCTCTGAATACCTAAAATATACTCGTTTTTATTTCACATAGCCAATTGCCATAGATATGCTCTTCCCAATAAAAGAAATATTTTTTATTGAAAACGACTCTATTGTATAAAAAATTGTTATTTTTTATAGTGTAAGAACGAAATCAATTCACGTTTCAGTTGCATTACCATATTTACCAGAAAGAGATATTCAAGACATAAACATAAACTTAAACATACAGACCACCCACCAATGTGTGTTCAATCTACATCAGTCAATACTTGAGCGAACGGGCGGGGGCCCTAGGGTAGTGGTTAGCACCGCTGCCTTTCACGCCAGAGTTCGGGGTTCGGTTCCCGGTCTCGGCGGTTTGAAAGAAACAAAAAAGGTTCTTCCCCATCCACGTGTGTGAGTCAGTATTGTGGGGAGCCTCCGTGACCGAGAGGTAGCGTGCTCGGCCTCAGACCGCCAGGGCTCGAATTTCGAATCCTGTGTCTGGAGGACAGTGTCATCTCAATCATCTCACCATCCTCAGGAGGTTCTCCTGGCCCAGTTTAGCCTGTATGTGCACAAAAGTGGCCTAAAGCCCGATTCATTTCATTTCATTTTTACTTAAGCGAACGTAAACATACAGGCCATAATGTGGGCTCAGGCTGCCTCAACCAACCTATTGACCCATCCATTCATTAATCCATGAATGGATAGATCAATGTTGATTGATTGATTGATTGATTGATTGATTGATTGATTGATTGATTGATTGATTGATTGATTGATTGATTGATTGATTGATTGATTGATTGATTGATTGATTGATTGATTGATTGATTGATTGATTGATTGATTGATTGATTGATTGATTGATTGATTGATTGATTGATTGATTGATTGATTGATTGATTGATTGATTGATTGATTGATTGATTGATTGATTGATTGATTGATTGATTGATTGATTGATTGATCGATATTCAACAAGAAAAACAGTTACAAAAGTTGCATAAGAATTTGGAGACAGAACAAATATTTTATCTGACCTTGAAGAATTCGAACACAAATCGCCTAGAAAGGTTGTTTAAACTAATATATGGCTGTTAAAAGTTGGCGCTTTAAAATTGTCTATTTTTTATGGATGTTTTATATATATATATATATTGTTCAATCAAAAATATATTACAGCGAAAATCTGTTGCGAAACGTTAGGCTATTACAAAATGTGTGATATTGGCCCTCTATAGTACATATACATGTATATTCCTCTAACATAAACATGGATACTGTTTTAAAAGCTCAATACAAGGATATTTGCCAAACATCCAAATATACCTGTAATAATTCACAGTGCAGCCTAGCTAACATTGATGGATACCTGTTAAAATCCAGAAATACGGAATTGACGTCCACAGATATCTGGCTAAATTCCATGGATATTTAGCTAACATCCATGGATATCTAGCTAACATCCATGAATATCTAGCTGACATCCATGTATATCTAACTGACATCAATGGATATCTAGCTGACATCCATGGATATCAATATGATATCCAGGCTGACATTGCGCATTGAAGATATACTGCTTACCATACATCATATTGGGTTTTGGGGGGTTGTGCATGATTATTTCATATATTGAAAAAGACAACTCCCTGCGTAAAAACTAATTGAATAAATAGATTCGGTGACTTGTGAATGCAATAAACTGATTTTACTTCCATCAACCCATGTATTTAGTTAGACTATACTTTGCATCATTGTTTTTTTTTTATATGTGTATGATTTTTACAGAACAAGAATACAAAATAGTAGGCCTAGCTGTACCGAATTGTTTAATCCTGATTAGAGATAACCAAGATAACCATGGTAGCCACGAATATCTGCCAAACATCCAATGATACCTGTAAAAATGAACCAATACCTGGATTATATCCATGGATACCTGGATAAAACCCATGCATTCTGGCTGACATCCTCGGTTACCTATTTTAAACTCCACAGATATCTGGCTAATATGCGCGGATACCGAGATAACATACAGGGACATCTATAAAGATACGCGAATACCTGTAGAAATCCACGGGTAGCTATAAAACATCCATGGATGCCTGGCTGACATCCACGGCTAAATATGTATTAATTTACTCGCCATACACAGTACGTGTAGGCCTACATATGGATACACTAGAGTTCATAAACAAATAGTGCAATATACTATCAATATAATATACTATCTATAATAATGTCTACATAATATATCTATAATATAATATATTAACATGACATACGGACCAATACTGCTCACCACTTATACTACTCCTCATAATCATAGACTATGTAATCATAAGGTTCACCATCATCTCTATATTGATACCCGTTATCTTTGTCTGCATCTGATCGTTTTTTTTAAATGACATATAATCTAAATTAAAACTCAGTCCCGTTAAAACTGAACTCTTCGTGATTGGACCAAAAAAAGCAAAAGTACACATGCGTGTTATTTGTTCGTATCTTTCTGTTCGACTAGGACAACACAACTAAATCAGCCGGAAATAGGAAAGTCATATTCGACAGTGTTCTCAGTATTATTATCACCAAAATACCAACCTATTTCCCAAGTGTGTAGATCTTGTTTCTAGACATATATGTACGCAACCTCTGTCGAATCAGGACTTTCCGCTAACAATTAGTTTTACACACATAGGCTATAATTTATATACACACACATTTTTAAATGCTTAATTGTAATACAGTATTCAGTGCGGTTTTTTTGTGAGTAACTTTAAAACCAAAGCATTAATAGTAATATCGTATTTGCGCTTACTTCATGATTTCGAATGGGCGATGTCGCGCTATAAAGGTACCATGTAGACATGAAGACATATTTCCAACATTAGAAACCCCGCATTACAGTTTCATCAATAACATTTCTTCAAGAAAATCGTGGCATTGAAACTGTAGAGACCCTCCTTCTTTTTAAGTGACATAGGCCTACTTGTACAAATATATACAGGATTGCGACAATAACAATTCATCACCCAATTAATCACCCAATTCATCACATAGTGCACATACTCGTAAATTACGGGGGACGCCAGTACGACAATGTTTTTACAACGAAATCTCATCACAGTGCGCTGTTGATACGATAGCCTTAATAAGTAATTTCCAAGCTGCAGGAAAGTTTTAAACATCCTGTAGTTGATGTATTCACTGCTACAATTTATTTCAGAAGGCCAGTTTTTTAAGGAATTTCGTCCTTTAAAGGGACTGGCCCAGGCTAAAATCATCAAAAAATCGGTGATTTTATTTCGGGTTCCTAATATGACCATATGATGTAAGCATGTACATAGACTAGAACTGCAATTTTTTTATAATTTTTCTGATGCGCATTCACCAGTTAAGCTAGATATAGAGACGAAATTCCCGTATTTCTAATTTTTGACATGGTTGTCAATAATTAGAAATCAGGAATTTCGTCTCTATATCTAGCCTAACTGGTGAATGCGCAACACAAAAATTAAAAAACTTTAGCAGTTCTAGTCTATGAACATGTTTACATCATATTAAGAAGCCAAAATAAAATCACCGATTTTTTGATGATTTTATCCTGGGCCAGTCCCTTTAAGCGTTGTTAGAATATCATAATAGCTCTATACAAAGATATATGCCAAGTATCCATAGATACCTGTAATAACATAACCATGGTAGCCACGAATATCTGCTAATCATCCACGGATACCTGTAAAAATCCATGGATACCTGTATAATATCCATGGATACCTGGCAGACATCCACGATTACCTATCCAAACTCCAAGGATAATTGGCTAATATCCACAGATAAATAATGTAACCCTAACCCTAACATCCATGGATACAGAGATAACATCCACGGATATCTGTGAAAATCCACGGATACCTGTAGAATTCCACGGATAGCTAGATAACATCCACGGATACCTGGCTGACATCCACGGATACCTGTAAAAATCAATGGATACCTAAATAATGTCCAAGGCTACCTGGCTAACATTCACGGATATACTCGACATGTTATATCTCGGTAGCCACGAATATCTGCTAATCATCCATGGACACCTGTAAAAATCCATGGATACCTGTATAATATCCAAGGATATCTGGTAGACATCAACAGTTACCTATTCAAACTTCAAGTATATCTGGCTAACATCCACGGATACCAAGATAACATTCACGGTTATCTGTGAAAAAACACGGATACCTGTAGAATTCCACGGATAGCTAGATAACATCCACGGATACCTGACTGACATCCACGGATACCTGTAAAAATCAATGGATACCTAAATAATGTCCAAGGTTACCTGGCTAACATTCGCGGATATACTCAACGTTTTATATCTAGGATGGACGTGGAGCCTGCATGTTGATTGCCAAAACATAGGCTACTGGGCTTTGTATATGATTACTACGCCCATTGGAAAATACAACACAACGCCCTGCTTCTGGGAGTGTATATGGCTAAAGGTCCCGAGAGAAATGAAATGGTTAGGGCCTTAGGCCATTTTGATGCACATACAGGCTAAACTGGACCAGGATGGTGAGATGAATCAGATGCCCCTTGTCTCCAGACAAAGGATTATGACCCTGGCGGTCTGGGGCCGAGGACGCTACCTCTCGGTCACGGAGGCTGTTCATAATATTGAGATTTAGGAGTGGACGGGGAAAAAACATTTTGTTTTCTGTAAAACCGTCAAGACCGGGGAACGAACCCCGAGCTCTAGCGCGTCAGACAGTATAGTGCTAAGCACTGCATTATGAGCTCTGCTCAGAGTGAATGCCAGTGTGGAGATTATGGCACTGGTTTAGTTCACCAGCCCAAGCCCGAAGGGCGCCGGCTAACCAGTTTCATAATCTCAACCCCTTTACGATCCGAGTGACCTTTATGTGTGTGGAACCCTAGCACCCGAAGGGTGCCGAGAGTGAGATAATGGCATTAGGATCTCTTGTTAGTGAGTCCTTTTTAGCCTACCAATTCCTTCTGTATACAAAATGTCTGGGTGGAAAGGGGGACTGGAACCTGGAAAGTTGAAATTGAATTTGATGACCTTGGGATTCCAAGAAAGAGGTGTTGAAATAAGCCATTTGCTATCCTCGTATCTCTGATCTCCATCTCGAACTATAATTTCATTCTCTGAATATGAAAAGCAGTTGAAAAGAATTTTGCAGCTTAATTAGACTTCCATATGATTATGAATGTCTAAGAATAGCTTGAAATATAAGGGCTAGTGGCCCGTCTGTTGAAAAATAATTAATTTCAAATTTTTGCATTGAGCTGTGTGCATGGTTGGTTAAATCTACCCTGCTACTGGCTTAATACAGCGCGACATTAGAAATGTCGTTGCTCAATGGTTGATCTAATGCAACCTGCGTGCAGGGTGTACTTCCCACTACACCCTGCCAGATATGAGCCTGTGTCTACCTATTAGGGACCCCACTCCAGGAGGACACACGTGCCTCTCGTGCGACACCCCCCAAGCTTAGACATCAAAGCTAATCGCAACGCCGGCAATCAGACGGCACCGTCTGGCCTGGGAACATCAAGCCAAGTGACTGTATACGCGAAGCGATGCAAAAACTTGGCCAACGCTGTTCCAACGTTGTGACAGCGTCGATGATATTTGCCCTGCATTGAGGCAGCAATGTCTCCTTGCCATCTGCGAAATGTTATTTGTACAGCCTATCACACAATTATAGAGTGTGTACAACTGGATTATACAGTCAAATATTGCCACCTCAGATTACAAATTAAATAATTAGAGCCTAAAACGGGGGATTACATCAGCTAATAAATAAAAAACGGTTGAAAACAGTAGCTAAACTCTTATTCTTGTGATTTTGTGTCGATATAATCCCCCTAATTATCTACTTATGAACGAAAACGCACGCAAAATATGTGGTTTCATTTTGTAAAAATAATACGTAATTTCGGGATTAAATGTGCTCATATAAAGTCAAGAAAATAATTCAGAATGTTATATGTGTTTCTATTTATGGTAAAATATGTATGCTATGACATACTTGAATTAGAAATGTATGGGTAACATATTTATTGTAATAAAAGCTATATTTGTTCTACATGTACCACTTTTACAATTTTGGGCAGAGTTTGAAATTTAGGGGAGGGGCCGACAGTTGGGAGTCGCGTGGAGAGGGGTGCTCAATTAGGTGGAAAAGGCCTCATCGCATTCAGGGGTAGAGTGAGAACGAATACAACTGAAGTCTCTACAGGGTGATCTAATGCGATCTGATTTGATGGTGTTGATGCACTTACCAATCCGTTGCCAGTCACATACACCAGCCCTCCAAGTAGAAGCCAAGAGAGCTGTGAAAAAATTTGAATTGATTTGATTGCCAGAGTTCTAAAAACTGTACGGTATGAATTGGAATAATAAAGATTCCGAAATAGCAGCGGATTAGCTTGATTGTGGAATCAAGTTACTTGCGCTGTTTTAGAATTCTTTTTAAAGCCACCAGGGTATTAAAATACCCCAACCAGCGCTCTAACAACCTGAGGGTTATCATAAGTTGAGCACCGGTATAGTGTATGTCATGTTGATATTTTGTGTTTATTTTGATTTGGGTGTCAGAGTGGTAATTCATTGTGTCTGTGTGGTTGCCGTCTTGGCGTGTATTTTATACATGCTAGTGTGATTGTGCAGGTGTGCAAGTTGATGGCAGGTTTGATGGTTGATATGTTGCCACTGTGTCCGCGTTGTGGATGCGGTCCAATGCCGGCCAACGCTGAAAGCGTTGGACCAACATTGGCCCGTAGCCACCCCAATGTCTTGCATTCTTCTGCTGTGTTGCCGTAAACAAGCCCGCCTGCGTGTGTGTGGATATGCCGCAGGCCAGCTGAAGGGTATCGATTCAATGCCGGCCCAACGCTTTCAGCGCTGACCCGCGTTGACATTGACCCGGCACCGATTTAGTGAATAATTTCGTCTGTTGTCGTGTGGCTCGTCTCGCCTCGCCGCTGCCGTCAAAACAGACCTGACCTTAACTGACAGCTCAGTCAGCAGTCGCCAAACCACCCCTCCGTCTATTCAGTTCAATTATGATGTTCTTTATAAATATTCTGGAGTTTATCTAGTAGCGTTTTCTGACCTCTTTTTATTCGTGCTGCACGAATTATATTTTGGTGTTTAAATAATTCAGAATTTTCATTTAGTGAACAGATGAAGTTAGTGGATAATTTTTCAAGCCTGGTTTTTATCAGTGGAATCTCAGCTAATTTATGAATTTCATTGGTCCTGGATCGTGGATGTAATCTGAATGCTATTTTAAAAGCTTTATTTTGAATAATCTGGAGTTTTTCAATAACTTGGTCTTTAGCTGAAAGCATTACTATAGCGCCATACTCTAGTACTGGCCTAATATATGCCTTATACAGTCTCATGAGAGTCTGTGGTTTACAGCCCCATGTGGTCCCACTTAACATTTTTAATAGATTTAGGCGCATTCGTCCACTTTTTGCTATATCATCTATGTGGGCTTTAAAGCTTAAATTTTCTTTTAGTGTCACTCCAAGGAGTTTTGTATTGTCTGTGTTTATTAATTTTTCACCAAATAATTCTAGATTTATGCTTAGATTTTTTTGTTTTGTTTGTCTGATTAGTAGTAGTTGTGTTTTTTTCGCGTTCAGTTTTATCCTCCATTTAGAGCACCATAATTCTAAGTCTGATAGTGTTTTTGCCAATCTATATTGAATTATTCTGCCGTTTTTGCAAAGGTCCAGACTCCTAAGTCATCAGCGAATTGTGATACACTGACATTGTTGTTTAGTGGATCTATTGGTATATCATTTACATATATTAAAAAGAGAAGAGGGCTGAGGACCGAGCCCTGAGGTGTACCAGCGTTTAGTGGGATTTGGTTGGATATTGTTCCGTTTATATTTACTGCTATTTTCCTGTTTGTGATAAATGATGCCATGAGTCTAACTATTTTACGAGGCAGGTTACTGTTCATTAACTTGTATTTTAGGCCGTCGTGCCATACTGAGTCAAATGCTTTTTCTACGTCTATGAAGACAGCAGCTCCTACTTGATTTTTTGTCTGGGCTATTTGGGCATCGTCTCCTAGTCTTAGTACATGTTCCATTGCGCATCTTTTATTCCTATACCCTATCTGCCATAAGTTAAAGACATTTTCTTCCTCTAGTTTAGTCCGTATTCCATTGGCTAATATTTTTTCGAAAAGTTTTCCTACACAACTAAGCAGGCTTATGGGCCTGTAGTTTGTGACTATTTTTGGGTCTTTTTTAGGTTTGGGTATCATTGTACCTGTGGCTTCTTTCCATTTTTCCGGGAAGTAGCCGGTATTTAGGCATTGATTATAAATATGTGCTAAATTTTCAAAAACTATATTTGGACATTTTTTCAGAATTGGATACTTTATTCCATCGGCGCCTGGCGCTGATTTGCCTTTAGTTTTATTTAATTGAAGTTTTATTTCAGTTACTGTGATTTCTCTCATGATTGGATTGTCGTCCCCTGGCTCAATTTTTTTATCGCTAAGGGGTGAAAATAGGTTGGAGTTTTGGTCAATTTTATTTTCAACTTCAATTTTGAAGTCTTTGTCGAAAATATCTCCTTCGTGTGTGTTATGATTTTTTCCTAGTCTTTTTTGCAAATGCGTTGGCCTTTTCAAGGTCGTTTTTTGTTAAGGAGCCATCTTCCTGAATAATAGGTTTTGAGACACCTTTTGATTTATTTCCGTTTATATTATTGATAGTTCTCCAATATAATCTACAATCTTTGGTTTCGTCTATGAGCTTAGTGGTTTTTTCCCATTCTTTTCTTTTATCATCTTGTACTGCTTTTTTAACTAGACTGTCTAGCTGGTTGTATAGGTTTTTGAGTTCAGGGTCTTGTGTCTTTTGGGCTTGACGTCTGATCTGTCTTTTTAATTTAATTAGTTTAATAGTTTTTTCAGATGTATAGAAGGCCCTGTCTTTTATTTTTGCTTTAGGGCATGATTTCTTCAACCCTTCGTTAATTGCGTTTATTAGGACGTCACTGTCTCTATCTATTTCAAAAGGGGTTCCCGCTTTGCTTTTTTCTAAATTTTGTTCTAAGTGTTTATTTAATCTTTTCCAGTCTGTTTTTTCGTATTGTAGTATTTCTTTTTGGTTTTGTTTTTGGATTTATGGGGATGTTAGGGTTAAGTGCACTGGGAGGTGGTCACTGCCTATATCTTGTCCTATTTCACATGATTCTATTTTAGGCGCCATCTGGCGGCTGACTATTGCTAGATCTAATAAATCCGCTATGTTAGTGCCTGGTCTATGGGTCGGGGTGTCGTCATTTGTTATTAGTAATTCTAATTCTTCTAATATATCGAATAGAATGTCACCTTCTTTATTTGCTTTTTTACATCCAAAAAATACATGTTTACAATTATAGTCTCCCATAAATATGGCGAGTGGGTGTGATTTTAATATGTGTTTAAAATTATTTATATTAGGTGTGTTGCCTGGAGGATTATATATTGTAGCCAGGGCTATGGTTTTGCCTTGAGATTTGAAATTAATTCATGCATTTTCTCTCACGAATTTATAATAAACAACTTTTTTGAGCCACAAAGATCTTAGCACGTGATGTTGCGTAAGCCAAAAGTGCGAGTGTGTGATTATCCGCACTTGGTCTCCAGTAGGCCAATCACAGCTTGTGTGTGAGAATGTTTGTTCTACTTCCATTAAAATAATTATACCAAGACTTAAAGTTCCTTTTCAAGTGTTGCCAAATAAATATACCCCTCTCAATTTCTCGGAAGAGTTTTACGTACCAGACAGTGTTCCTATCACAACCCCGGAAGCACCACTATGTTTTTTTATATATCATACAAAGCAATTTTTTGTATTATTTCAATTGGAAAATAAAAATATGTTTAAGCCATGATAGATTATGCAAACATTTTTTATGATTTATGTCGATTATTTCTTTGTGATTAATGTCGTTGATCTTACATTAACAAATTGTAAAGCACATCAATATTATATTCTTTGTGAGATAATAACCTATGTTACTATGTTCGTTTTATGAGCGATTACAGGCTATTTATGCTATAAATTCGAATTTGTAGATTATGCTAACATTTTTGTATTCGAGTGACCATGAAAGTTCATCCGTGGATGAAGCTTGAATATTCATCCGTGGATGAAAGTTCATACGTGGATGGGTAGTGCGTATTCATCCGTGGATGAAAGTTCATCCGTGGATGGGTAGTGCGTATACATCCGTGGATGAAAGTTCATCCGTGGATGGGTAGTGCGTATACATCCGTGGATGAAAGTTCATACGTGGATGGAGAGTGCGTATACATCCGTGGATGAAAGTTCATCCGTGGATGGAGAGTGCGTATTCATCCGTGGATGAAAGTTCATCCGTGGATGGAGAATGCGTATTCATCCGTGGATGAAAGTTTATCCGTGGATGGAGAATGCGTATTCATCCGTGGATTAATCCCAATCCGTGGATTGGATGACCTCACTCATCCGTGGATGATATTTCATCCGTGGATAGGAAGTCCTCATTCATCCGTGGATGTTCAACATCCGTGGATGCTGAGTGGTTTTATCCACGGATATCACTGTTTTTAAGTGTAAATATCTCCTGTAATAATGTTCACAATATAACTAAAATAAATCTTCGGAGTCGTGGTATTAGCGCGATGAAGTAGATATATCAAGAATTATGATCTGTGCCATAGCAGCTCTGTAATGGGATACCCAAATATGGCCAGTCTTAGAGTCTGTAATTATTCTGGGGGCTGTGCCAGGGGTAATTTTAAATTGGAGGGGTAACTCGGAACTAGTTCCAGATTACACCCTGGGGCAACATGAACAGGGGGTGATCTAAACCTGCTACATCGTATTTGTGATAAGTAGATCAATTATTTGAAAATGTGTGGTTCAACCACAGCTACACATATAAAAGTAGCAAACCAGTCAGCCAAAACAATAAAAAATAGTATCTGCCCACTACTTGCGGGTAGAGGACAAGCATTCTACCACGGCTACATATATAAAAGTATCAAACCAGTCAGCCAAAACAATAGAAAATAGTATCTGCCCACTACTTGCGGGTAGAGGACAATCATTCTCATAGGGCTAAAACGTATCGATCAAGCAATAAGAGAATTAAAATTACATAAAATTAAAAAAAGATTAGAATGAATTTGTGCAGCGTAGTTCTGCCTCTAAGCTGTTTTTCTTTGTGGCATTTAAACCACATCAGCGGTCCCCCAATCACACAAAATTAAAGAAAAATGTTGACGTATTGTTATTTAAAATCAACTGCCGTGAAAATGGTAGCTGCTTGATGTAGGAACTTTACTACAACCATAAATAAACTCCTTGGGAAATTACGTTTATGGCAATATCAATTTTATCTTCAAATAGGCTTATACTGTGAAAAACCAAAGGTAAAATATTGCAGTTGGCTGTAGCCTGACAGATCCACTTCAAACTAGACCAATGTATATGACTCTGACACGCCATTTATTTCACGTTAAAATAGGAAATTTTCTCACTCGCATACCAAATTTTGGTAACCTCACATTAAAGGACGAAATAGGTCAGTTAGATCTTTGTAAACTTATTATTCTATTGTCCAACTCGCCGGTACAAAGACACCTTATTTAAATAGCATATTTCCTAATTGCCAATACATTTCTTAGTCACGTGACTGTGTGCTGACTTTTTCATTAGGTCAAATGTACTTTTAGCTGGTCAATATCTCTGCCATCTTTCTATATAGGCCTATACGATTGTACAATATTGTCAGGCTGAATATGTTGCAGACAGTTATTTTGGGTATGACACACAAGCGAATCACCATTGAAATATTGTCTTTTAGAATTGTAGGGGAGTATCTTTCTTACAAAGTTTAGAATTGTACGGGTGTATACATGTATGTACACAGTTTACAATTAAAAGGGTGTAAGTTTAAAATGTTTAGAATGGTAAGGGTGTATCTTTACAAAAAAAAGAATTGTAAGGGTACATCTTTATAAAGTTTACAATTGTAATATATAATAGAATTGTAAGGGTACATCTTTATAAAGTTTACAATTGTAATATATCAAGTTCTATCTTTGCAAAGCTTTAAATTGTAAGGGTGTATCTTTACAAAGATTAGAATTGCAAGGGTGTATCGTTACAAAATTGATAATAAGTATCAATTTTGTAACTATACACCCTTGCAATGTGTAAGGGTGTATCTTTACAAAGTTAAAAATTGTCCCGTTGTACAAAGTGGCAGATACGACATTTCATATAGGCCTTCTATGGTTTTATTTGCTCGGTTTACGAATTAACATTATAATCATTGTTTATTACATTATATTCATTGTTTATTACAGTTGAAACCATGCATTCGCATGATTACATCTCATTCTAAATAGCCATACATGTACAACGCTAATGCACTACAATATTTATTGTAATGTTACTGAAATAATGGTCATGTAACTGGCCTGCACTGGGCGGGGAAACATCCGAACACATATATAGTCACACATGCATAACTATGCGCTGTACCTAACATAGATGAAATAATTTTATGTACACGAGTAATAGATTTTGCCAATTATTTTTACACAATGATTTACCCACCATGACGTACATAGTCTGATCGTGCGTTATGTGATAAATAGGCTTAACGGAAATATTTTCTCAAAATTAAACGCGTCGCTGCTTCTACATGTTTACCTTCAAATAATAAGACAAACGCACCACGAATGCGTCCGGTTTTTTTGCAGGTAGATGCAACCAAGGAAAATACAATCATACAACAAATGATGTCTAAAGACGATTCCCGCACTGAAAGAATTATGGTCGTAGACCCATAATATATGTATGATGATTTGGCATTGAACAACTTTTGTCTCCAGAGTTTATACAAAAGTATTTCACAGCGTTGTGAGGTTTACGATTGGCCGACCTGACCATACACAGCGATACAGCGCACAGTATCTGGTTTAAGATTGGCCGACCTGACCATACACAGCGATACAGCGCACAGTATCTGGTTTACGATTGGCCGACCTGACCATACACAGCGATACAGCGCACAGTATCTGGTTTACGATTGGCCGACCTGACCATACACAGCGATACAGCGCACAGTATCTGGTTTAAGATTGGCCGACCTGACCATACACAGCGATACAGCGCACAGTATCTGGTTTACGATTGGCCGACCTGACCATACACAGCGATAGATACAGCGCACAGTATCTGGTTTAAGATTGGCCGACCTGACCATACACAGCGATACAGCGCACAGTATCTGGTTTACGATTGGCCGACCTGACCATACACAGCGATACAGCGCACAGTATCTGGTTTAAGATTGGCCGACCAGACCATACACAGCGATACAGCGTACAGTATCTGGTTTACGATTGGCCGACCTGACCATACACAGCGATAGATACAGCGCACAGTATCTGGTTTACGATTGGCCGACCTGACCATACACAGCGATAGATACAGCGCACAGTATCTGGTTTAAGATTGGCCGACCTGACCATACACAGCGATACAGCGCACAGTATCTGGTTTAAGATTGGCTGACCTGACCATACACAGCGATACAGCGCACAGTATCTGGTTTACGATTGGCCGACCTGACCATACACAGCGATAGATACAGCGCACAGTATCTGGTTTAAGATTGGCCGACCTGACCATACACAGCGATACAGCGCACAGTATCTGGTTTACGATTGGCCGACCTGACCATACACAGCGATACAGCGCACAGTATCTGGTTTAAGATTGGCCGACCTGACCATACACAGCGATACAGCGTACAGTATCTGGTTTACGATTGGCCGACCTGACCATACACAGCGATAGATACAGCGCACGGTATCTGGTTTACGATTGGCCGACCTGACCATACACAGCGATAGATACAGCGCACAGTATCTGGTTTACGATTGGCCGACCTGACCATACACAGCGATAGATACAGCGCACAGTATCTGGTTTAAGATTGGCTGACCTGACCATACACAGCGATACAGCGCACAGTATCTGGTTTAAGATTTGCCGACCTGACCATACACAGCGATACACCGCATAGTATCTGGTTTACGATTGGCCGACCTGACCATACACAGCGATACAGCGCACAGTATCTGGTTTAAGATTGGCCGACCTGACCATACACAGCGATAGATACAGCGCACAGTATCTGGTTTACGATTGGCCGACCTGACCATACACAGCGATAGATACAGCGCACAGTATCTGGTTTAAGATTGGCCGACCTGACCATACACAGCGATACAGCGCACAGTATCTGGTTTAAGATTGGCCGACCTGACCATACACAGCGATACAGCGCACAGTATCTGGTTTAAGATTGGCCGACCTGACCATACACAGCGATACAGCGCACAGTATCTGGTTTAAGATTGGCCGACCTGACCATACACAGCGATACAGCGCACAGTATCTGGTTTAAGATTGGCCGACCTGACCATACACAGCGATACAGCGCACAGTATCTGGTTTAAGATTGGCCGACCTGACCATACACAGCGATAGATACAGCGCACAGTATCTTACACAAAAGTCAATCTTTCAACCGATTGCAGTACAAAATCAGACAGTCTTCCCAGATACCCCATTTTTTAAATGATGTATCTGAAATTAAAATTAAAGTACAGGAAGCTGTACACATTAGTAAATATCCCCTGTTGTTTTAACGTGAATTATACATAATATACGATCAGAATGTGAGGGTTAATTGTGTGTGTGATTACCTTTAATATTATCACTGATGTACATGCTGACCTCACAATGATATATAATGTAACACGTATCGTCAAATTGGTAGTTTGGACAAACTCCACAATCAGCCATCGTTCAGCTATTGCTAACTACAAATTGGAGGCAATATATACATTCACACACGAGACTATAAACAGATCGTTTACGAGTTATTAGTCACGAAAATAATAATATAGTGGCTAAATTGCCTTACTTTAGTAAACTATGTACGTGTACCAGATTAAAATGTCTCGAGGGAAGGATATTCATCAAATTACAAGCCACTGGTTTATATGTAGGCTTATGTTCAACAATCAGGATGATAGACATCTTTTTAGCGTGCAGCTCAAATTACTGTGTGTTTTCATAATGTTATGTGCTATGTAGATCTAACACCTTTTCTTTCCACTTGGGTGACTGCCGCAACATAATACAATCAGTAGTTCGTCAGCTATAGCTACAGCTACAATCTTCTCAGCTGAGACATAATGTCCCAGCTGAAACAAAATATTTGTATACCATTTATACAATGCTGGGCCAACGTCGAAGACGTTGGGCCGCCGTTGTACAAATGTTAGACAAATGTTCTGTGTAATGTCTTGCAATGCCACTTTTCAAGAAAGCAATGGCTGTCTTTTGGCAGAGTAGTACAAGCCAAAAGGCATATTGCTCGTTAGATTTATTATATTCCACAAACAGCATTTTTGAATGTTTAATTTTCTGGTTCTGTTTCGAAGATATTAAGTTTCGAGCCGTCCGTCACTCCGTCCATCCGTCAGACTGTTCAGTTGTCCGTATATCTCCACACTTGCAAATTATATCACTTTCATATCCATACATGTCTTACAACCCATGAGATTCTAAGTCATATTCGAAGATGGGTGAGCTTGGCCGTTGTCACAGGTTCACAGAGCGCGACAGAGAAAAACATTTACATCGCGATATTTTCGCTCTTGCAAATTGGTATCCCTTTCGCTTTTTATATACATACCAGTAATAGACATTATGCAAAAACGAATTTGGAAATTGGGTGACTCTGACACACTTTTCCAGATATTAGGTAGCGCACATAATAATATTTTTTAGATTCTTTTTTTCGCGAAATAAATTTGTCCTCCTAGCGAAATTCGCGAAAATTAAAATCGCGCGAATATTACCAGATCTGAAGTATCACTGTTCTGCAAAGTCAAAGTAAGCAGTTGCAGACTTTTGGATTTGCATGGCACATGTGGCAGGTCTTGGCGTATAAGCAGCAGTGACTGGTGGGTGCAAGCCAGTGCTGCGTCACCTGGTGAATACCTGAGAAAGCACAAAGGAGGGACCGACAAAACTAAATATATATAGCATTATATCAAATTCATTTCTCATTTCCTCTCCAAATGTTCTTGATTGAATGACAATGAAAATACTACAAACGGCTCTAGACGTGATTAGTGCTTACAGAGTTAAGGTAACGCATACCCAGCAAACATTCAGCGTGTAAACAACATTGATTCAATGTCTCGTTTTACTGGTCAAATCAAGTAAAATCAAAATAGTTTGAAGCTGTACGATTATCACAGCCTTGATGTGCACGATTTATCAAAAGTAATTTCGGAAATATACGATTTCCTATCTTGTACATAATTCACCGGAATTGTTTTTATACAACATTATGCGATGAAATCGCAGGGACCTCTTAACATGGTAAAGTAACTGGCCCATCGCGTAGTTTTATTAATGGTTGTCACAAGGAGCCTCAATGAATTAGGCCTATATCTGACTATGATAAAACTTATTTGACGTGAATAATCGATGTACCCTGACTTGTGCTTGTGTAAGTTGTCAAATGCAGCATGATATTGTGTATGTCTTAGAAAACTATCTGTGTAATTCGTCTTGGATGCGAGAGCGCTATGTGAACTGACACCGGGCAATACATGGACAGATTAAGCGACTATGATGTCTTGTTGTGGGTGTTTTAATCACGAGGCGGTTATTTTGACTCCAACTGGCTGCACCTAACGTTAGAGCAAAATTCTTTTATATATGTATAGATGTGAGACAGCTTTTGATCTCGACTTCTTCTTAACCTGAGAATTTCCGAGCCATAATAATGTGCTAACGTACAAGAATGTTTTTACTATGCTCGTTAACCCAAGTGAGACCAGCATAATATTGTAATTATTGGAACATTTTATATATATTTTTCATAATTGCATAAGTACCGTATTTACATCATATACGATATTTAATCCGATATGTAAGCTATGGTAATATCAGGATGCATGCATGTATCTCCTTTTGATGTATAAACCATTATAAGTGACTGGAGGCTTCTACGATTTCAAGAGTGTCTTCTTTGCTACAAAGTGCAGAACATCTAATAGCTATTTTATCTCTGGTTTTGGTGCAGGGAACTGATGGCAGACAATGTTTAGTTACACTTATTCTGTGTGTACATATCACAAATTTTATCAACTACCGTGGACATTTTTAAAACAACGTATTTTAACATAAGTCTTTGAAACAACACTATGTCTATGATAACTACACCTGCACCAAAACGTGCAGTTGATTTTGTAATGTATGTATAATTTTAATTCATGTATGTGGTTGGTAGGCCGCGTAGAGGTCACGACTTGTTCCCATTAACAAAAGTTGGCAATATTTTGGAAGTTTTTATTCTGTGATTATATTGTAACCTCTTTACATGTTTTCAAGTAAAATAAATAGAAGTCAAAATTGCCAGGTAACAATTCTTTAATTTTAACTTTGATTGTTGAAATACATGTAATTGTTTTACTGATATGTTTTACAAAAAAACAGGGAAATTGATTTTTTTGACAAACATGACTAAAATTAAATGTTTAGATTGAACTTATTTTAATACGTACGTTTTCAAACCCAGCTTCAGATATAGGCCTAGTGCTATTATATGTATGTCCTTGTTACCAGTTATTGTCATCATAGTCGGATCAATGTAAAGCCAAAAGGCTATATCTGCTTACTTCACAGCCAAGCAGATATTGTATTTTGGCTTTGCAGAGTGGACTGTTGATAATGGCAATCAATGTTCAGATAAGATTGGACCACATCAGCAGATGTTTCTTCGCTCAATAAAGCACACCAATAATTTGTATATCACATCTAAGGTGATTTACCATTTGTATGGTCAGACGGAGTATTCAAATAGTCAATTTTACGTTTTGTTTTCTAGCATAGCATTTTAGGCAACACAAATAATGCAATGCGAAGGCAAACAGCAGTATCTGATTAGTGCTGTTTTATTTTTCATTGAACAAATAGTTATATGATTATAGTTTAGTATAAATTAGCAGTAAGCTCTTTTGAAAACGGAATCTTTTTGTTTACTGTGAAAAATGTGAAATTTAGTAAAACTGATCGGTTTAATGTACTTACATCTAGTCATTTATTTAATACCACCAGCACATGCAAGCTAGCAAAAAATAATTTAAAACAAGATTACGTGCTAATCTCGTTTAAAAAACAGCAGATTATACGCGTCGTAGTTTCAGGCTTAGGAGGGAATACAAATAGGCCTACTTATACGCTTTTGAAACTTCTGAATATAATTGAAAAGATCATAATTATATTCTCCATGTAAAAATGCTAATAATACACAATGTACCTGTTTCAGATGCTCCTGTTTTGTTTATTTATTCTACCTCTTGCACAGAGCTTCAGCCTCAATGGTAAGGTAATTAGCTTCGGTTTGGCATAATTAACATGTAAATTGTAAAACCTTTCAAAATACTTCAACTAAAACACATCACGATGTCCTATTAATGCACTTAGGTATTATTCTTTCATGCTTAGATGCTGGAAAATGTCATTCCAAGCCGTGTAATACACAAATCACGCACCGCACGGCAAGTTGAACCACGTTGAACTAGCGGTGTGAGGGTTGACATTATTACAACATATTTCACAATATTATACCATAATATGTTATTTTATGTATGAATAGGTATTTACATATTATCAATATGGGGTAACCACGAATTACTGGTTATGCAAGTTAATATAATTATGTGATATAACAACATTAGAATTAACTTGTGATGATGGATGGAGGGTTTATATTAGCATATGACGATGATAATATCTTGATATTTTATTGCTAATAAATTTGCCTTGATTTGATTTGTATATAAACAGGGTGCGATGTGCAGGAGGGGTCCAGATGGAGCGAGTGTTCTCGCGGGACTAACTGTCCTGCTCCTCCTCCTGAATCCTGGTTTGGTCGGGATCCCGGGCTGGGGGAGTCCAGGCGAGCACTGAACATGGCTCAGATGAAACTGGATCGACGCTCCATATCGGCATGTAGACAGGCAGACACCTGCCCGCAGTTCAAGAGTCCGGACTCCATCTGGGACGTGCAGGAATGCGTGGACGGTGAGATTTAAATGACTGTGTAGGAAGATCCTGGCAGCCGGAGGGTCGATACGTGCAACTTATGTGCCACTGGAGTGAGTGCAGGCGAGTGACATGTATGACATTCTGATTGCTAAGGATACAATATAAGTTTTTATCATTTATTATTATTTTATATTGCACTAAGGTCTTTTACAAAATCAGGTCATATGCATTCACATGTAACCGCCGGTCCCGATTACATTCTGTTTTTTTCATTTTTATTAGCACATTAAATATCAGCTTTTAAATATTTTAAAGACAAAAGCTAACATCAATCAGCCAGATTTCAAAGTCTCTGACTTTCATTTTGGCAAATCTGAGTAATTTACACCCACTTGAAGTTGTGGATCGCGTCAGCGAGACACAACTTCAAGTACGAGGTGAGTCGTCTAGAGGCGCCGACTCATCAACAATAATTCATCTAGTTTCTAATTTGCATGATTTTGCTGAGAAACACCAACAAAAAATTGTCACCAAAATTGATGGCTACGTGTTTTTCATATTTATGTTAGAGGTAAAATACGATAAATTTGTCTAATGTCGACGCAATGCGCACATATGTATCAGACGTGGCCTAGACCTAACCTACGCCTAATTAATTTTGTCAGCAAACATGAGACATTGGTGCCATACTGATCCAACACTAATCTAACGTTGCGCCAATGTCTGGTGTTTTGTATGTCTGATGTGCTCTTTTTCAGGATTTGCCGGGGAATGGCCCTGTGACAAGGTGGACCTACTGGCATTTATCAACATTGATGATTTGGGATATGACACCCTCATCCTGCCAGACCTCGTAGAGTAAGACATTACTTAGTTTAGTGTTCAGTTTATCTTCTTATTGTTTGAGGGAAAATAAAATAAATAGTCAGGGTAGAATAATCACTGACACTTTTGAATAAAAATATTTTATTTAACACGTTTAAGTAAAATGAATAATAAACACTGAATCACACAATAACTTTGAGGAGCATACATTTGGATATGGCAAATACCACCGGTAGCCTCTACAAATGGTTCAATATAATAGTCGGATGGATAAATGTTGCTCTATGCCACCTTTAGCAAAATAGATTCATATTACTCGTACTTATCCGAGTTCTGCTGTTTTAGCGTGTATAACCAACTCTCTCTATATAACTATTCTATCAACATGTGTTCGTTTTATGCGCCAATGTTTCATTCTAAGTTGATCAAATCTATTCGGTCTCTATCCCCGGAAAGTTATGCGTCACACCAGCAAGACTGGGCTTTGACACAATGAGATTCGTGTGGTTTCCAATAGATCATAATAAACAATTATTGTTAATATAGAAGGCTAACACTTAAACACTTAAAGTTAAATTATTTAAATTTTCACCCTCTTGAAGTTGTTACTGCGATCCACAACTTGGGTGAAGATTACTCATATTTGTTTAATATGAGACAAAACATTTGCAAATATTGATGTCTTTCCACACATGTCATTCCAAAAAAACAAATTAACTGCATTTTAAACGGCTAATAAGTCGCGCTCAGCGTAATTTAAATCCGCTCCTCACGAGAGGGTAATAATCAAACGCTTATTGTAATTCTGTAGTCTGAATGATATATGTTTTGCTGACCATGTTGTGGTGATGACCGTAACCTCAATGACATGTGGTGGTGCGACCTGTTTTGATGTACATGTTGTTGTAATGATCGTAACCTGAATGACATATGTTGTTTTGTTCAGGTTGTGGTGATGATCGTAACCTGAGTGACATATGTTCTGCTGTCCATATTGTAGTGATGATCGTAAGCTGAATGACATATGTTGTGTTGTCCATGTTGTAGTGATGATCGTAACCTGAATGACATATGTTGTGTTGTTTGTGTTGTAGTGATGATCGTAATCTCAATGACATATGTTGTGTTGTCCATGTTGCAGTGATGATTGTAGCCTGAATGACATATGTTGTGTTGTCCATATTGTATTCATGACTGTAACCTGAATGACCTATGTTGTGCTGTCCATGTTGTAGTGATGACCGTAACCCGAATAACATATGCTGTGTTGTCCATATTGTATTCATGACTGTAACCTGAATGACCTATGCTGTGATGTCCATGTTGTAGTGACGACCGTTACCTGGATGACATATTTTGTGATGTCCATGTTGTAGTGATGATCGTAACCTGAATAACATATGCTGTGTTGTCCATGTTGTAGTGATGATCGTAACCTGAATGACATATGCTGTGCTGTCCATGTTGTAGTTAAGATCGTAACCTGAATGACATATGCTGTGCTGTCCATGTTGTAGTTAAGATCGTAACCTTAATGACATATTTTGTGCTGTCCATGTTGTAGTGATGACCGTAAACTGAATGACATAATTATGTTGTGTTGTCCATGTTGTAGTGATGACCATAACCTGAATGACATATGTTGTGTTGTCCATGTTTTAGTGATGATCGTAACCTTAATGACATATTTTGTGCTGTCCATTTTGTAGTGATGACCGTAAACTGAATGACATAATTATGTTGTGTTGTCCATGTTGTAGTGATGACCATAACCTGAATGACATATGTTGTGTTGTCTATATTGTAGTAATGACCGCAACCTTAAGACATATGTTGTGTTGTCCATGTTGTAGTGATGACCTTAACCTGAATGACATATGTTGTGTTGTCCATGTTGTAGTGATGACCTTAACCTGAATGACATATGTTGTGTTGTCCATGTTGTAGTGATGACCTTAACCTGAATGACATATGTTGTGTTGTCCATGTTGTAGTGATGACCTTAACCTGAATGACATATGTTGTGTTGTCCATGTTGCAGTGATGATTGTAGCCTGAATGACATATGTTGTGTTGTCCATATTGTATTCATGACTGTAACCTGAATGACCTATGTTGTGTTGTCCATGTTGTAGTGACGATCGTAACCTGAATGACATATGTTGTGTTGTCCATGTTGTAGTGATGATCGTAACCTGAATGACATTTGGGGCTGGACAGATCCAAATGATCAGGAGGACTACGTGTTTGTCGGGATCAGCGGAGGAACCTCCTTCGTCAGGATCACTGATCCCGAGAATCCCGTGGTACTGGCATTCCTTCCAACACAGTAAGTATCTTAACAAATACAAGACGGTCAACCAAATGTCGATTTATTGTTAGGACATCAGAGTAGACAGTGAAGTTGCAATCGTAATTACCATGTTATTGCATAGTGAAATCCTGGACGATTTACAACCTGGACGATGCACATATGATTGGTTTTTTTTCCAGTACAAACGCTTCATTCTGGAGGGATATCAAAGTCTTCGACCATCACGCTTTCATCGGATCAGAAGCTCAAGATCATGGAATACAAGTAGGGCCTAAGTGTGCGACTTTCACAATATTGGACTTCTTGTATGTTTGCCAAAGATGCCCTCTTTATATTTGACTGGTGCACAATATTAGAGTTTTCAAGTGATGGTCAATTAAGCCGACTGGAAAATTGTGTGTCGAAGCAACTTGATAGTTATTGCTGACGCATTTTACATCAGCACGCACTTATTATACTGTATATGTTTCTATTGTGACCTTTGCGTATGCATATGGATATGGATATTTGACTTATATCAGTTGAGAAGCTAACAATCCATTAGTTTGAAAGGCTATAGGCCTACCATAACCTATGCGCTGAAGAGTATATTACTTTTCTGGTATTTGTATATAGTTGTATATATTTGACAAGTGTCAGTTGAAATTACCTGTACTCATCACAAGCTATTCTACCAAATAATACATTACTTTGCTGATATTTGTATACCATGCACATATTGCTGTAGATCTTTGACTTACATCAGTTGAGAGGCTGGGATGACTACCAGGGCTGGCTGACCCCTGACACGTACACGCATTACGCAGGCATAGGACATTCTCACAACGTGGCCATCAACACGGACACACACACGCTGTACGTGATGGGATCCCGGTACGGAGACTACGATCACTGCTTAGGTAAACACATTAACCCCCAAAGCGCTGAAATACTTTCTTATAAATCATGCAGACCAGAGGGTTATTGTCGACTTGAAATCATCATAAATGTCTTAGTTAGCTCTTTCCGCTTTATTTGAATTCCTATGTTATGGTTTTACAGCCGTTAGAAATATTTTTTCTCTTACAGTGGGGGGATCGACTAAAGTGTATCCCCGGACCGTAAAGGTTTAAAAAATTGACGTTAACTCAAACAATTTTAAATATTCTTTTTTTTGTTAATAATTATTATTAAATCTATAATTAATTGTAAAATTTTAAAAAATAAATTGGTCAATCAGG
This sequence comes from Flabesymbios commensalis, assembly GCA_964017125.1. NCBI lineage: Eukaryota > Metazoa > Annelida > Polychaeta > Terebellida > Flabelligeridae > Flabesymbios > Flabesymbios commensalis. Next base: position 82,138,843 of record OZ024907.1, read on the forward strand.
ACTAATACCAGAAATAGGTCTTATCTGTAATCGTAATCCTGGTAACCTTTGTTTTGGTAGGTAATTTTTTAAACGCATTCTGATATGACTATAGTAACGCGGATTGTGTAAGGCATAATTAAAAATAAATCAGGAATAAATGCAGAATTGTTTTTTGATTAATCTCATTTTTGTACATAATAAATATAATAAAAATAAATTAAATAGGATTATTACGAAGAAAACAATTGAGTATAACACGAATTAATGATTTCATGTCAATCAATTGAATTTATAAGAGTGCTGTTAGAATCTATTTTTAAAATTACATTTCTTACATTTACATTATTGTGTCAGGAACTGCGTCAGCAATTCCTGCTTAACTGTCCTCTAGCAATTATTGCTTAAATGAATGTTCTATGATGCATGAAAATGTGTTATCTAATGACTCCATCACTGATGTTATGATATGACCAGGAGGTTTACACATGGTTGACATAGAGGACCCCCTTAATCCACAGTTCCTGGGATGTTTTGCTGAAGACGGTTACGTTCACGACTCTCACTGTGTCATCTACGAGGGACCAGATACACGGTGGGTTTTACGTTCACGACTCTCACTGTGTCATCTACGAGGGACCAGATACACGGTGGGTTTTACGTTCACGACTCTCACTGTGTCAGCTACGAGGGACCAGATACACGGTGGGTTTTACGTTCACGACTCTCACTGTGTCATCTACGAGGGACCAGATACACGGTGGGTTTTACGTTCACGACTCTCACTGTGTCAGCTACGAGGGACCAGATACACGGTGGGTTTTACGTTCACGACTCTCACTGTGTCATCTACGAGGGACCAGATACACGGTGGGTTTTACGTTCACGACTCTCACTGTGTCATCTACGAGGGACCAGATACACGGTGGGTTCTGATCATCCTGAAGAAATAACTTAGTACCTAGACTATATAGGCGCTGGGCTACTTATGGCCACCATGCACCCCCCCCCCCCTCCCCCACATCTCAACAAAACTAAGTTTTTTGTAGCTCCGGTACATGCTGAACACGAAATCGAATGTTACCATTGAAAATACAGGGATGCAAACCCTATTTTGATGACCTAATCACATAATTATCATAATACGTAATACGTCTCGCAGTGAAATCCAACAGCATGCATGCATCCAAGAAACATAAATATCAGATTTAAGCGGAATTATATTCAAGTTATTATCTATAATGGAAACTGTATAATTCGTCCCCTCTAACTCAGAAGGGGCTCAATTGCTTCTGCATGACCAAAATGTGACATGTTGTACTAAAACATGCACAAGTTGATGGAGCAGGTTCTAATACAAATAGGCACTTTTTGCTGAGTCACTCTGCTTTGAGCCACTTCTGGTTTTGATAGGAAGAACTGTTGCATAGCTGTCCTGGGAGAAATATGTCTCTTCTCTATGCGAGCCATAAAGCCATACGTGCCCAGCGAATCGAGACGACCCACTACTTTATGTCTCTTCTCTATGCGAGCCATAAAGCCATAAGTGCCCAGCGAATCGAGACGACCCACTACTTGATGTCTCTTCTCTATGCGAGCCATAAAGCCATAAGTGCCCAGCGAATCGAGACGACCCACTACTTTATATGTCTCTTCTCTATGCGAGCCATAAAGCCATAAGTGCCCAGCGAATCGAGACGACTCACTACTTTATATGTCTCTTCTCTATGCGAGCCATAAAGCCATAAGTGCCCAGCGAATCGAGACGACCCACTACTTTATATGTCTCTTCTCTATGCGAGCCATAAAGCCATAAGTGCCCAGCGAATCGAGACGACCCACTACTTCATATGTCTCTTCTCTATGCGAGCCATAAAGCCATAAGTGCCCAGCGAATCGAGACGACCCACTACTTTATATGTCTCTTCTCTATGCGAGCCATAAAGCCATAAGTGCCCAGCGGATCGAGACGCCCCACTACTTTATATGTCTCTTCTCTATGCGAGCCATAAAGCCATAAGTGCCCAGCGAATCGAGACGACCCACTACTTTATATGTCTCTTCTCTATGCGAGCCATAAAGCCATAAGTGCCCAGCGAATCCAGACGACCCACTACTTCAGCCATAAAGCCATAAGTGCCCAGCGAATCCAGACGACCCACCACTTTAACCCTTCAAGCGCTGAAATATGTTTATACATGGATACTGAGGGGGGTTTTCAATTTGAAATCTTTATAAATCTCTTATCTAGCTCTTTCTGTTTCATTTGAATGACCATTGGAAATATTTTTACTTTTCCAGTGCGGTGATCAACTTTAGAGGTCAGAATATGTGGTAATGGTGAAATGTGGTAATGCACTGATTTCATTTCTGCACCGTCACTTTTCACAAATCATAATTATAGTTTGGAAGGGTTGATATGGTTAATTGGCTGTTTCTATGGGGTTTTTTTAGATACTCTGGTCATGAGATCTGTTTTTGTTTCAACGAAGACGCTTTTACGATTGTCGACGTGAATAACAAGAATAACCCGCAGATGTTATCCACGGCCGGCTACGACGGCTACGGATATACACACCAGGTACGGAAACAAATATCGCAATGAAATACCTAAAAAATCCCGGTATAATTAATTGCACATACAGCACACGTACCATATGGCTACGACTAAGATATACTGGGAGTATGACGTCCCTGGGATCCATCCAAATGACATCTTAACCCTTTAAGCGCCAACTTAACACCTTGAAGCGCTGAAAAGTTTGTTTTTTAAAAACTGTAGATACCACTTTGAATTTATCATAAATGTCTTAGTTAGCTCTTTCCGCTCCATTTGAATACCTATGTTACGGATCTATTGCCATTATAAATATTTCAATTCTTTTAACACGGGAATCGATTTTAGACGTCAAAATCTGACGTCTACAGACGTCAGATTCTGAAGTATAAAGAGAGTCCCCGCGATAAAAGGGTTAGATAATTTAAATTTTTACCCACTTGAAGTTGTGTCTCGCTACCGCGATCCACAACTTTAAGTGAGTGAAAATTACTTATGTGCATGTATTTGTTTAAGATGGAGCCTTTTCAAATGTTGACGCTCAAACATTCATTTCATTCCCAATAACAGTGATTTGATCGGCTAGTGAAATGCCGACCGGGTAACGGTTAAGATCCATTTTATCTCAACCCTAACTTATTTTGATTAAAATGGAAATAAGAGACAGCTAAGCTGAGATCGATCTGTATACTTTTAAGGCTGGGAATGTTAAGCCTGAATGTTAAGCCTTTTGTCAACTTTGTATTTCCAGGGTTGGCTGACAGACAGTCATGAGGTTATACTGATGGACGACGAGCTGGATGAACACTATTCTGAACCCGGGTAAAAAAGTCTCATATTGCAGGATTTCATTAAATGAGTTTAAATTTAAATGTACGAGAATAATCTAAGATATTTTCAGATGTAGCCATAATCATGATAATAATACTTTTCCTGCTTAATTGTTTATTTATACTTTATTGAATTAGCTGAGCATGTACCCCATTCAATTTATTATTTCAATTTCCGAGAGCCTCCTATTGGATCTTTGCGCTTTCATACGTGACGGAAATTTGGTCACAAGTCACTAGTATCCCTGGATCCTGGAATTCACCTGGGCCTGAAAGTGAAGGGGTTAATTTTCTAATTTCTCAGAGGGGGTAGGCCTACATCATTCTTGATGCATATAATCAAGCTCAAGTGGTGATATAAGCATGCTGATGTCTTTATATTTTAGTGACCAGCACACAAGAACCTACATCTGGAACGTAAAGGATTTAGACAACCCCGTCCTTGAGAACATACATTATTCCTGGGAAGAATCCTACGATCATAACCAGTACATCGTCAAGAACCTCACATATCAGGTGCAGTGCAAATACACTCAGCGGTAACGGCTCACTTTTCAAATAAGCAGTTACTGCTGTTTGTCTTGACAGGGACGTAGACTATCTATTCAATGCGTGATTGCAAAAACACACTATAAAATAATCTGTAATTTAATGACATGAATACACCATATCGCTTTCAATAATTTAATTAATTGTTTATTCAGCGATACCAAGCATCTTGGGTGCATACATATTTCATGCTTACATAGCGATATTTGAGCAAACAGACTTAATCAGGTAATAGATACAAATATTATTCGATGGTGAAAACTCAGATCTTGTTCTTTAAGGATAAAAGGTTAAATCTGCGGTTAAAATACATCCGTGAAATATTGTCAAAAGATACTAATCATAACCGGAATATGTTGGACTATTGGTTTGAATCTCTTGACACCCGACACTAAATTTCAATGACAATGAACAAGCAGATGTGTATTGCAATTTAACCACTGTTCGAGACGCCCGTCCCTGAGATCTAGTGTTCAATACAGAACTTGGATGTTTTTTTATCAGAGCAATCGCTGGGGAGGTCTTCGCATCTTGGAGATAAAGGAGGAGGACTATGAGCTTGAGGAGAAGGCTTACTTCAAGGTGTGGAGGGACGACGACGTACCAGGTTATGTGTTCTATGGTACCTGGAGCAACTACCCGTTTACCATCAAGAACGGTGAATAGGCCTAACTGGTGTACAACAGTTCTATATACAAAACAGTGCTGTAACATGATTACGTTTCAAAGAAATGGTTACTGTTTTGCTCCCCGTGTAAAAACAAAGACTGAGTCGAGATATCTCTCCATATTCAGCCCGACCGCCTACACAGTAAACACTAAACATTTTTATAACATTATATAATGTTGGACCAACGTCGTAGACGTTGGGTCGATGTTGTATAAATGCTATACAAATATTTTGTGTTTGCTGGTTGGAGCGCACTACCTGCGTCCATATGAAATGCTCAAACATTCCGGAAATTAATTAAATCTCATATATTCGGATTGATGACTTCCCCGCCCTAGCTCTTCGTCGGTCGCCGTTTCGTACTTTTATTGTTTATTTGAAAAAAAATTGTATAAGTTGTTGCACACCAAGGGTTCCTAAGCTACACATTTAACGTCTTTGAAAACGTATGAAATGTTGCCTGGCAGTCTCTTGGTGCATGTTTACTCGCTGTTAACATATTATAGGGTCTTTTATGTAGCAATGTCATTCATATTGACCGCAATTGTGCTTACCGGGGTATTTATCTTTCTTTAATGTTTTCAAATTTCAACATTTTAATTGTTTGTATGTTTTACACCGCACATTTATCGTGGTGTGATAATTATGCTCATCGAGTACATAACATCTCCTATATCATTTAGAATAAAGAGATTCATGCCATCACTCATAACTCTCACTTCTATTATGCCTATTGATCGTGAGTCTACGCCAGCAAACTGACAAAACCTAATTACATACGCGAAAAATAGCTATTGAAAATCTGTATAATAACCACACTTTATTTGTTTTAAATTGTTGTATTGTAGGCAATTGGAAATTAGCTTCCTGTAAACACTGGTGAATGTTTGGTTTCAATTTACTATTCAATGTGTAGCAGCAAATATCGATGAATGCTTTAATATGTTTCAGGTCAAGCCCACCCGGAAGTGGTAGCAGTGACATCCATGGAGTTTGGTCTGTTTCTTCTCAGACCTCGATATGATTTGTTTCAAAATGACGTCACAAGCAGCCAGGAGCGACACCATGCGACGGATAATTGTGAAAACCAAGTGGAAACGAGACAATGTGAACCATCAAGAGAATGTTAAAGGAGAATGTTAAAACATTAAAGGAAGATGAATAAATATTTGAATAACAAACCGGAGCTTGATTATTGGTTATGTCATTGCATAATATTCTACATGCATAGCTCTTAAAATATGTATATTACATTTATTACATAATTATAATGATTTCTGTAGCTCTCTTAAATAATTTATAATTATAAATCTTCACTCGGTTTCTTTCATTTTGCAATAACGATAGCTACTGCCATTTCCACCACAGTGGATTGAATGATAAGATTTCGATAATTTGTTTAAATACTATAACTCTAGTACTATAGTAATATAACAGGAACATTCATTTCCTGATTATAAAATGTGAATCCGGTAACAAGGGCAATATACGCCGAAGTATTATGGTACATACATTGGACATGGTAAAATCTCGAAAAGCTTTATTATATCTATTTGTGCTTTGACATTGATGATAATCACGTATCAGAAATAAAGATTGCGAATGGTTGAAATTGCATGATCGATGATCAGTAAAATTGCCGTTTAAAATCACGCCTTGAAACAGTGTCCATGTGTGCTTAATTGTATGTCAAGATTTAGAAGAAGTAGGAAAATAGATCCATGGAAAAAAATAAAGAGTTTAATAATGAATGTTTGCGTGTTTATTTATAAACTCTTATTCATAAATGAATCCGGAAAAAAATGTTCTTGGCAAATAAACATGCTTCAAAACATACACACTCCCTCTGCTGAATAACGTTGAACTTTGCTTTTCTTAAATATATAAATCATACAATCATTCAACAGGTGATATAACTTCGGATACTTTGAACAAAAATAATATTGATTTACTTAAATTTGGAAGCTCCGAAATGGCAGCCTTGAGAATTTTTTTGAAATGGCAACCTTATTAGGATTTTTTCTGGTTCAAAATCTTCACATTTACCGGCGCAGTAATACGAGGCCATATGGGATTGACACATGTCGCATGCAAATAAGTGACCAGATTTTTTTCTTCCACTCAAAACCAGTGTGTACCTCCGCATCACTCTATTTGTTACTACAGAGAGCTCGAAAATCAGGTGGGGTGATAAGTCAGAAAGTAGTTTATGAAGGGGTATCCCTTGACATCTATTTTATTTGATTATTCAATTTAATTCAACAGCTACAGTAAGTCCATTATGTATTGTACTTTAATGTCTGGTGTATGCTAAGATAAATGTGTCGGGTTTGTTTTTGAATGCAATGTCAAATATAAACACGTCAAGTATAAACACATGTATTTATAGTATATGTGACGCACCTGATCATACAAGGTTCATGAAGCAGCATATTATCATTTTACTAACGTTACTAGTGATGAGTTGAAGCTGCGTGACGTGCTGGGGGTGTGCGGCACTACAACACATATCGAGCATTTGTCAGGCGCTTGTCAATAGTTTGGTAAAGCGTTCTTTGCACAATTTTGTGTATGACCAAAGTCTTAGAAGAGCGTGGTGCACACCGTAAATTTATAGTACACTATAACAAAACCAGTGGCAAATTTTGACATGGTCACATTTGCATGGTCACATGGTTAACTAAAAGCTATGTTTTTGAATTCAAAGAGGCCTATATCTGTTGAATTCCTTTTTTCATGGCTATTTAAACCTATTGTAAAATTAACCCTTAAAGCGCTTTGCTATACAATTTTTATTTTCACCCACTTGAAGTTGTGTCTCGCTGCCGCAACCGCAACCAAATTACTCATATATTAACAATTTCAATCCAAGAAACAAAATCAATGGTCACTTCTAATTTCAATTATCTTGTTTGGAGTAAAACATAAAGATTAAAAACGGTTGTGGATATGCTTAGAACTCTAAGGGGGACAGTTATTTTTTAATGCGAATACCTATTTCTGTGTAATCGAATGCGTCACAATCAAGTAAAATGTTAAATACAGGTCCAAGCTACTTATCGGCAAGAATGACAATTTATATTGAATGTCAGGATTTATCCGTAAATGCAACTAATGTATCAGTAAGAGATAATTTGATACAAAACTAACAAAAAGTAAAGGTCTTTTTTCGGAATTATTGCAGTCCTCTTGTATTTATTGTCGTTCACACATCGTTTATTTATTGCCGTTTTAATACATCACCTAAACAACATTCAAATAGGTAGGGGTACTAAGATATTTTGTATGCGGTTGAGTAACTAGAAGCAATATACAATGCGAAATTTATGTGTGTAACATTCAACAGATGCTGAGAAATTACCACATGGACTAAAAAGGCCACATGTACATGTAGGGGTAAGTGCACCCATCGCACATGCAAAACTGATACAATACACATTGTGTTAGATCTTACAATCTCATGTACATCATTCGTTAAATGGACTAGCCAATCACCTATTTTAGTAATGGTTAACATATTGTTAACAGTTATTGTATTTTAAATTTTGTTGTTAAAATATTCAGTTTAAAAAATACACTAACAATAAAAAATAAAAACAAATATTGTTCCGGGCAATTGTAGACTTTTTGACCACCATGACTAAAACCTGGGCTGTGAACCATTTAAGTTCACAATCACGGGAAATAAACAAAATATTTAAATCTATAGTATTTACTTAATCACTTGTGCACCCAGTCAGTAATATATATATATATATATGTCTTTATTCACCTCCATATTGAAGTACATGTTGGTAAATAAAAGGAAAATGTGTATGTAAATAAGAAAAATGTGATATATAGCAGGCCTTAACTCAACAGTGCGAGGACAGACTTCAGAGTCAAATCACCGCAGATCTGTAACACAGGTATTTAAATAAAGCGGAAAGAGCTAACCAAGTCATTTATGATGATTTCAAATCCGAGGTTTATACAAACATATTTGTAAGGATCAAGGTAGCTTAGTCAACAGTGGAGATGCAGCATCCGGTAATGCACTGCATTTTTCTACCAACAGCCCAGCATACAAATAAACATTTGTATAACATAATATACAACGTCGGGCCAACGTTGAGCCAGCTTTGTATGCATGTTGTACAAATGTTTTGTGTTTACTGGGAGAGTTGTTAACTGCCAAATGGAAATCCAAGGGTCGATCACAGTTAACCACATATTACGTGTCTATATGTATTGTAGAAGAGCGATAATGTACAATATTGAAAGGGGACAATAATCTTCAAGACATAACACCCCTCCACCCTTATGTTGTGAAGAATGTCCATACGGATCCAACTGTTTTGACGCTATGATAAGCTAATCCACAAGCACCCCACCCTCTACAAGTAATGCCTTAAATTGATCACTGATCCCTTGTTTGAGTTTTGTGCCCAACAGCTGTTATTAACCCTTTCAAGCCTGGATTTGCCATTGTCATCTTCATACACTGCAAGCCGCGAGTTGCTGTGGCAATTCTCGACTTGTATTGGATGAAGATGTTTTGAAGTCGGTGGCAAATGAACAAACAAGATATTGTTATTATTAAAACAGTTTCATGATAATTTTCTTTTTAATTAATTTATTCTTCAGAGATGCAGCCGTATGCTTTTATATATCGATGCAACATTATGCTCACTTACAGCGCGGGGAGCGATTTTAGACTTTAGACGTCAGAATCTGACGTCTAAAGACGTCAGATTCTGACGTCTATAAGAAATACAATATTCACAATGGCTGAATAGACCCATAACGCAGGCATTTAAATAAATCAGAAAGAGCTAACTGAGAGATTTATGCTGTTATCAAATTTAACAAAATGCTTTGGTCTCCTGTGGTTGATATAAAAAAATCATCGCTTCAAATGTTAAGGTTTAAACATGGGGCATATGGTACAATATATGAGCTGAAGGCTCCATATCATCACCTGATCACTGGAGGCTCCATGTCATCACCTGATCACTGAAGGCTTCATATCATCACCTGATCTCTGAAGGCTCCATATCATCACCTGATTACTGAAGGCTTCATATCATCACCTGATTACTAAAGGCTCCATATCATCACCTGATCACTAAAGGCTCCATATCATCACCTGATCACTGAAGGCTCCATATCATCACCTGATCACTAAAGGCTCCATATCATCACCTGATCACTAAATGCTCCATATCATCACCTGATCACTGAAGGCTCCATATCATCACCTGATTAATAAAGGCTCCATATCATCACCTGAACACTGAAGGCTCCATATCACCACCTGATTACTGAAGGCTCCATATCATCACCTGATCACTAAAGGCTCCATATCATCACCTGATCACTAAAGGCTCCATATCATCACCTGATCACTAAAGGCTCCATATTATCACCTGATCACTGAAGGCTTCATATCATCACCTGATCACTGAAGGCTCCATATCATCACTGAAGGCTCCATATCATCACCTGATCACTGAAGGCTTCATATCATCACCTGATCACTGAAGGCTCCATATCATCACCTGATCACTGAAGGCTCCATATCATCACCTGATCACTGAAGGCTCCATATCATCACCTGATCACTGATGGCTCCATATCATCACCTGATCACTGAAGGCTCCATATCATCACCTGATTACTGAAGGTTCCATATCATCGCTGAAGGCTCCATATCATCACCTGATCACTGAAGGCTCCATATCATCACCTGATCACTGAAGGCTCCATATCATCACCTGATTACTGAAGGCTCCATATCATCACCTCATTACTGAAGGCTCCATATCATCACTGAAGGCTCCATATCATCACCTGATCACTGAAGGCTCCATATCATCACCTGATCACTGAAGGATCCATATCATCACCTGATCACTGAAGGCTCCATATCATCACCTGATCACTAAATGCTCCATATCATCACCTGATCACTGAAGGCTCCATATCATCACCTGATCACTAAAGGCTCCATATCATCACCTGATCACTAAATGCTCCATATCATCACCTGATCACTGAAGGCTCCATATCATCACCTGATTAATAAAGGCTCCATATCATCACCTGAACACTGAAGGCTCCATATCACCACCTGATTACTGAAGGCTCCATATCATCACCTGATCACTAAAGGCTCCATATCATCACCTGATCACTAAAGGCTCCATATCATCACCTGATCACTAAAGGCTCCATATTATCACCTGATCACTGAAGGCTTCATATCATCACCTGATCACTGAAGGCTTCATATCATCACCTAATCACTGAAGGCTCCATATCATCACCTGATCACTGAAGGCTCCATATCATCACCTGATCACTGAAGGCTCCATATCATCACCTGATCACTGAAGGCTCCATATCATCACCTGATCACTGAAGGCTCCATATCATCACCTGATTACTGAAGGTTCCATATCATCGCTGAAGGCTCCATATCATCACCTGATCACTGAAGGCTCCATATCATCACCTGATCACTGAAGGCTCCATATCATCACCTGATTACTGAAGGCTCCATATCATCACCTCATTACTGAAGGCTCCATATCATCACTGAAGGCTCCATATCATCACCTGATCACTGAAGGCTCCATATCATCACCTGATCACTGAAGGATCCATATCATCACCTGATCACTGAAGGCTCCATATCATCACCTGATCACGGAAGATTCCATATCATCACCTGATCACGGAAGGCTCCATATCATCACCTGATCACTAAAGGCTCCATATTATCACCTAATCACTGAAGGCTCCATATCATCACCTGATCACTGAAGGCTCCATATCATCACCTGATCACAGAAGGCTCCATATCATCACCGAAGGCTCCATATCATCACCGAAGGCTCCATATCATCATCTGATCACTGAAGGCTCCATATCATCACCTGATCACTGAAGGCTTCATATCTTCACCTGATTACTGAAGGCTCCATATCATCACTGAAGGCTCCATATCATCACCTGATCACTGAAGGCTCCATATCATCACTGAAGGCTCCATATCATCACCTGATCACTGAAGGCTCCATATCATCACCTGATCACTAAATGCTCCATATCATCACCTGATCACTGAATGCTCCATATCATCACCTGATCACTGAAGGCTCCATATCATCACTGAAGGCTTCATATCATCACCTGATCACTAAATGCTCCATATCATCACCTGATCACTGAAGGCTCCATATCATCACCTGATCACTAAATGCTCCATATCATCACCTGATCACTGAAGGCTTCATATCATCACCTGATAACTGAAGGCTCCATATCATCACCTGATTACTGAAGGCTCCATATCATCACCTGATCACTGAAGGCTCCATATCATCACCTTACCACTAAAGGCTCCATATCATCACCAGATCACTGAAGGCACCATATCTTCTCCTGATTACTGAAGGCTCCATATCATCACTGAAGGCTTCATATCATCACCTGATCACCGAAGGCTCCATATCATCACTGAAGGCTTCATAGCATCACCTGATCACTGAAGGCTTCATATCATCACCTGATCACTGAAGGCTCCATATCATCACCTGATCACAAGTCGTAATTCAAAATGTATTGTTATGTTGTGTTAACCACCATGTTACCCATGTGTTTCTTAATATGATGAACTAAACAATTTTCACGCAATGGTTTTTAGCTATTCATTTGGTGCCTATATATAGCATGAGTGAGTGAATATTGATTTACGTCGCTTTCCGCACACTCATGGACTCTCCAAGGGCTTGAACAGTTTGGAGCACAGCGTAGACACAACTTCGATGACAAACATCCGACCCGACCGATATTCGAACCCAGTACCTCTGAGTTTCGATCCACAGCCGGATCGAATGAGCCATCGGGGCCGACACATACGACAAGAACTAGTCATACTATCTAGTACTGGATGGGATTATCACATACATTTGAAGAGTTAGGACCACTAATATATGGGTGCGTCAAAAAAAGGGTTCCATTGAAATAAATCCAGTACTCCTATGTCAACCATGATATTAAATTACATGATAATAAACATATTAATGCTGTAGCCGAACAAGGGTTTATTCTAAACGATTAGAATAGTTTTATCGCTGATGCCATATGTCGTGAATACAACTAGAGCACGTAGATAACATATATTAAAGGCAACAAGCCAACATCACATCACTAAATAGCCACAACCTAGTGACTCAACATGGTAGGTTCATTTAGCTTGCTAAATTAAATATCTGATGCCAGTTATATAACTAGCAGTGTGGCTGTTTTTATAAGCGGTTATGTAAGGGAAAAAGTAATACTTTTTATCAAATCATACCTTAAAATGTTAAGAGATTAAAACAACTTTTCCAATTGAATTGTATACAGCTCACAATTCAGATTGTGTGAGATTTGTATTTTGTAACTTCACAAAAAAACATCATACAAAAATGTTAGATGTTCAAATTTAAGGCGCCAACACCGTGATGTGTGGTGATAATGCAGGGCAAGGTGATATATTTTTTTGTTATCCTTTACTGTCAATTTTACCTAAGTTGTGCCGAACCTATACTAATATTTTGTGATTTTATTTTTATCTTTGAAAAAAGACGTTGATCACCAAATTATGTAAATTAGTTCTTTAAAATGTTCCATGTTGATAAATAATTTTTTTTCGAAAAATAGGTTGCGTAAGTGAGCTTTTTAACTTAAGGACTGCACAATTGATGTATGTTGTCATAATGCGTGTAGTTGTACAATATATATCTCCCAATACAGCTAGTACAATATTTAAACTACGCAATACAGAATGGATTTGCACTAAATGGTAAATTCAATTCATTTAATTGAAGACGATCATTAACCCATTTCAGACCCTGTAGACGTCAGATTCTGACGTATAAAGACGGCCCTGCACTGAGAGAATTAAAATATGTCTAATGGTTGTAGACCCATAGCATAGGTATTCAAATAAACCAGAAAGAACTAACTAAATTCTATGACACAATTATCTGCGCATGCTTATCGTCGATTTCTCCGTCAAATCTGAAGCGAATTTCTTGAAATTTTGCACAGGATATTTCCATATAATGTCCTAACACCGGTAGAAATTTCAATTTACTACATGTCAAAAGGTCTAACTTTTGTAATTCTGCTTATAATTTTACTAAATTTTACAGATGTTTATGGACATGACTTGGAAATGTCCTGTACAAAATTTAATGAGAAGCGGTTGAAAATTAACGGAGAAATCGACGAAAAGCATGCGCTCGAGATGATTGTGTCATTGACTTTAGGTCATTAATGATGATTTCAAATTGAAAAAACGTTTGGTCTCCATGGTTTATATGAAAATATTTCATGCTAAATGTGATGACAATCCGCTCGCTCTTACCAGACTGTATTTCTGTTTCAGTTACGTCTGGTTTGTTTGTTGTTGGTGCCGTTGGCATACAGCAGCGTTTTGAGGAGTAAGTATTCAACGACATAAAAGGTGAAGGGCATTATGTTAACATGTTAACACTTAAAGCGCTAAATTGACTCCATCATAGGATAGAGAATGAGAACATAAAAGAGCTAATTTAATATTCAGGCTATTAGCTGTTCAAGGAAATACGGTGCATCTTTATTTTATGCAAAATAATTGATAGCACGAATAAGATTCATTTCTTTTGCTAGTCAAATTCGCCTCCAATATAAAAATATAAATTTCACGCGAGCGTTTATTAGAACCTGTTCTGGTACTAAGCCACGTCGATTTACCCTTTGTTACACGCAGACAACTGTCAAGTGACGGAATGGAGCAACTGGACAGAGTGTCTGTCTCAGGCGAACTGTCCAGCCCCGAAATCGGCCTCGTGGAAAGGTCACACTACGAACCCGGCCCTGGCTGACGCCAGACGCGCTGTGAACATGGCCAAGAAAGAGATGCAGCGCGCCAGCATAGAGGCGTGCAAAGCTGCAGGAACCTGCAACGCATTCAACGTGCCAGACTCCGTGTGGGAGTACCAGGAGTGCGTGGATGGTAAGTACCTGGAACCCATCCCACTGAGAATCCCAAAATTAACATTATCCTAACTTTCTCTTATTTGCATTAGAAAAGTTAAGATGTATCTTAACTTTTCTAATGCAAATAAGATCAAGTTAAGATAATCCTAATTTTAAGATTCTTAGTGGGATAGGGTCTGGAAGATACATGGTATGCTTAACCCTTTGCCTGCTGCTTACGACAATAGTCGTTTTCAACATGCCTTATTAGCTGATCAAATCACTGATATTGGGAATGTAATTAGCGTTTGTACATCAATAGTTGTAAATGTTTGGTCGCAGATTAACCAAATATGTGTAATTTTCAAGCACTTGAGGTTGTGGATCGCGATAGCGATATACTACCTTAAGGGCTTGAAAAGTAAATTTATTTAGCAGGGTTATATCATATGTGCAGACTAATCAAGTGAATTCAACATAAAGTCCCGTGCGATTTTTTGTCCATTCAAATGTCTGAAGGGCATCCCAAATAACAATAGAAAACATGTTGGCAGTCTGATATATTGTGTGTGGCTAGTATTTAAGAAAGGGATGACAGTTTACTTGATTGACATTGAGATTGAGCATTATCTGTAGGATATTTTTCACATACTTTAGCAACAGTACTGCCATTATAATTATGATACAAACCAAACAAATAATGTTTACAGTGGTCATTATCAAATAGTAATATATGAGAAAAATAATGATCATTTTATTATGATTGGTGCTGTTGCAAAAACTAATAAATGGCGTAAGCTTAGTCGTATGACACCGGTAATAATATTTGTAATTGGTTGATTTAATGAAGTGTAGTCACTCGATGTATAAATAAAATCATCATACTTATGTATGTGGACTAGCCAAGTGAAATTAACAATGTCTTTATTTGTGAATCTAGTGCCACACTCTCACCTAGCACGTAGTTTACATGAAGTTTTTAACATCGTCCATGTTATCACCATCGAGGCCAGAGAACATAACTCGCGTTTGATGCAGGTCATCACTGATTCACTGGAATCCATGCGTCGTCTTCCATGTTCCAGCCATTGTCCGGTAGACGTAGTACCTTTGGGTTTAGAATGTGACTGTCGGTGTTATTGTTCCAGTGTGTCCACAAGACTGCTCGTTGCAGTGCGTCTTGTGTAGATGGCAACCTGTCTGACTCTGACCGTTTCTTTTTAAATAGCCACCATCTCAGCTATCCCACCTTGGCAGCCTTGGTGTTTGGCCTTGGTGTCCGAAGCTTCGTACGAACACAAGTTGGTATTGTTGCATTACTCGGGATAACAAGAACGAAGACATCAGTATCAGGTGAATGAATGTTGAGAACTCAAGCCCCACTAGCAGTTGCGTCAGCAGCACGAATTAATAGATTGATGTTGCACAGAGAACCCCACTAAACATCCATGTGCATTTGCATACCAGTATCTTCTTGGCAAGATAGTTCATCTTCGTCTTCATATGGGAAAGACATTCGTAGAAATCAATAGTTCACGCGTTTAATGAAGACTATAATCACACGGATCTTTGCTGACCGGGGAATGTATACTTGCTTTCTGGAAGATTTTCCGTGACGGAAGAGATTACAGCAATGCGATATATGCACCGACAAGTCTAGGATTTATGCCAAGGCTAAATGATGTAATATATGATGGTCGCAAAGAACTATCCTGCAAGGTCCACCTGCCAGGCACCAATACTGCCAAGATGGAATAGTTGAGACTGAATCAGAGACTGAGATGTTGCCACCTACACAAGATGCACCGCAACCAGCAATACTGTGGGTGTGCTTCTGGAACAATGAGACTGTTCCCACCCCAGAGGTACCATCTCAACTGTATAATAGTATGAACATGGGAGACAATATATAGGTTCCTAGTATGACCAAGGAACACCCTGCACTACATCTGGTCATCCAGATGATAAAGTGTGACAGTGTGAGGTGCTCCTTCGCAAACATAAAGACACACTTACGGCTAAAAAGACAATATGTTTTAGTACTTTCACTGGTGACGCAATTGCATTGATGTAATTACAAAGACGATGAACATTTACGACTTATTATTTAAGCTAAACAATTCACTTTTAAGGTTTTGCTGGCGAGTGGCCCTGTGACAACGTGGATCTGATAACCTTCATCAACCTGCATGATCTTGGCTACACGGAGCCCCTCAATAAGTGAGCTTTCGCCAAACTCTGCTAAAATCTGAAGATGATATAAAGTATGACCTGATCACTATTAACATATTAGTTGGTAGTCGAGATTTACAATCTGATAATCACTAATATTTCAACTGTACAACTTTATATATTAACTTGACATTTAGGATACTACTAGCAAATTTATTTTAAAAATGCATTGCTCTCTAAAAAAAATCATATTCTGGACGATGAAGCCTTTATTTTGTCTCATCAGATTTTGATTAAGCCCATGCTTATGTGTGGATATACGATATACATGTAGAAACTCCACATCAGATATAAGCTCATGCTGATGACATAATCGTGCTCTATATGGTACTAACATCATAGAGCTGTTAGTGTCTTATATACACCTTCTGGAACACTGCGCTTGAGCACAGATCAGCTATTGGTAGGCCCAAAGCGTCAGTGACAGGAGTTTCACAACGGCAGCTCCAGCACTCGGTGACATTTTGGAGATCCAGATCCGTCTGGAGATCCTGATCTCTTTCAGAAGGTCGTTAAAAAAATCTCCTGTTTTAGAAAACTTTTGGTGATTTCATTCAATAATTGATTTGTTTTTAATATTTAGCGGATACATGCGTTATGTACGATGGCATTCATTCATTCATTCATTCATGCATTCATTCATTCATTCATTCATTCATTCAATCATTCATTCACGTGCTGATTCACAATAGATATGTGTTTACAAGTTTATTTACTAGTTTATGTTACCTGGTTACCTCTTCGTACACATATACAATTTCTCAGTGTTTATCGAATTTCGCTGTGGTATGATGCACAGCAAAAAAGAGCTGTGTATACCGCGACATAGAGTAAATGTGGTGTTCTGTGATGCACGCAGTCTCATTTTGTGATCCGCAGTGAGTGGGAGACGGGAGCTGACATCTGGGGCTGGAGGGATGAGGAGTTCCAAGAGGATTACGTAGTCATGGCCACAGCAGCCGGATGCTCCTTTGTCAGAGTGACTGATCCACAGAACGCCGTGGTCCTGGCATTCCTCAGATCACAGTCAGCTACTTTACCCTTTCAGCGCGGGGACCGTCTCTAGACGTCAGAATCTGACGCCTAAAGAGGGTCCCCGCACTGAAAGAATTACAATATTTATAATGGCCGTAAACCCATAACATATGTATTCAAATGAAGCCAAAAGAGCTAACTAAAACATTTATGATGATTTCAAATTAAAAAAAACCTTTGGTTTCCATGGTTTGTACAGTCAGGTACTTAACCCTTCCACAGCTAATCACGACCATAGTTGTTTTAAGATGATTTATCAGCCGTTTAAATCGCAGTTATTGTGAAAGAAAAAGGTGTTTATACATCGAGAGTGGCAATTGATTGGTCTCATATTAAACAAATATGAGTAATTTCCCCCTGCTGGAAGTTTTGGATAGCGGTGGCGAGACACAACTTCAAGGGGGTGAAAAAAAAAATTATTTAATTTAACGATTTCAGTTTAATAACCCTCAAAGTACCGACGTCCAATGGACTTCCTATTCTATTGTTTCTCAGAATTTATTGACACTTTGTGACTAGTTTTGAAAACTGTTATTGGGAAGGAACAGTGTGAACACCAAGATGTATGAATTTTTGCTCTCAAATTAGGCAAAAGCGAGTAATTTTTACCCACTTGAAACTGTGAGTCGCGCAAGTGAAGCACAACTTCAAGTGGTTAATAAAATAAATAAGGTATCTTTGTTAAGGTATTTTCAATTTATAGTGTTGTGTAAGATATTCATTTTAACTTTAATGCTGCAATTATTATTTTGCAGTACGTCATATAGTGAAATTTGTTTGAATTATTCCCCACCACCGTCTGTTTTATTAAAATTACAGTTAAATTAAACAATTTTATAAAATAATCACAATGCAATACAGTTATAACAATCGAAAGCTTCCTCATTTTAATGTGTCTTAGAATTGACATGAAATTATTTGTATTTAATACAATCATGCTCAATGTTATGGTTAGTTGTGGTTATTGTTGGGTATAATTTAATTCAATGTGGGCTTGCAGTGGTTGAAAATTACTTTAATCAAATTAGTTTGATCAAATTTAATATATAATCGTAGAAGCTCAATCAAATGAAAATATTTAAACTGTCTAAATTCTCTCCTAAACTCAACTAAACCTTACCTATGCGTCCACAGCACGGTGAGCTCGCTGTGGCGTGACGTCAAGGTTCTGGATCACTACATGTACACGGGATCAGAGGCTAGTGGACACGGGATCCAGGTGTTTGACATGCACAAGCTCAGGGACATGGACAGCTGGTGGGGATACCTGGAGGTGGAGGGGGTGGACTACCTCCACTACGACGGCGTGGGCCAGTCACACAACGTGGCCGTGAACGAGGACACCAACATGCTCTTTGTGGTGGGGTCCAGATACGGCAACTTCGATCATTGCTCAGGTTTGTGTCATTTATACACCTACCATTTCATCTGAGTTGTTGACTACGTTGATTAGGTGACATTGTGCCGATGATGTTTAATTCTGGTTAACCGTCTGTCTTCATATTTTGAAAAAGCATAGAGGCTTCGACAGAGAGGATGGCCATGAGGCATTTAAATTTTAATTAGCGCAATTCATTTCCCCTTATTAATGGGCTCCAGAGATCTTCTGAACTGTAAAGCGGGTATGTGTAAACCGGAATGGGCCTAGTTAGCCTCCAGGGGAGCAAATATATCGTGAGAAATGAGATCTACTGGTACGTTAAAACAGTGCAATCAGTCAGAATCTGCACTATTCTGGCCTTCTGGTCATCAAAGTTTTAACACTGTTACACACGGTAACTGCTTTGTTTAAAAACAGTTAGTTGTGTTTGTATTTGCATGCTGCAGTTGGTTCCGTAAGAGTATACGCACCAGTTTAAGATCAAACACATTTTGTTTTTGAAAGAGTATAGCCACGATCGTTTTTTTCAGGCGGTCTTCACATGGTTGACGTGAGTGACCCATCTAACCCTTCACAAGTTGGCTGCTTTGATGAGGACGGCTACACCCACGACACCCAGTGTGTGATATACCATGGACCAGATACCAGATACCAAAACAGGGAGATATGCTTCAGCTACAATGAAGACTCCTTGACTATCGCAGACGTGGAAAACAAGAACAACCCTGTGCAGCTCTCCAGGATGGAGTACGAGAACTCAGAATATACCCACCAGGTATGTGGTCTCTCGCGCATGAGAACTCATTGTATACCCACCAGGTATGTGTTCTCCCTCGCGTGAGAATATGTGGTCTCTCGCGCATGAGAACTCATTGTATACCCACCGGGTATGTGGTCTCTCGCGCATGATAACTCATTGTATACACACCAGGTATGTGGTCTCCCTCGCGTGAGAACTCATTGTATACCCACCAGGTATGTGGTCTCTCGCGCATGAGAACTCATTGTATACCCACCGGGTATGTGGTCTCCCGTGCATGAGAACTCATTGTATACCCACCAGGTATGTGGTCTCCCGCGCATGAGAACTTATTGTATACCCACAGGGTATGCGGTCTCCCGCGCGTGAGAACTCATTGTATATCCACAAGGTATGCGGTCTCCCGCGCATGAGAACTAATTGTATACCCACCGGGTATGTGGTCTCCCTCGCGTTAGAACTCATTGTATACCCACCGGGTATGTGGTCAACCGCGCGTGAGAACTCGTTGTATACCCACCGGTTATGTGGTCTCCCTCGCGTTAGAACTCATTGTATACCCACCGGGTATGTGGTCTCCCGCGCATGAGAACTCATTGTATACCCACCAGGATGTGGTCTCCCGCGCGTGAGAACTTATTGTATACCCACCGGGTATGTGGTCTCCCTCGCCTGAGAACTCAGGGTATACCCACCAGGTATGTGGTCTCCCGCGCGTGAGAACTTATTGTATACCCACCGGGGATGTGGTCTCCCGCGCATGGGAACTCATTGTATACCCACCGGGTATGTGGTCTCCCGCGCATGAGAACTCATAGTATACCCACCGGGTATGTGGTCTCCCGTGCATGAGAACTCATTGTATACCCACCAGGATGTGGTCTCCCGCGCGTGAGAACGCATTGCATACCCACCAGGTATGTGGTCTCCCGCGCGTGAGAACTTATTGTATACCCACCAGGTATAGTGGTCTCCCTCGCGTGAGAATATGTGGTCTCTCGCGCACGAGAACTCATTGTGTACCCACCGGGTATGTGGTCTCCCGCGCGTGAGAACTCATTGTATACCCACCGGGTATGTGGTCTCCCGCGCATGAGAACTCATTGTATACCCACCAGGATGTGGTCTCCCGCGCGTGAGAACTCATTGCATACCCACTGGGTATGTGGTCTCACGCGCATGAGAACTCATTATATACCCACCAGGTATGTGGTCTCCCTCGCGTGAGAACTCATCGTATACCCACCGGGTATGTGGTCTCCCGCGCATGAGAACTCATTGTATACCCACCAGGTATGTGGTCTCCCTTGCGTAAGAACCCAGGGTATACCCACCAGGTATGCGGTCTCACGCGCGTGAGAACTCATTGTATACCCACCGGGTATGTGGTCTCCCGCGCGAGAGAACTCAGGGTATACCCACCAGGTATTTGTTCTCTCGCGTGTAAGAGCTCATTGCATGCTCACTAGGTATGTGGTCTCTCGCGCCTGAGAACTCATTGTATACTCACCGGGTATGTGGTCTCCGTCTCGTGAGAACTCGCAGTATACTGACCAGGTACGTGCTCTACTGCGCGTGCGAACTCTTTGTACACCCACCATTTATGTGCTCTCCTGCGCGTGAGAACTGAGACTATACTCACCAGTTATGTGGTCTCCATCTCGTGAGAACTCATTATACTCAGTATACTCATCAGGTATGTGGTCTCGTGTCATTATTTGTTCATCGCTACCCAGTAAATATGGTTGACACAAATGCTGGACTAACGTTGAAGACGTTGGGCCGACGTCGTACAAATTATATACAATTATATACAATTTATATACAAATATTTTGTGTTTGCTGTGTAGTTTTCAATTTACAGTGAGCATATATTTTAGCGTATAACAGTTTACAATAGCACTCACATAAGGTTTACTAAATTTAACACCCCTTCGTTGTAGTGGTATAATGGATGTAAACCAGAATGAGATTTAGTCTGTTTCATTTAATATATCTGTTGGTATTGTTTTATCCAGGGCTGGCTCACCGAGAATCACGAGGTGCTTCTTCTGGATGACGAGCTTGACGAACTGGCTGACCCAACGTGAGTGGGAAATGGAATATGATTAATGTTCACAAAATAAAACAAAGTCAATGCACATATTATAGTCGGGCTGTTAGGGATATCTTGGGGCAAATTCTTCCAAAGCTACAAAATTTGGCACAGATATAGAACATATTATACTCTTTCAATTTGAGATGGATGCCAAGACGGGAATCGTTCAGGGCCGGTGTAATAACAAAATCCAAGATGGCCGCCATTCGAATTTGTGGTATACCATACTAAGTATACCTAAAGGGCTGTGACCACGTGATATATCACTATGTGTTATACTTATGGCCAATTTGGCTACTTCTGTTGTTATTGTATTTAAATAATTGGATTTGTTCACAATTATTGAACAAAATAGACAATTTTGCAAAACAAATGCTTGAAAATAATTAGATTTCATACTAGACCAGACGTGGCTGGTTTAAGGTGTCACCCGGAAGGGGAATTGAAGCCATCACTATTTTCACATAGCTGGACTACTCATGGGCCAGAATCAACCTGTTGATCAGGTAATTGCCGCTGCTTTGCTGAAATATGGCCAAAAATGTACATGACCTGGGTGCGATTTTGGTCCGATTTTGGGAAATCGAGCGTATCACACATTTTTGCACACTGAGTAGTCAAATTTTGAGCTATATCAATATATGTAATATCAATACAAAGCTACCGACACATGCGTTCACATGGATGTCTAATAGTGTGTGTCCGGTTATTGACAAATGCGCCAGAGAGCTTTCAGTTGATATTTCAACGCCCAATTTTACTTTTTTTTCATACTTTTTCTGTAAATAGTCAAAAATCTTTTCTCTCAGCTGATTTTTGTAGGGTATAAAATTTTAGTTTTAATTTAAACATGTTCTAGAACTATTGTTGACTTAAAATAAACCCATTTGGAATAAAAGATAAGGAGTTATGTGAACATATTACACCCTTTTTTGGTTAGACGTAAAAATGTACGCGCTTTTCTTCCGGCTCGGGAAAATTGACCATATGTAACATTTATGCCCAATGAGTAGTCAAATTTTGAGCTATATCAACATATTTGATAACAATGGAACACTACTGGTATCGGCCTTCACATGGATGTAAAATAGGTTGTGTCTGATCAATGACAAATGCATAAGAGAGCTTTAAGTTGGTATTTTAACCCTTAATTTTACCTATTTTTCATACTTTTTTAGTAAATAGTCAAAAAAAACATTTCTCAGCTGATGTTTGTATGGTATAAATGTTTAGTTTTGATTCAAACATGTTCTAGAACTATTGTTTATTGCAAATAAATCTATTTGAAATAAAAATAATAAGTTGTGTAATCATAATACATGTTTTTTTTATTAGACGTAAAATGTGCTCACTTTTCTTCAGGCTCGGGAAAATTGACCATATCTCACATTATCGCCCACTGAGTAGTCACATTTTGAGCTATATCAATATAATTAAAATCAATAGTAATCTATTTTCACATGGATGTACCCTAAAATATTTTGTGTCCGATAATTGCCAAATGCACAACAGAGCTTTATATTGGTATTAATTGCATTCATTTTTCATACTTTTTCAGTAAATAGTCAAAATACTTTTCTCTCAGCAGATTTTGTATGTAATAAATGTTTGGTTTTGATTCATTTTTGATAGCAGTTGAAAGTAAATATCTAGGGCTTCAACGTGGATGCATAATATTTTATTTCTGTTAAATATGAAATGTGCAACAAAGTGCTAAGTTTGTATTTTATCCCTCCATTTGAACAATTTACAGCGTTTTTTAGTGAATACCAGCAGGACTTCATCTCGCTCATATCAACTTTATATGGCATAAATGTTTGTTATTACGTTTATATTTTCTGGAGCATTATTATAAACTGATCTTGACCACTAAAGAAGTGATCACAACCACTTTAAATATTATCTATACCACTACAACAATAAGCTTGACCACTAAAGAAGTCATCACAGCCAGCTTAAAAGTTATCAGAGCCACTACAAATATGATCTTGCCCTCTAACAAACTGGTGTCAGCCGCTGAAAAGGTTATCTAATCCACTACAGTAATCCACAAAGTAATCTTGGCCACTGAAGAAGTGATCACAGCCTCTTAAAAAAATATCTGCACCACTATTAAAGTGATCTTAACGACTAAAGAAGTGATCACAGCCACTTCAAAAGTAATCTCCGCCACTACAAGGGTGATATTAGCACTAACAAACTGGTGTCAGCCACTGAAAAAGTTATTTGAGCCAATATAAGTGATCTTGGCCACCAAAGAAGTGACATCAGCCACTTTAAAAAATATCTAAACCACTACAAAAGTGATCTTGACCAATAAAGAAGTGATTACAACCACTTTAAAAGTTGTCTGAGCCACCACAAAGGTGATCTTAGCCACTAACAAATTGGTGTCAGCCACTGCAAAAGTTGTCTAAGCCACTACAAAGTGATCTTCGCCACCGAAGAAGTGATCACATCCACTTTAAAAATATCTAAGCCACCGCAAAGGTGATCTTGACCACTAAATAAGTGATTACAACCACTTTAAATTTATATCACCCATTACAAACGTGATCTTGGCCACTGAAGAGGTGATCACATCCACTTTAAAAATATCTAAGCCACCACAAAAGTGATCTTGACCACTAAATAAGTGATTACAACCACTTTAAAAAGTTATCTCATCCACTACAAACGTGATCTTGTCCACTGAAGAAGTGATCACAGCCACTTTAAAAGTGTTCTCAGCCACTACAAAGTGATTTTGGTCACTGAAGAAGTGATCACAGCCACTTTAAAAGTTTTCTCAGCCACTACAAAGTGATTTTGGTCACTAAAGAAGTGATCACAGCCACTTTAAAAGTGTTCTCAGCCACTACAAAGTGATTTTGGTCACTAAAGAAGTGATCAGAGCCACTTTAAAAGTGTTCTCAGCCACTACAAAGTGTTTTTGGTCACTAAAGAAGTGATCAGAGCCACTTTAAAAGTGTTCTCAGCCACTACAAAGTGATTTTGGTCACTAAAGAAGTGATCACAGCCACTTTAAAAGGTATCTTCTGTGCTACAAAAGTGATCTTGGCCACTAACAATCTTATGTCAACCCCTAAAAAGTGATTTCCGTCACCTCAAAAGTGATCTTGAACACCAAAGAAGCCATCACAATCACTTTAAATGTCATCTCAGCCACCACGAGGGTGAACTTGACCACTAACAAAATGATTTTGTCCACTGAAGAAGTGACCAGAGGAACCTTGTAGTGGTTGAGATAACTTTTAAAGTGGCTGTGATCACTTCTTCAGTGGTCAAGATCATTTTTGGAATACTCAACAACATTTCCCGAGTTTCTAGTGAGTATTTCAAAAGTGAAACCATTTAAAATACATGTACAACACTATTCTTAGAATTAACCGGAATGAAGTTAAAGTGGTGTCATAATTAAAAAATGAACTACACATCAAATGGCCTAACTTTTGAACTATACAATATTTTCAGGATATATGGCAAATGACTAGAAAATAGACTAGAAATCGCTTGGGAATGGACAGAGTAATCAACGAAAAGCTAACTTTCATTTTTGATCATCCTCCACCGTTGGACAGACTTTTTTTAGGTTCCTATGGCTCACATCATGTTGTGGCAGAATCCAGAGCCTACACATATAGGCTACATTTTAGAGAAGGATAGTCTTGGAATTATTATAGGAATCAAGTTTGAATATTGATCATGCTAAGCCATAATATTAGCCAATATATATGGGCAACAGGGACCTCTATTGGCATGCTGCTATAATTAATGTTATTTCTGAAAATTATTGAAATCATGCAGTTATTTGACATAATGTGGACGGATCATTCAAAATTTGTGAATGAAAACAAAATCCCCAGCGCCCAGAGCAAAACCTAAACGATACCAACGTACACTGATCGCACACGGCCTGATCAACTGGCAATGACTGCATAACAATAACTATTTATTTTTAAACTATATATACTGGATACACGTGTAAAATGTATTACACTTTTAATAATACGTTAATAATTTTTGTGCTAAATATTTTGTACTTCTGCATGCTACGAATGTAATTCAACTTTTAGTTGCCAATAAATTGTATTATTATGTATGGCGCATATGCTATAAATAACATTCAATTACATTAAATGTGATATTTCGGGGATGAATCTGCTGAAACGTTGTTTGTTACTGGGGTATAGAGCTCAAATTTTGACAATGATGTGTGGGAAATTGCAACAAATAAGGATGATCGCGTGGTTCCAGTGACGAGCCTTTCCGTACCGTATCATTCCTAATTTCAGGTGTCGTATCAACTTTATTGACGTAAAAGTGCAAATTCAATAATGTTCAATAATTAATTTTTAAAACTATTTATCACTGATACTGCCTATGTATTATTAGTGGGCCTGTGATCATATAATTGTTGTACTTGTGTGGAAATCATTGAAAAACGTGCAGTTATTTGACATGGTATGAACAGAGCATGATAATTAGGCATTGTGCCAATAAATCACATAAAAATGTCACATTTTGAGGAGAAAACATATGAAAAACATAAGGATCACAAATTATGCTTCTCAGTAGCGAGTTTTATTTCGTGTAATTCAATACTTCAATTATTATATTGCTTAATTTTGATATTTCTGATATCTAGTGGCGGCCATTTTGGATTTAGCCCCTACGGTGGCGCAAGGCGATGTCTTTCTTGGTATCCACCCAAAATCGATCAAGTAGGGCTCTGTCGCCATCTGGGCCAAATTTGGTAGCTTTAGAACAATTTGCCCTAACGGCCCTGACTAAAATAAAGATAATTTGTATATACATAACATATATTTTATATAATGTGCATATAAAAAGTATCTTCTACATTTTAACTTGATTTCAAGTGTATATAAAATGTTATCCCAGATGTTAAACATAGTAAGGGTGCTGGACACCTGTATTTGACATCCTAATGTACACACCTCTACCTGCAATTGTATATGTGTACAATATTACTGTATATATTTGTGTATATAAAGCATGATAAATATAGTAATAATAATAATAAAAATCCATTTCACATAAATCTGAAGAGCGGCCAAACATTTCAAACACATGTGGATATTATATCTTATAATTATATAGGATCATCTCCATGGTTACGATGCCGAGTTAATATCCAAGCAGCAGCAGCTATGTATCGGCTGTTGGAGTTTCCACCTGCGATGTTGGGTTAATGTAGGTTAGGCCCAACATTAAAGCGACACAATCCGGTCAAAAATCATCCAAAAGCCAAAATTTACTTCGGCTCTTTGATACGTCCATGATGTGAACATAGACTAGATATGCATACATTTTCAGTTTCTGTGGCAACGTAGCAAGGATAACGAAAACCACGTTTATCCGTTATTCCTGTATTTCTTATTTTGAACATGCAAGTCTGAAATTAAATCTCGTCCTTATTTCTCTTTTAACTGGTAAATGCGCAACACAAATTTACTGACGTGTCTATTTAACCCAACATTTAACCCAACGTGACACGTTGCTGGAATAACGCTATTGCTTACATATGTGCTTCAGCGGTGACATGCGCACCCGTACCTTCCTGTGGGACATCAAGGACCTGAACAACCCTGTTCTGATGACGGTGTACTGGTCCACCGAGCACGCCATCGACCACAACATGTACGTGGTGAAGGACCTCGCCTATCAGAGCAACTACGAGGCCGGCCTCAGAATCCTCGAGATCGACGAGGCCAATTTCGAGCTGGACGAAAAGGCTTTCTTCAGCGTCTGGCGTCCCGATGACGTGTCCGAGAGACCCCCTGTGGACTTCTACGGCGCGTGGAGCAACTACCCATACTTCATTAACGGCGATGGTAAATATAGTATTGTCTGCGGAATGTAATGCAAAAGTAAGCTGTAGTAACTGTTTACTTTTCTAGCAAGCGGTTAATGTCCTCTTTGACATTGGAAAACCTCCCTTGCCCGTATGAAATGGCGTGGGTGGTTTTGCATCTGAGCTGCAAAATAATAAAGAAAAAAAATACTTGAAAACTAGGCTGTTTGCCTCTTCAAAGCCAAACGGCAGTATCTGCTTACTTGTAAAGACAGTGTTCGCCTTTGCTCGACAGTATGGTTATATATGGAAATGATGAAAACCATTAGTTTTATATTTAAATAAAGGATAGTATACCTTTTTTGGTTTTTTTATACAGTAACGGGCCTACGATGGCTTAGAAACAAGCAATGTAAACATCTGACCATGATATAATATAGGATGTTATCATTTAACTTTTTTCTCAGGGCAATTGACGCTTTTAACATTTTTATTTTTTCTATAAAAATTTTGGCTGAAATTTAACAAATGTCCAAGTGCAGACTTTGAATAAAGCACAAATTGTAAGATATGATCTCTTTGCTTATAAACGCGTAGGAATATTTCATGATTTGAAACCGGCAATTGCGTCACGAATCATGAAATTTCACAAAACGCAATGTTGTAGGCCTACTCAACCAATCAAAATTACATAAGACTTACAGGGCACCCATGCAATAAAAACATAGACACAGCTAATCATTCACTTTGCCATTGCGCCAATACGATATAATACTCGTTCTTAATCTATTTTATAAGCCGATTAAATAAATCGCTATTAGTGGGAATAAAATAAGATTTGCAAATGATATTTGCAAAATATATAAAGGTTGTTGCATTTTTGCCGCTCTTTTTTCAGACGCTTATCCAGAATGGCTGCCAGTCTCTTCCATGGACTACGGTCTTTATCTCGTGAAGCCAAGATACGAACAGTTCCAGGCAAGCACAGCCGTCCAGAAGAGATCCCGCAACAAGACGGCTGGCCCCGTGAGCTGTGCCCACCTGGTGGAGAAACGGGAGTGCAGCGCCGAGCCAGAATGCTAGACAACTGGTGGAGCTATTATTACTACCTTTATTTTGTGACAACAGACATTTTGATAGTCTTGTTCTGTCAATTATTGTAATAAATGACACTTGGCAAAAATAATGTGTGAAGTTTTGTTAATGTTATATCATCCACTGTGTTCTGATAGACGGACCACTTTTAATTACAAACGACATTGTCAGCAAGTCAAAACAGCGACATAAACCTGGGCCGGTGTTCACCATTTTTACATGACATACAAAAACGACAGTAGGCTGTAAATTGTCAAAATTGATTTTCTTTAGATTAGGTAGCCGTGCCCTTCCTGTTTCATAAACATAGATATATTTTTTAAATCGGTATTACTGTTGTTTATGATGTACCTTTATGTGTGCCTGGTCACAACACAGGCTCCACCTTCAGAATGTGTTGTTTAAGATGTGTAAGAGCTGAAAACATCCATAGTCATGATTAATGCTCATAGGGCTATGTTTAGATGGAACCAGAGATTGTAGGGCCACACGATATATATGGTGTAACCTCAACAGAGCGGCACCAGAAGTCGTTTCATGTGTGGAGTCGATCCGCAATGACAACGAATAAAAACATTCAGTACCACCTTGTGACAACAAGCAGTGTATACCTGACATTTATACACTTATTAAATGGCTGTATCTAACTGTTTCCAAGTGGCAGATACGACTTTAACATATCCATTGTCAAACTGCCACCGACAGTTACTATAAACTGGATGTTACGCTACTATTTAATTATTCATCCCGGTCGCAATCTGTGATTCCATCCTAACACATGTTTCTTAGCCCTGTGAGCATGAAGTACGACCATTAATGTTTTCAGCTGTTATCAAAAATATGTAGCCGGCTATATCAAAGAAAAAAAAATCAAGGCGGCATAGATGCTGGTCTTGTTTAATATGTTGGTAGCATGTACATGATGTATACATGATGGTGAAATGCGATGGCAGAATACGGCTAAGTAACCCTCGATGCGCTTAGTTATTTAATTTAAATTTTCACCCACTTGAAATTGTGGATCCCTACCGCGACCCACAACTTCAAGTAGGTAAAAATAATTCGTATTTGTTTAAATTATACTTAACTTATTATATTTTTATTATTTTCAATCAGTATTATCAACCTTTAAATATGTTTTTTTTTCAATCAGTCTTATCAACATTTAAATATGTTTTACTTAACTTTTACGTAACTTCGTGAATTTATATGTTTAGTATGTACAGCGAACCAGAACACCCTTTGGGTGGAACGCTATATAAATGTTAAAATAATAATAATAATAATAATAATTTGAGACAATATATTCGATAATCTTGATGTTTAAAAACATATGTCATTGCCGGTAACATTGATTTAGGTGTCCAATGAAACGATATAGTCGACGATATAGTGGTGATTAGCGATGAAAGACAAAATTGCGCAGTCGTCATGGCGATCTCCTATTCGGTCACGAAGGGCAGTTTGCTGGATCAAAAAATGTTGCACAGTACAGTTTTTCGGACACAAAGTCTACAGCATTGCTAATGTGCTCGGTGATACTCCTCTTCCTCTCCTGTTGTCTGTCGTCATCGTCTATTAGTGTGATGTTCAGTATCGTGGCATCGCCGTCTGATACGGTGAAGTTCTCGGTTTGTGAGTTGTAACCAATTGCCTCAACCTAACGAAACAAAATACAATCATTTATGTTGAAAATTATAACGACAACGCGCACGAGAATAACGACCAGCTGCCGAAATATAACAATTACCAAGTTCATAAGGCAAAGCCGATAAGCTGAAATTTGCGAATTGTTTCTTAACACTATCGAACTCGGTTCTGGTACATTTGTACATGTAAATGTAGTGTTTTGGTCAGCTCCAAAATGTATTCCCCACACATATAACGACATCGCTTGACAAAAAAATTATACCGAAACAAGAATTTGATAATAGATCAAGTTAGCTAAAAACATGGAGTTAATTGTAATATGTGAATTACAATTTTAAGGGGTAGGGGTGGAGTTCATAATTTATTGAGAACTGTAATACCACAAGTAAGGTGGGGAACAACGATCGATCGTTTGTCAAAATTGCAGAATCGGAATTTACTGATGAAAAATTTCAGTCTGCAACACCGATACATACATTCGAAATTCAGCAGTTATAACACTAGCGAGCCTATACACACTCACATGCATTTGATATTGTCCAGGCAGAAGATAGCGCCAGTATTCACCCTGCTTCGTGGTGTTGGTCGGATGATCCCTGCCAACAATCTCCACTGATGCTCCCACTATTGGGATATCTGTACCAGAATCTGTCACGACCCCCTTCACTCCTATGCCCATCAAGGTTAGGTGGTGAATATAATAGAAAAGACGTTCCCAGTAAACACAAAACATTAATTTGTATAACAAATATGTCTTATTCTAAAATATCTTATCGAAATCTAATGATTTTTTTGGCGAATGATGTACTTTAGATAACATAAAACATTGGGTGAATTTTGTAAATACAGTATAATACTTAATTTGAAACCAGTACAGTAAAGATCAATATTACCAAAAGAATGATATTCAGAAAACACAATTTGTTGGTTGAGCTAACAATAATGTCGCTACACCGCCTGCCACGCTGGTTCAACATTAAACTAATTCAGGTTCAACAACTTTTGTTTGCTGGTGACTCTTTTGGAGTGATTGCTAGACCTGAGGAAAGCAATATTTCCAGTGCACATTTTGCAATACCACTTTATCTCAATAGTCCTTAACAATCCACCATTTGAATTTTAGTGAAGGTTGCAAAAAAATACCTAGCAAACACAAGGCGTTGGCTTATTGTTGGGCTGATGTTGGGCCAGATGCGTAGAAGATGGGCCAACATCAGCCCTGTTGGGCCAGCGTCGTACATTGGGCCAATGCCTCGTGTTTGCTGGGTAACTCATGGCTTTGAGCGGTTCTTTCGTGCAACGCCGAATGTAGTAGCTGCTCACAAGTAAGCAGGTACTGCCTTTTGGCTTTGCAGAGGAGCATTGCTGTTTTCACCTGGTTGGACACGTACCTTTCAATCCTTCCAAGAGAAGCTGTAACAAGGCGTCTTTATTCTGTGCCCAGTACTCCGGTAGTCGAGACGCGAACGGGTATTTACAGCAGGCGACCTCTAGTGTCAGCTCCATGCAACCAGCGTGCATGTAATTATAATCTCCCATTCCACCTGGTGATCATAAAACAGGTTGTCACAATTCCAAGCAAAAACGAGACTTGCTGGGAAGTGTTATTATAGTAGTGGCAACTATATCGAAGTCCATGCTGCCTAAAAAGTGACTAATGGGGTAAAACGGGCAGGGTTCGTTCTCCTTTTCTTTATACAATTTATATTTTACTATTGTCATTATCTCAGTAAAAGGTGTTTTTTTTGTTTTGTGGCGCACCCTTTTGTTCGTGCGTTGTCATATGCTGACACATTGTTTTACAAAACATGCGATTGAACAAAAATTATCGCGAGAATACGAAGTCGTTTAATATTGCTCATTTGGGACAATAAATGTGCAACAGTAGAATTTCAAGGAGAGGTTTTGAACTCAGAGGATATTTGTGAATATTTAGATATTGTTG
Organism: Flabesymbios commensalis; assembly: GCA_964017125.1. Classification (NCBI taxonomy): domain Eukaryota; kingdom Metazoa; phylum Annelida; class Polychaeta; order Terebellida; family Flabelligeridae; genus Flabesymbios; species Flabesymbios commensalis. The sequence goes on from OZ024907.1 coordinate 82,171,432, forward strand.
TGGGTGTAAAAATAAAGTCAATCGATTCTAGAACCGCATTGCATAATATTTCATTATTTCCTTAAAGTTTACTGTATGCGACCTTATGGTCAGCTGTGGGATAGCTGGAAACACCGTGGATCTATTTCACATGCGAGAAAAAACTACGAGGATATTTTTAAAGTTGCCTTACACTTTTTATCATTATTTTTTAACATTTCTTGTTGACGATAATGCTACACTTTTTCGAAATAGTCGTTCATGAAGTTTTACAATTCTCTACATAACAGAAAAAAACGTTACTCGATATATCAGCTATGAAACATAGCTGTCCTTTATATATCTGTGTGATAGAGATAACTGCATATGTCACTTTTGTGACATTCTCAAATATGTTGTTTTATAATTCCGCTTGATTCATTTCTCTTCATTCTTATTGTATTATACTTAATTTTTTTATACTTTAATTTGACACAATTTCAAATACTTATCTTATCTTATCTTATCTTATACTTATCTTACTGATCTATACTTATCTTATAAAAAATTATCAGCTAATGACAAATGCGTTTTTTATGGAATGTACAAATTAAAAGTAGAGATACTGCACATGATATAATTACAATGCCCAATGGTAGGCGCCTAATGGTAATTATTAATTTAAGGGCATTTCGAACATAATCTAAGTCGAAGTGTAATATGGTACAATTCCTGATATAATAAACAGAAATATGCAAATTATTTGCAGATATCACAGTATTTCAATAAAATCTCGGATCGGATGTCGCTTATTACATATATGACCCACTTGCAGTGAATTAATATTATGCATACATGGATTTAAGTGCTTTAGTCGATCAAAGGGGCACAGTAAACAAATACAATATATCAGTATACAGGACTGTGAAGTTAACAGCGGCGATCTCAATATATAAACATCACATCACCTTTGATCGGGTACCAATCGGCCCCGTTTGTCGTACCATTGTCAAGCTGGTGTCGGGTATCAGGACATTTTTCACCCTTATGCATGGTTGTGTGGGTCTGGGCGTACAGAGTGGCCAAGTGATGGTACTCCGCCTCGTCTTTAGACACTGAACTGGTACTGCCATTGCCTGCTGAAAACATACACCCCACGATAGAGGTCAACTTAACCCTGACAACGCTGAAATTTTCTTGTATAAACTATGGGGACCAAAGGGTTTTTTTCAATTTAAAATCATCATAAATGTCTTAGTTACATGTTGTGCTTTCCCCTTCATTTGAATACCTATGTTATGGGTCTAGGGCCATTATGACTTTTAAAATTCATGTTGTGCTTTCCCCTTCATTTGAATACCTATGTTATGGGTCTAGGGCCATTATGACTTTTAAAATTCTTTCAGTGCTTGGATCGTCTTTAGACGTCAGGATCTGACGTCTACAGACGTCAGATACTGACGTCTAAAGTCGATCCCCGCGCTGAAAGGGTTAATTAGGATATTCGGTGTTGGTAGCGTCAGGGTCGGCCAACCTGACGTCATGAACATGGTATACAACGGAGTCATATAACCATACCAGTGAGATTTATTATGTGGGAGCACAATAAATAATTGTCTTCTTCAGGAATGCAATAATATCAGGGTGATATCTTTAATATAACTGCAAAACCTGAAACCCTGACGCGCATACTTGTCGATTTTAATTAACATCCGTGTGTACACTTTTATTTGCTCAATCTAGTCTGAATATTGCCAGAGTGTTATTTTTTCATCACGCAAAACTCTACATTGACGTTGAAAATGAAAAGTCATATATCCGTTGAATAAGCTGTTTGATTTGAATTCAATTATTTTAAATTAGTTGCCATTGTTATCAGCGTCAAATTGCTCGACCTTTCACTGCTAAATAGGACGATAGTCCATTTTAATTTGTTTATTAGCCGATTAAATCACTGGGAATTACATGAATACTTGAAAATCAAGATTTGCAAATAATATTTAGTCTCAAATTAAACAAAATGTGAGCAATTTTCAGTCACTTAAGTTTGTGAGTCGCGGTAGCGAAAAACAACTTTAAGTGGGTGAACATTTAAATTGGATGACACTTTCCAGCGTCAGTCACCACTATACCAGATTTTTATCCTTTTTATGAGCGTATCAAATTAAAATCCTTGCGATTTAAAACGGTGTTTATTCACAAAGAATGGAAGATAGCTCGAATTTTAACCAGTTTGTCTGACAATTTGTCGTGGATTCTCAGTATTGTGACAATAAAAGGATTCTCATACATTTTTTCCCATTTTGGTTCTTTAAAATATGTGAAGGATATAGGGAACATGAGTAGATGAACTGTGTCTGGTGCCAGGGAGTTTCACTCATTCTAATCATACATGCATCGTAAAAGCTAAGCTGATAGTGAAGTCCATTTTAATTCTCCCAACGCTGAAATATTTTTGTATAAACCATGGAGACCAACGGATTTTTTCAGTGTGAAATCATCCTAAATATTTTATTTATTTGCTTTGAATACTTATGTTATGGGTCTACGGCCATCAGAAATGGTTTAATTCTTTCAGTGCCGGGATCGTCTTTATACATCAGAATCCACATAATTCATGTGAAATTCTGAATTATAAAGACTGTCGTCATAACTTACATTTTAAACCTCAGAATAGGGCCTGGCGAGTTTACAATAATTATTCTTATATCTTTACTTGCTGAAAAATTATCGTATCAGTTATTTCTCATCAAAAATTGTTTCTTTGACTAAATGTTGGTTTAATGCTTTTGTAACAACTATGGGTCACTCTCTCTGGTTTGCTAGGTTGATGTTAGATATTGTTTTAAGCACCAACCATTCACTAATAGTTTATTCTACAATGCAAAGGCAAACAACTGCTTACTTTACAAGTGAGCAGTTACTACTGTTTGCTTTCGCACAGCAGCCAGTAACCAGTTTCTCATTTAGTGTAGTCATTCTGGCAAGGTAATCTGGACAAATTGCTAACAAAGGTTTTTTGATGTATTATGGTAGATATAGGTCCTGACTAACAGTCCCAAGCAAAACTATTTTCCAATACACAATTCACGAAAATCGAATTTTTCAAGTTTTTTCCATTTTGCAAATGTTAGGTATCGTTAGTTATGTTTTTGGACACCAGGAATCGATTACAGCTATCAATTTGACTTTAAATGCAACGAATTGATTTAAAGTTGCTTCAGCGATTTTTCAGAAAAAAATAATGATATTTTAGGTAATTTTTTTTCAAGTATATGAGTATATGATGTATTCTTGTAAAATTATTGTTAGCCTAGATAATAATATGCTCTCGTATTTAGTGGGTAGCTTATATGGCGGAGTAACCACCTACAATATTGGTATTTGGTTTATCTGTCAAATATTAGTATTGATCACATGAGTCTATTAAGTGTATATTTTAAGTCAAAGAAAAAACCTCAATTGCGAGCGATCACTAAATGATCTTGGCCTGAAGTTATGCTAATTATTTTTCAAATTCAGTGTCGTCAATTGATACCGTTTTTTTTATTACAGTTCAAGATTTGTATTGGATAATCACCATTTGTCGACTGATAATATCAAGTTCGTGAGTCGACAAGTTATAATAACGAGATTAAGGAGAGAGTTTGACTCTGGGATTGAGCTATCTTAATGATCTATGCCAGTGGCTACAACACAATATCCAAATATTTTACAATTTAAGAACTGATATTTTCTGTAGACACTTGTCTCTAATGGTAAATGTCAAAGGCTCTTACCGCAGCGATCTAAATAAGTGGTGTTTATCATCATACTATTTATGCTTTGACATAATTTCCTAAACATCAAAACTAACAAAGGATGGATTTTATGGAAATATTCAATAAAACGTTTTGAACAAGTGTAGCTTGTGAAAACATTTAAATTAATGTATAAAAACTGTTCAACGTTTTATCTTGAGTGTAACAGATAACACAATCTAAAACACTGAGTTAAAATATTATACATCGCCATATATTATTAACTACTAAATGCAATGTACATGGGCTTTCATTGTTAAAACGTGTGACTGAAAGGGTTAGAATTAATATGATTATAAGATGTCATATACACAATGCAATTGTGTATATTATCCATGTAAGTATTTCGAATTAAAATTACAAATGTACATAACTAATATAATATCTACATCACAACTGTTGGTTTGAAATCGTCTTTTACAATTAAAGTTGCAAAAAACGTTTCAAATGTTTCTTTTTTTGTGATATTCAGATTCCTTCACCCTCATAACATGCGAATCCATATATTACATTAACAATTTGCATAGTTATTGGTGAAGATATGTACCCCTGGCGCGCTGACTATTCGTCAATTTAACAAATTTGAACAGGAGTTTTGCTTGGGATTTTTCAGGATTGCTAGCTGGGACCTATGTCTACCATAATAAATAGTAAAACCTTTGTTAGCAATTTGTCCAGATTTCCGTGAATTTAGAGCCGGAATGACTACACTATTTACCCTACCAGGTAGATAGCTGTCGTAGGGGTAGCTGGCGACCAGAGCTCCGCCATGTAGACTCCCTGAGAGCAGGAATTGATGCCGATGTATCCAGTCTATCACAGCTGCAGTCTCGGGCTGCAGGCGCGGCGGTCTGGGGTTGTGCTCGTCTGGGAAATTCCGGTTCAGGTCATAGCGATTGCTGTTGTACCTGTGTAAAATAGTAATGCCTAGCCATGAACCCGTGTAAAATAATAATGCCTAGCCATGAACCCGTGTACCTGTGTAAAATAATAATGCCAAGCCTGAGCCCGTGTACCTGTGTAAAATAATAATGCCTAGTCTGAACCCGTGTACCTGTGTGGAATAATAATGCCTAGCCTGAACCCGTGTACCTGTGTGGAATAATAATGCGTAGCCTGAACCCGTGTACCTGCGTGGAATAATAATGCCTAGCCTGAACCCGTGTACCTGTGTAAAATAATAATGCCTAGCCTGAACTCGTGTACCTGTGTAAAATAATAATGATTGCAATGATTGATTGCAAGGGTAGATTTATTACCAGCGCATGAAGGTCATAGTGTTGGTTAATCTGTCTGTCCCCCTGATCATTTTAAAAGTAATGAACGAAATGTTCACCAGAGGTGTGTTACGTGCCAATGAACAATCGATTATATTGCAATCTGCATACAGCATCCGGATTATGTTCCAGATGACATGGATTGAGGGCATACTTTATTTGATGTAATTGTATGAGATACTACTTTCTGGCGTCATATTCTCACAACTGTGTATTGTTTCACTAGCCCACCTGAATGAATGCGATTTTACTAGGCCTACGCACTTTAATCTCTATGAATGAATGCAATGGTACGTACTACTATAAGTCTTAGGATCATTAAGATCATTCATTTTAGCGGAGATTTGCAGTCTCTGACTGACTAACTGTCTAGCTGTTCATAATATGACATTAATCTAATCCAGAATATTTATGACTGAATATGGAGTTACAATGCTTCTAGCTTTGGTTCATGGCCCTCATGTGTGTTGAGTTACCTTCCTTTGGATCCTCTACACCCTCCTTCGATGCCGTCACTCGTCCTGTCTGGGTTCATCGTGGGCAGAATGTGGACGCGCGATTCTCGCAGAAGTCTCGCCACGTCTCCATCACTCTCGTCGCCCTGTGCATGCGTCAGATGATCGATGAAATGCAGAAGTATTTCTTTGGATACTACCTCGTTCCCGTGCATGTTTCCTACGTACTTGAGCTCCGGTTTGAGTAGCTCGTGCTCGTGTGGATGCACTCCTATGGCGAGCACCCATAGCTCACGCCCTGTGTTAAACAATGAATGAATGAATGAATGAATGAATGAATGAATGAATGAATGAATGAATGAATGAATGAATGAATGAATGAATGAATAAATGAATATGTTTTTGAAATCGCAAATGAAGCAACACAAAAACTGGTCTAGACCTTCAACTTGTGGCTATTTTGCAATCATTTTAAGCTGCAGCAATGCTAGCTACACGATTCTAATAGTAGATAATGTTCTATTGTATATTATGTAGTAGGAAATGGAAAATAACAGAAATGCCCCCCCCCCCCACACACACACGCACATATGCTTTACCTTGCACTGATTTTCCGATACTGTATAGGTGGGTGGTGTTCTGATAGTGCGCGGCCAGGTCGTGTAGGTAGTCGGCGATATCTCCGTACGAATGGTGGCTAAAATCCAGAGATAAATATGAACATTTCACAGCACACGACAGCAACCATGACAGAATAAAACAGGTCACGCTCCGGTACGCCATCGTAGGAATGTATGAATACAAACCGTGTCTTGTCGATGATATCCTAGCTGTACACTATTTAGATTGGGTGAACACTAGTGAACAAACCCTCAGGTGAACACAAAGCTGAATATAACCGGCAAATACGAAACATTGGACCTACGTTTGTATAATATTGTGTCAGAGTTGTAGACGCCGGCATCTAACCAACATCAGTTTAGCGTATCGTGTTCATTCAAGTCGTGGCAATTCCAGCAGACACGATACCTTTATTCTGTGTTGGCCTAATGATGGGCCAGCGTTGCAGACGCTGGTCCATCATTAGGCCAACGAAGAATTCAGCATGTCACGTTTTTATATGAGATTCCTAGTAAATGTTACACATTTTCATAGCATTGTTCTATTTTGGAACAAAAAAACTCGAATGTTGCATTCACTACGCCTTGTGTCTCAACGAGCAAGACATATTCGAGCTGCATGGCCTCCCCAGCAAACACGAGACGTCGAACCAAAGCTCGTTTAATGTTGGGCTAACATCGCAGCTGTTGGGCCAACATTGGTTCAACATCGTGCTTACTGTTCTGTCCTATTTGTCCGGACAATAATGAGCAAGACAATATAGCGGTTATTTTTAATCTTAGCGACGTCTTCTAACAATGTAGAGAATTAGTGTTTGGTCAATACGTTTATTCTGGTATTTAAACAACATTTGGCAATGCATGGCTCTTATTGCAAGGTGGAAGGCAAACGTAAAATATTTTGTTACAAATTTGGACGCAATTGCAATACAAATGCGTTCCAAATGCTAATTATTTAAGGTCCAATTACAAATTGGGATGTTGCTACAAATTGGCACGTACCACCGCTGTTCAGATTAGTGGCAGGTAGGACAAACCACACCAAGGACATACATACATTTGTTTGACCATGAACTTATGCTGCTCTCACAAATAGGCGAATGTGGTAGCGAATGTGCTTACGAATGAAACTATTCGCCATTCGCTCAAAATTCGCAACACTCGCCGAGTATTTGTAAGCGTTGGTAACAACACCGTTGACAATGATTGCTCTCACACATAGGCGAATATTCTTGCGAATGTGCTTACGAATGACAAGATTAGACATTCGCTCAAAATTCGCTACACCTGCCGTGTATTTGCAAGCGTTTGTAACAAATTCGGAACGTTCGCAAGTCATTCTCCACCTGCTTACGAATATCGGCCAATTTAGGAAGCGCCTCCTAAATTTCAGCTAATGTTGCGAATGCTGTCGTTCGCCGTCAATTTTCGTAAGCATTCGCAATCCATTAGTAACGTTAGTAAGGCGTTCGGAAGCATTTGCAACGTTTGTAAGGCATTTGCAAGGCGTTTGTTTCCCATTCCTTGCGAATGTCTTACCACTGTTAAATTAAAGAAACCAATGAGCCCAGCGTCATATTCACTCCGTATTTATATCAATCGCAGCCTCGTCATCAAATATTCGCATTATTCATAAGGAAATAGCAAGGCAATGGCATTATTCATAAGTACGTTTGTAACGCTTGCAAACCCATTTGAAAGCATTCGCAAACATTCATAAAATTCGCAAGGCATTTATTCTTACGCCCATTTGCACCGTTCGCAACGATTGATAGAAATTCGTTGGCATTGGCAAGCGTTTTCAAGCATTCGCAGTGCATTTGCAACATATGCGTAAGGAGAGGTCGAGGGATGACTGAGGTGAAAATATTCGCTATCTATTCACAATTCTTGGGCGAATTCACTGCGAATATAAAAGATACATATTCGCTATATTCGCTAGCATATTCGCCTATGTGTGAGAGCAGGAGTCCAGCGTCATATTCGCTCCGTAGTTATACAAATCACAGCCTCAAATATTCGCATCATTCGTTAGAAAATTGCAAGGCAATGGCAACGTTGATAAGACACTCTCATCATTCCTGAGTACGTTTGTGTTTTACTTTCATTGGAAAAAGTGTACTCTGCCTTATATGGTTGTAGCATCATATAACAATGTTTTCCCTCAGGTAGATTATTATTCATAATACTATAATAATAAAAAAAATTGCATTGCAAAAATATCTTGTACTTAAGGAAACTGTATTTTTTTACAAGAGGTTCTGAATGAGATAATTATTGACTGTAGGTTATCAATCGTATGATTTTCTTTTGAACATTTAGACTTATAACATAATTGATATGCGGTTAAGCAAAGATGATTCACCACAAAGATGTTGTACATCATAAGAAAAACATGTTCAGGTAATATCAATTTAAGTGTTTTCATAACATCTCCAATCTGAGCTATCTTACAAGAAGTATTGGCAACATGACCATGCCAATCAATTCTACAATTAATCGTAATTCTTAAAAGTTAATGTTTCAATATATGTAATAACCTTATCACCAATCTTCAGTACATGTATAGCAACATTTTTTTGTTGCTGGTGATACAACGTAAAATATATTTTTTTTCTACATTTAAAGATAGCTTATTCAATTTAAAATAAACACATATTTTATTCAATTCTGTAGTGATCCTATCACAATTTACATCACCAATATATTTTATAGAGAACAACAATGTTGTATAATTGACAAAAAGAATAGGTGAACAACGCTGAAGCCCTGTGAATGTCATTTATATAAATTAAAAACAATACTGGGCCCTAAATTAAACCCTCTGGTACACCGGTGCTGATTGGTAATACACCTCATTTATTATATTCAAAGTCAACATAGTGTTTTCTATACATAAAATAGTTTTTGATTATTTCATAAGCACAGTTTGATAGGCCGTAATCTATTGTATCGAAGGCATTTTTGACACGTCCATAAAATGCCACATGGCACATTCCCATCATCTCTATCATTCAAGATATTTTCAACAAATTCTAGAACAGCAAGTTCAGTGTATTTCTCTTTTCTAAACCCATAATGTATGTGATAAAATATTTTATCACTTTTAAATTAACTACAAGTATAATTGATTAAATATGATTTTCTAAAATACATCAAATATAGAGGGCGGTAACAGAGTAAAGTATTTTTATTGCACATTCCGTGGATTAGATTATATTTACCTTAACCTGGTGACCAACAGGAGATGCCTGTTTAGAACCCCCCCCCCCCCCTTAATTTGCACTTCCTGATCTGATAAAGTATAGCACTCTTGGAAAAAAATGCATGAAGGAGATCAATATTATCCTGACTAATTGCTCAGAATCATTTTTGGTGTTTATCAGATGTTTATAATATGGGCCATGTGGTGGACATTCACCACAACTGGTGTTTATCAGATGTTTATAATATGGGCCATGTGGTGGACATTCACCACAACTGGTGTTTATCATATGTTTATAATATGGGCCATGTGATGGACATTCAACACAACTGGTGTTTATCGGATGTTTATAATATGGGTCATGTGGTGGACATTCACAACAACTGGTGTTTATCAGATGTTTATAATATGGGTAATGTGGTAGACATTCACCACAACTGGTGTTTATCAGATGTTTATAATATGGGTCATGTGGTGGACATTCACAACAACTGGTGTTTATCAGATGTTTATAATATGGGCCATGTGGTGGACATTCACCAGAACTGGTGTTTATCAGATGTTTATAATATGGGCCATGTGGTGGACATTCACCAGAACTGGTGTTTATCAGATGTTTATAATATGGGCCATGTGGTGGACATTCACCACAACTGGTGTTTATCAGATGTTTATAATATGGGCCATGTGGTGGACATTCACCACAACTGGTGTTTATCAGATGTTTATAATATGGGTCATGTGGTAGACATTCACCACAACTGGTGTTTATCAGATGTTTATAATATGGGCCATGTGGTAGACATTCACCACAACTGGTGTTTATCAGATGTTTATAATATGGGCCATGTGGTGGACATTCACAACAACTGGTGTTTATCAGATGTTTATAATATGGGTCATGTGGTGGACATTCACAACAACTGGTGTTTATCAGATGTTTATAATATGGGTCATGTGGTGGACATTCACAACAACTGGTGTTTATCAGATGTTTATAATATGGGTCATGTGGTGGACATTCACAACAACTGGTGTTTATCAGATGTTTATAATATGGGTAATGTGGTAGACATTCACAACAACTGGTGTTTATCAGATGTTTATAATATGGGTCATGTGGTGGACATTCACAACAACTGGTGTTTATCAGATGTTTATAATATGGGCCATGTGGTGGACATTCACCACAACTGGTGTTTATCAGATGTATATAATATGGGCCATGTGGTGGACATTCAACTGTCTGTTATTCGCATATAAATGCATTTGTAATGAATTCAATTACATCTAGAATAAGGTTGATAAAACTGAAGACATCAATAGGCTAGCTTAGTGTTGGCACATCGTCTGCGACGCTGATCCGGGACTAGACCAACTATGGATATAACTATGATATTATGATGGTATATATTAAACCGATCCACAGTCATCATGTCCACGCAAAGCCAGTCTCCTTTCTGTCAGTTTTGATGTTTCACCAGGCCTGTCCACTTTAATTTCTATGAATGAATGCATTGCTACTGCTATATGTTTTAGAATCAATAATATGAATAATTTCTGCGGGGGTTTGCAGTCTCTGACTGACCGACTGTATATTTGTTGATAATATGACATTGATCTAATCCACATATTTATGACTGAATATGAGTTACAATGCTTCCACGACGCGGCTCAACATTAGACCAGCATTGGTTCAGGGCTCTCATGGTTATATATTCTAGTCTAAAATTTATTTTTCGCTAATTTATATTATGATATGCTTATTTATGTTTTTATTGGGCATCATCCTTTTAATGTGAGAGGCCTATGTGACGCCTTTAATAGTTACTTAGGTTGGAAATATTTCCATCCTCACTCTTGCCGCTGCCATCTTGCCAACAGGGACCACTGTGGAAATAAGATTTTGTCACTAGACTTATTTCAGTGTTTTTTATCTGTCTGTCTGTCTGTCTGTCTGTCTGTCTGTCTGTCTGTCTGTCTGTCTGTCTGTCTGTCTGTCTGTCTGTCTGTCTGTCTGTCTGTCTGTCTGTCTGTCTGTCTGTCTGTCTGTCTGTCTGTCTGTCTGTCTGTCTGTCTGTCTGTCTGTCTGTCTGTCTGTCTGTCTGTCTGTCTGTCTGTCTGTCTGTCTGTCTGTCTGTCTGTCTGTCTGTCTGTCTGTCTGTCTGTCTGTCTGTCTGTCTGTCTGTCTGTCTGTCTGTCTGTCTGTCTGTCTGTCTGTCTGTCTGTCTGTCTGTCTGTCTGTCTGTCTGTCTGTCTGTCTGTCTGTCTGTCTGTCTGTCTGTCTGTCTGTCTGTCTGTCTGTCTGTCTGTCTGTCTGTCTGTCTGTCTGTCTGTCTGTCTGTCTGTCTGTCTGTCTGTCTGTCTGTCTGTCTGTCTGTCTGTCTGTCTGTCTGTCTGTCTGTCTGTCTGTCTGTCTGTCTGTCTGTCTGTCTGTCTGTCTGTCTGTCTGTCTGTCTGTCTGTCTGTCTGTCTGTCTGTCTGTCTGTCTGTCTGTCTGTCTGTCTGTCTGTCTGTCTGTCTGTCTGTCTGTCTGTCTGTCTGTCTGTCTGTCTGTCTGTCTGTCTGTCTGTCTGTCTGTCTGTCTGTCTGTCTGTCTGTCTGTCTGTCTGTCTGTCTGTCTGTCTGTCTGTCTGTCTGTCTGTCTGTCTGTCTGTCTGTCTGTCTGTCTGTCTGTCTGTCTGTCTGTCTGTCTGTCTGTCTGTCTGTCTGTCTGTCTGTCTGTCTGTCTGTCTGTCTGTCTGTCTGTCTGTCTGTCTGTCTGTCTGTCTGTCTGTCTGTCTGTCTGTCTGTCTGTCTGTCTGTCTGTCTGTCTGTCTGTCTGTCTGTCTGTCTGTCTGTCTGTCTGTCTGTCTGTCTGTCTGTCTGTCTGTCTGTCTGTCTGTCTGTCTGTCTGTCTGTCTGTCTGTCTGTCTGTCTGTCTGTCTGTCTGTCTGTCTGTCTGTCTGTCTGTCTGTCTGTCTGTCTGTCTGTCTGTCTGTCTGTCTGTCTGTCTGTCTGTCTGTCTGTCTGTCTGTCTGTCTGTCTGTCTGTCTGTCTGTCTGTCTGTCTGTCTGTCTGTCTGTCTGTCTGTCTGTCTGTCTGTCTGTCTGTCTGTCTGTCTGTCTGTCTGTCTGTCTGTCTGTCTGTCTGTCTGTCTGTCTGTCTGTCTGTCTGTCTGTCTGTCTGTCTGTCTGTCTGTCTGTCTGTCTGTCTGTCTGTCTGTCTGTCTGTCTGTCTGTCTGTCTGTCTGTCTGTCTGTCTGTCTGTCTGTCTGTCTGTCTGTCTGTCTGTCTGTCTGTCTGTCTGTCTGTCTGTCTGTCTGTCTGTCTGTCTGTCTGTCTGTCTGTCTGTCTGTCTGTCTGTCTGTCTGTCTGTCTGTCTGTCTGTCTGTCTGTCTGTCTGTCTGTCTGTCTGTCTGTTGAGTTACCTTCCTTTGGATCCTAAGTGATTTCAATTTAGCTACAAACTTAAAGTACATGTCACAATGACCTATTCTGTAAACGTATTTAGTACAATTTTTTTAGCTTCAAGCCAGAACGAAGAATGTAAATGTGTGCTGGGTGGATTTGCATGTCATGACGTCATACGTCAAGTGACTATCGACTGTGGTCAAAATAGCAGAATATATCTTACAGAGCTATGTGATGCCAGGTCAAAACATCATGTTTGCACGAATGTACACAAACGTGTAATCAATTGTGTAATCCACATAATTTAACTGCTACTGTTATTACTGTTACAACAGGTCAATAGTTTACTATGTTACATTTTGAAAAGTAGTTCTGTACACCTCACTATATATGTCTAAGTATCATCGCATACGCTTCACCAGATGGTCAAAAGTGTCCCATCATTTTTAAAGGCATGTGTCTAAACTTAAAAAATCAAATAAAAATACTTAATTAAATAGCTTAATTCAGACACAGAAATGCAGCGAGCAATTAAAGACCTTAAGAGCGGCAAAACTTCTGGTTCTGACATGAGCAGGAGCTCTTTTTGTGATAAAACTGATTTCGTATTCGTTAACCTACAGATAATTTTGCAGGCTGACCTATTGTTTATCAAACCATGATTTAATTTATGAAAACATCACTATAACTACCCCAAAATGATCAACACTTTTCCCTTGTTCACTGCTTATTGCACGGAAAAGTATCTGAAAGTACGTTTATCACTTCAGTCTCCTGTTGAGCAGCCTCATGGTGAGCAGTTCTACCTTTTCTAGGGGGGATTATTGACAATAATAGAATTGATATACTTCAAGTGTTATTGGCAGATGAGATTGATATGCCGCAAGATTCGTTAACATTGATTTAAATGAGTACCTTATGTGTATCTTATTTTAACGCGAACACAGATTTAGTTTAATTAAAAACGATTTATGATATTTTAAAAATGATAATAAAGCCAATTAAGAGATAATTAAGCGTATTACAAAATCCCTCAGGAAACTGTCACATATTAATAATATTAGCAGTAAGAACAGAAAATATTATTAAACATTAAAAAAAATTATTTATGAAAATTAGAAAGTGGGAATAGTCCAAAAATTTAAATATATTGGTATTATTTTTCAATAGAAAAATATAGAGTGTATGAAATATCACTTCTGGTGTATAGAGAGTACTATTTTCTAACTTAAAACAATCTGGGGTTTTAAACTTGCTAATCGACATACAATTACATTTATTTTTGCTATACGCATGTGAAGCCTGGGGGAATGAAAATATTGATGTGATTGAAAAGTTTATATACGTTATCGTAAATGCATATATTGTACATCTAAAAACCTCAACTCCTACCTGTATGGTATTAGTAGAATTAGGCAGAGGACCAATAATTTTAAAGATGAAATTCGACTGTCGAGGTACTGGAATACATTGCTAGATCCTTTTAGTTTTAATTCATTTGTGAATAAGTTTTTGTACCACCTTCATTATGAGGGACACTTTTCGTCACCTTGGTTGATTTAGGGCTATATAGAGAATATGTTAAATCATACTGGATTTTGTAACATATGTATAAGACAAGAGATTAGTGAAAATACATGGTTCAATGGACATAATTATTAAGTAAATGCTAATAGATCAGTTATATTATATTATATTATTATACAGAAATGGAGAAGTGATGTTTTCCCGAAAAAATAATATTACACTTATTATTAAGCTACATTTTTCCAATATGGACTTGATATGTATATAAATTACTATTATAGACATTTTAACCATTATTTGCTATTTGTTTGGCACTCGGTACTATACACAGTTTGGATAAATAAACATCCTGTATTTTTTTATGAACGGCATACAATAATTCGCGTGGGTGGAATTTAGAGCCTGGGCGGAATCCACCCTACTAATCTAGTAGGGTGGATTAATAGATTACTAATGCTCCTCGGCGGATTACTAATTGACCCGGCTGATTACTATTTTTCTGGAATCTGTCTCTGCCGACTTATAATCAGCCTGCATGACCACTCATTTGCCTTGATGGACTGCTTATTCGCCTGTGCAGATTACTAATCTGCCTGGGCCTACTAATATGCCTGGACATAAAACTAAAACTAGTGCACCTCGACAGACGGCTAATGCATTGAGCTGATTACTAATTTCCATGGCCATTTCACTAATGCACTCATTTTCCTGTGTATATTATATTTTTATTTAATTTGTCTGAGTGGTTATATAAAGATAGTTTTGAGATAAACACTGCAAGCAAAGCACCACTGCAAGCAAAGCTCTGCAAGTAGAGCAACATAGATCAGTCACGTTGTATAAAACGAGTTAGTAAGAAATTAGCAACAACACTAGATGCGTGCTATATCACGTAAGAATTATTTCAAGGACTCTCTCTTTGTCTCATGGGGCTGCTGGAACATTACTGTGGGTGGCAGATCAGTGCTACTCCACTTTTGCACATTTTAAATCTATCCTAGTCCTCATTAATAAAACTTAAAAGGGTCTGTAAGTTATAGACTCTTTTAAGGGATGAGGTCCAATACGTATTTGTGTCTTTGTATTTTAATTATACGTATTTGTATTTTATTTTGTGAAAAAATAATAATAGCTAGAGAAAAAGTTCCCGACCTCTGAGGCCCGGCTTTAGGCTATATGAGTGCTAAAGACAAAAATTCGGCCTAATATTTTGTAAACATAACTGTATTGGTCTTCCTTATGGCCAGAATCCATGACATACTGTAGATCTGGTAATATCGCGAGGTTCTAATTTTCGCGAATTTTGCGAAGACAAATTCGCGAATTCAAGAATCCCGCGAAAATTATTATTATAAAAGTGATACTAAAGAAAAATGTGAAAAGTCCCAAAATCGGAAATTCACGAAAATTTAAACACGCAGAAATCACCAAATCTACAGTAAATAAGGAAAGAACCAAGGAGACAAATTACCACAATCGCTGGTGATGGCCAACATCCATTCGATACTTCCCAGTGAATCGTGCTGCGCATTTCTCTACGATACACACCATGTAGGCCTCCACACCCAATTCCGGTTCAATGCTGGGCCAGTTTCGCAGCCAATTGCTAGTTCAATGCCCTTAAATTGTCTACGACGCTGGCCCAACACTACTCCAACACTGGTTCTGCTGTATACTTAAATGTGGCACTCATCAAACACGTGACATTTACCCAATGCTGTTTCAATGTAGGCCCAGCGTCGAAGATGCTGGCCAGACATTAAAACAGCATTGGGTGATTGTCCCGTGTTTGCTTAGACTTCTGTGCGGGTGACGCTTTACTCCTCCCGTTGCCAGAAAAACCACTACCCAGATAACACGATACAGTGGCCCAATGATTATGTAATGCTGTGTCACCGTCTGTGACGCTGGGCCAACACTATACCAACTTTATGCCTTTGAGCCCTAATCACGAGTTTAATCGTGAATATATATTTTTTCTTAGCTTTTTTTAAACACGCAACTACTTAATCTAGCGACATCAAATGTTATAGTTGGACTGTTCCTTTAGTTAAAAATGTCAACCGTTTCCCACACACGACACCCCTCTTTCCGGAAATTAGGACACAAACATTATTGGAATAAACCTAAAGATAGAGTCACGTTCTAAACTCGCCTTCAGCATACAGTACAGTGTGGTTGATGAAGTAACCTGATTACAAGACTGGATACTACTCCAACGAGACACACTCACCCAACGCTGTTTTAATATTAGGCCAACGTCTGCGACGCTGGCCCAACATTGAATCAACATTGGAGAAATGTACAATGTTTCAGAGAAAGACCTCCTGTCTAGCAAACACAAAACTTTGTATAACATTTATACAACGTCGGCCTCCAACATTGTATAAAGTCATACAAATGTGTTGTGTTCACTGGGTGTCGGTACAAGCGTGGGGTCAACCTGTTTCGAAATACCCACAGTAATACAGTCAGTCTGTTTGCAAAGCAAGGCCCAGCTAAGATCAAGGACTAAGGGCTATGAGATTCAATGGAATTGTTACTCATAGATGTTGCTCAAGTATATATGAACTTGCTGTGATTTGAGAACTTTCTTTGGGTAGGAAACGCATATTTAGTATTATTATGGAATAGGGCCTTGGCCTACCCACGGGCACTATTGCATTCTGGGGGACCCTTGTCCCGCGAATTTTGACAGTTGACCATACCTTTAATAGGCTCCTGGCCTTCGGCCGGGCGTAATATTTTTTTACAAAATAACATCATATAAAATATTATTTCTTGCATCATTCATGTATGTTGAGACACCTCTCATTCAAAATACCAATTCGCTCAATCCAAATATATAATATATATAGTATGTATATTGAAATTATCTTTTAGACTTTAACTTAAATGCAAATGTGTAATTATCATGTATACACATTTTATCCTGGATTTCAAACTCAGTAAGTATGCTGATCATCTGTATTTGAAATCCTAGTGACACCACACTTATTGTATTTACAATTGCATACTTGTGATATTGTTTGATATATTTGTGTATTTAAAGTCTAAGAAATTCATTAATAAATATATATATATAAATGTATACTGTATACATACGCGTAAAAAAGGTGATTCTAGAGCTGATTTTTTTAAAGCATTATTTTATTTAAAAGACTGTATTTGTATTTGATATTTTTGAAGGCTTCGTATTTGAATTTGAACAATTCTACGACTGCGTATTTGTATATGCTTCTGTGTATTTGACCCCATCGCTGTCTATAACATTAGAGAGGTATCAGATGAGTGCTACACCGCTTATGAACTATTTGATCATGTTATATATTATACTATCCTCTTTGTTAAAAGTCAGAACACGTATAGCTGTAAGATGAGAGGCGCATTGTGATTAGAATAGTTACATAAATTGTAATATTCACCTCAAGTCGTCTGTGTTAGCGTTTACAGCAACAATTCTCCAAGACAAAAGACAAAGATCTTAGTTATTACCAGCTTGTTTGTTTATTTCATAATTATCATATACTATATGAGAGTACATAACAACAACTGGGACAATTATCTGCACACGACGGGCAACTACGTAACGATACATTTGGTGCTCCCCTGGTTTCTCTTAAACTTATATTTCCCGCCAAGAAATATAACCAACACCACCCTTGCTAGTGACTGACACTAGTATCTACTAAAAAATGTATTTAATATTACATCTATACCTACATTATAAAGTCTAAAGACTACATTATAAAGACTGCACGGAATGTCTAAACATATTTTGTACAGCATGATTAATAACACGAGTAGTCTGTCCCGCTAGTCTAGGTAACTGATATCAGTAAATGATTGATTGTTTTGCTTTAAGGGTATCGTTATGAGAAAACCACAGAATAGAATCATCTACCACGAAGCTTTCCTCGAGTATTAAACACAACACCATTATCTATAACGGTATATGACCCCTAAATTACCCCAAAACATCATAAAGCAATGAAGCATTCAGCCTAAAACATTGTCCATCTTTAATACTAGATATATTAGACTTGGCCCCTCTATCACCATCAACACTGAAAGTTTGAAATACATTAGAAGGACTCGAACATGGCATAAATTATTCTTGCTCCTATTGAACAGTATATAACATACATCAAATCATATATGTGTTCAAAGCAAAGTTCGTCCGACGCTTACGAGTAAAACATACCAGATATTTCAACTGAAACTAGAAATAATCAGTCGAGAAACGCACTTGTATTATGTAATCCATAGGGAAATGTTTCTTCATATATATAATAACGATGTAACATTGGTACAAAATACACGAGGTCTTACCCGGTAAGTACGATACATTGCCCCGATGCTGGGTTGATGTTGGATCAACGTCATAGACGGTGTGCCAACCTCAACCCAGCATTGGGTCATTGTCCCGTATTTTCGGGCAGATATATATAGCTATACACCTATAGCTATACACCAAACCTATAGCTATACACCACACCTATACAAGTATTACACTACTCAATGAACCACTTCCGGATTGGATACCCGCTTCATCAGCATTTTCAAGTTTACATTTCACAAAGTAGCCGCAATACGTATTCAGCAGCACCTGGTGAGCAGATCTGAAATCATACGTAGTAGTAAATAATTACTCTGTGATGTATATTTGAAAACAATTAACAAGATAAATAATTTTGATAAATGAAAAGGACTGAAAAACTGTGTAATGATAAAATACAGGGTAGAACATTCTTGCAATTTAGAAAAATACGCTTTTTTCATTCACTTATTTCTTGAAACAATTAATTACTAAAATTAGGTATACACTTCTTAGTTTTATATAAACCAATTCTACTTTGAGATAATAACTAATTATCATGTTTATCCAGGGACCATTCTGGCATCAGAGATTACATGTCTGACTGCACACACTGATATGTATGTATAGATGTATGGCTCTTTACCAGATTTATCAGACGTTACTACAATGTTTTACTCTTTTCAATAACCAGTTGACCTGAGCGACATCTTGTGTGAAGAATGACCAGGTACGTCAATGTTTTGTCGGTTCGTGTAATTGGACAAAGTGAGCGTTTTGTTCATTATTTCACTGATTCTGACCGAGAAGACTATAATAAATTGCCTTCATAAAATAATTGAAATTATCAAGATAAATGACCATAACTAATGAAATAAAATAATGCATCACTGGTCGAAATAACAGCATGGCAATATAATGACTTACTTAGTAAGACACCATATATACCGAATTCATCCACAGCCTTTCCCTTTTATGGAAGGTTTGGCCCGGTTTCACTATAAGGCTCAACCAAGCCCAGGGCTACTTACGTCAGTCTTAAGTACACTGATTGGTTGATGATTGAGCAACATAGAAGTTCACCCACAATTACCCCCTTCCCCCTATCTCTCTCTTTGCTCGCTCGCTCTTTACTGGTCTGTAGAGGTCTGGGTGTCACATTAATAATCTCACTTACCCCAGTAGAGCACCATACATGCCCAGTTCACCCTCAACCTTCACTTTCTCTATGGAACCGGATGGTGTGACCACCACATTTCTGCTGCCAGGGTTTTTAATCAGATCCATCATGACGAAATTGTTTCTTTCGTCAGTGTTTTCTATTCCGTCCAATAGCTGAGGTATGTCATCACCAAATAAATTATTACCTAAACAAACCGAAACCATGTATACATGGTATAAAACAATACATTATTTCCTTGAAAATATATCATGTATTGCCCCTCATATTATGAAGATGGTCACTGTATTTATTCTGTCAAGGCCTAAACAATGAGATGGAGTATGCGCTCCTTGTCATAATACGCAGATATTAGTTTGTTGAAAAATAATAGGTGCATGGTAATTCAGATATTTCAATAGATCAATCACAAAGCAGAATAAAACACTAGTGATAAATACAATTGTTATCTTATCGCATTTGTAACATCGCCTGCAGTTTGAGTAACAGGCTGGAGGGAGATGGATGCTGGTTGACTAATCATCTCTATCTGGACAATTTTACTGCTGCTGCTGGAAGATAATTACAATACCAGGGATAACATTTTGTTCGAAAGTGGCTTTGGCAATAATCTATTTAGGGTCCGATTGTTCAACACAATCATGTTTTTCGTCACCTGGGCTTAAATGGTCGACTAGCTCACTTGAAAATAATTTTAGCATACTCAGAAGTGTAGAATAATGGGTTTTAAAAGCTGAAAACCTTGAAGACGCAAGCGATTATATGCTCGGATGTCAGTACGGATGCCCAGCTGAAGGGCCTTAAACCAGTATGTTTTATTCACATTTATCTTACCCATGACTATGTACAAATATAATAGGAACTAGAATAGTTCTAGTTCCATTTGTCTGTTTGAGTGCTATAGATAAGCAAGGAGACAAGTTAAAATATATCTTCAACGTGTATTCCTTTCACCACCATCGCCGGTGCTGGCCGATATTCATTCAATATTTGCCTACGATGTACCTCGTACAGAGGATGTAGGCCTACCCACCAAATTCCGGTTCGATGTTGGTCCAGTTTCGCAGCCAACTGCTGGTTCAATGCCTGTCAATCGTCTACGACGCTGGCCCAACACTAATCCACCACTGGGTCTGCTGTATACTTTGAGCAAACGCGTGGCATTCACCCAATAATGCTGGGCCACCGTAACGAAAGTACTTAACCAATAGGGACATCAAACCTTATATTCGACATGCTCATAAAGACTGGTGTACAGAAATGTCAACTGTTTCCTACACACAGCACCCCTTTCCCCCTAAATAGGACATAAATTCAGGCAAAATAAACCTAATAGGCTCTTGGCCTACGACCGAGCCTAACAACACACGTCATTAAATATGATATCCATACACTCATATCTTGATCTTATTTTTTTGTCGCACAGCATAAAAATGTTATCATGACATAGTGTAACAATATAATGACATTATCCAATACACTCATGACATCATAATGTTATAGTGCAATATTCCGATATCAAGCTTTTATAAAATACCATCATGAACAGCCAACCTCCTATGTGAGGTACCTGATTATTAAATTAATATAAAAAGAACCATCAAGTACTCACCTCCTCCTTCCCTCTGAGGTTTAATCACATATTGATCAGGATTATTTCGTGCCTTTTTAATCGCTAAATCACCGCCGGAAGACTGTAAACAAAAAAATATTTTGTCAACTCAACGTCAGTACTGAATAAAGATAAAGTATGTTTTAAATTTGTAATGTTTTCATAGGAAAACGATGCAATGACTGTATGATAGGTCAATAAAAGGTGATTGTATAGTTATATAAATTCCATATTAGATAGTAGATAGGGAAATAGCGGGATATAAAACAGTGCAAAATAATGAAGAAGTAAATAAATATGATACAGTCATGTGAATACATGCGTAAAGTAGTGTGAATCGAGTATACGATATGAAGCATATTACAAGTAGGGTCACGCAGTTTTTGCAGTCTTTGTATACAAACGACAAGGGCATACGCTACATCCTCTGTGTGCTGACTCGCTACACACAACGATACCTTCTTCAGTCTGGATACGCATCAGGATACTGCTATCAAACAGGTGGGATGACAACGTATGGATACGGAAATACAATGTGTGTGTGTCATTATCCCCTGTACAAGCCACAACAAGGCGTTGTAACAACTGTTTTGAGTCGATCTCCATGCGTTCCCCTCAACAATGATATACATGTAGGTGGATGAAGCATGTGTCGTGAGCTGATCCTTCTAGCGGAATCAGAATTTGCGTCGTCTACATTTACATACTTCACTGGCGTTAAAGGGGTTTTCTGTAGATAGACCACGTTAATCTTGACAATTTCCATGTTCACCTTCAGTCGTAAAATCTGCAGGTTGATCTACAAGAAGGTCCTTATTATTTCCTCTGACAGATTAATCACTATGACTCCTTGTGGCATTACATGATTATGTAATTATTGGCTTTTGGGTACGACGAGCCAAAGCCAAGTTGCCCATCACATTCACCAGGTTATAGGTGCGAGTATTGGTGACCAACTTGTAGATGTGGTGATAAATGATCGACTGGCCTATTGAAGCGACGAATAAATTTGTATGGTTGCTCTTTTCTTGTTTATCATGTTCATGCTACCTGGAAGTGATTGCAACGAGTGATATGTACATTTCTATGTATATAATCCATGCCCGCTGTGATAGGGTATTTGTTACTATAGTGCTCCATAGACTTCATCGTGTTAGGGTTATTATTACCATGGTGCTCCATAGACTTCATCTCTGTTCTGATTTACCACACTATTCAATCTCTCATATCAGTCCTTATCACAGAGCCCATCTACTTCAGGAACTCTCTCATCTGCCTCTTGAATTTTACACTTGATGTGAGAACTACAACTTTTGGATGTTGTCTGACTGACTTTATTGTCAACCTTGAACCATTCTGCTTCTAGTGTTCTCTTTTAACTGCAGTTGGGATTAACATCTTCATTTAGCCCACTACTTGATATAACTCTTGCAGTGTTAGAGTCTCATCTTCATTTATTTCCAAGTATTGAAATATGTAGCTTCTTCTGTTGATGAGACACAAAAAACAGGTCATTACATGTATGATGGTAAGGGGTCTCGTCTGTTGGGGGAGTCTTTCACAGCAGATCTACTTGATTGTAATTGTGTAGCCCATTCACCTTGTCTGCTACTGTGACAACGAATGTAAGTATGTCATGGTATACGCTATGTGTCCCCACGGCAAATATACTGTGTTTTAAAGTTAAAGACTATTTCTTCAGATACCTGATACAGATCGAGGTTTTTAGGCAGATTTAACATATTTCTGGTGTGTGTTATTACTTCTGCATAACTTGTGTACTAGAATGTCATAGTGCTCAATGAATGTAATATCAGAGATGTCATTATTAGCTTTGTCACTTCCAGTACAGCTTGCCTCAGTTCATGTGACATTTTAACTTCACTTGTGAGGTCATATCAAATCTCCAGAGACGAAGCATGCAATGACTCTAGCAGATACTTCTACCCCCCCCCCCCCATCGCGTTTTACACTAGATGCACATAGAACACAAAAGATGCAGCATGTACAAACTCGTCTTTTTAAACAAAACGTCACACACATGCGGTGCTTCACTTGCAAATATGTTGCATTACCAAATTGTCCGAATTAGCTATAAACCTCAATCAGAAATTCCTTTCTTGGTATCTAAAACATGGGATTAGACTTTTTTGTCATTTGTATATGCAGCGTTAATAGCAAAGTAATTATGGCACGTTTTAACTTGCGGTAGAATCTGTAGCGGGCACCTATAATTGGTTTTCGTGATTTTAGGTTGTTAGCAAGTTTATCTTGATAGATTTTTTATCTTTGCCAGTAGAGCCATTTTCCACTCCAAATCAAGTGACAATGTAAAAAAAAAAAAAGAAATTGAGCCTTGTAAAGTAAACAAAAAACATGTGTATAACATTTGTACACAAATTATTTAATGTTATACAAATGTTGTGTGTTTACTGGGTAACCATTTTAAGACTGGGCTAACATACAATGCGTATGGAATGACTGACCTTATCTAATGAATACTGCCCGGCAAACGTGTCCCGGATCTGCTGGATTTTATCGGGATCAGAGAAAAATCTTTCCAGCATTCCGGGCTCTGCCAAAACCTGCTGTACCTTCTTCTTCCCCGCAAGCTGGCCTGCTATATCAGGACACTTTATGGCGAGGGATCTCTCTATATCAAGGCGAGCAGTCCAGTCCTGATATATGAACAAGTAGAAATATGGCACAATGTAAATATGATACACTGGATCAAATTGTGAAAAATGAGTGTCGATATAAAACGAAGGAGGTATATGTTCGTGAGAAAGCAAAAAAGAAAAATATGGTGATTATTGCTTTAGCAATTATCTTTTTTTAGCAGATTTCATGTTGACATACCAGGATCTTGTTTGACATATATATGTAATCTCGTTGTGTAGAGACAGTACATTACCAAGTTAATTCTAAAGTTAAAGCAATTATGCACTGCCAAACATTAATGGGATCAGGATATACCTAGAGTAATTACAAACGCCACCTGGTGAATTTATATATAAACTAAGCGGGCATTGGAATAGCCATTTAACAGTTAAATAGCATGGCATCTTGGGGCGGATGTGCAGTATCCAGGTACCTGTTTTCATGTCAGACAAACACGTCTATTTATAATTGTACATTACATTGTATAGTACCTCTTCACATGTGTAATCATCAGGGGAACAACCACAAAAGTAATACACGACTGCCACCTCGTGACCATCGCTAAAAATAAAAACAAATAAATTAAATAATTATATCTGCTTAACGAATTAATTTTACATTTACTATTCATATGCGTAAGTAGTACACTGCATATAACATAGTAATTACGTTACGTTTACATGGTAAAAGTCAACCAAATATGAAACATACTCAATAATTTATTTCAACCATATTCTTTATAAAACTTACACAGCAAGTTTTCTGTCAGGATCTTCTAGAGACAGACTCTGCAACTCTGTGAGTGTTTTTCTGATAATCTTGATGTTAGCATTGATTTCATGTTTGAAGTAATCTATTAGTATCTGATCATATGCGCTGATATGTTTCTCTGTGTGCTTCACTACGAACAGTAGAACAGCCCTAAAATATAAAAACGTGTCGTGATTTGGGCAAACTTCACCATAATGTTCTGGAAAGCCAAAGTGCAATATCTGCCTGCTTATAAAGTAAGCATATACTGCAATTCTGCTTAATAGAGTGGTGAATCGTCAGCCGTTCTACATTTATTATTCATTTTTATCGAAAGCGTGTGGCTATTTGCTAGAAAAGGTTGGCTATGTGTTAATTTATTAGTTCTGCGGGTTGTAGAACCTATATCTTGTCAATATTTCATCGAACATTACCCATTTGCATGCATATTGACCAAGTTTTTCAAAAATCATTTATATGCAATGAAATCAATTAAGCGTGATCATTATGCCTGCATCACAAAACACCTGAAATATCGATTATCTTACGGTGCAGCAAAATTTTCAGATAGAAGAAGCTGTACAAATGCTGGGAAAAATACGCGGTAAATATATAATGCCTACGGCATCGTTGGGGAGGCGAGATGGGCTCATCTCAGCACAAGTCACCACATCAAGCCTGAGCCTTTAGGCGAGGACTTGTGTGGTGACGTTCAGCCCGTCTCGACGTACCCAATGATGCAGTATATATTTCTCATACGAATATCCATCAGAAACGGCTAAATCAAACTGATCAGTGAAGCGTACAGGAGAGATTGCGAGATGGGCTGATCTCACCATACGTTTCGTAGTGAAAGCCAAACAGCATGAGTGCGAGAAATACCATTCGTCGTTCGGCAGATCTGCACGGCGGCCGATATGAAAAAAATAGCTTACCTGGCATACTTAATCCCACGAACCATATACAAAACAAATTCTGATTGCAATGTAAGAAAAAAGTCAAATTCAGTATGTTTGCGGAGTAATTTGTGGAAAGTTGCTTATTATTTTGATGCTGATATTAGTTGAGGGCATCTTGGGCACTTAGCAGGGTCTCTGGTGTAGTAGTTTAAGCAGTTAAAGCAGTCTCCGTATTGTGGGGGCACCTCTGTGACCGCAAACCAGCGTGCTCGGGCTCAGACCTCTCGAATTTCGAATCTTGTGTCTGTTGGGCAATACCATCTGAGTCATCTCACCATCCCCAGGAGGTTCTCATGGCTCAGTTCAGTCCATCTGCATACAAAGGTGGTCTAAACCCAATTTATTCATTCGTTTGTTAATTCATGCACAGACATGAGAGCCCCAAACGCAATACGTTGCGACAAACCGTGGTTTTAAAAGCCCCCTTCATTTGACCGCTCTGAATTTAAATTTTGTTGGGTTATTTTTCTTATCACCGATTGATCGGAATTTTGACTATTGTTTTTTTGGCAGCCATTTTAATTGGAATTTTAGACTTCAGATTTCGGACTTCCGCCTTCAAATTTCAGAGATCAGAAGTCCCCCACTGAGCTTTTGCACTTCTCAAAAGATATATATATTTGCTTGGCAAATGGAATTGTATTCAGAGAGTCCAGAACACACATTGAATTGTATCTCTGTCGACTTGGTGTTGTATCACTGTCTGCGACGCTAGCCCAACATTAAAACAACATTAATTCAACGTTTTGTGTTCGAACAGAATTGCAACTGTTATTTTAATTGTCAAATGTAGCATAAGATTCTACTGTCCATACCAAATACACACTATTGGTTTTAATACCGGGCCACTGTCTGCAAGGCTGGCCCGGTATCGAAACATCATTGGATAAATGTATGTTTTATTGTGAAATGTAGAGACTGAAGGGTGGAGTCTGTCTTCACATAAGGGAACCCTGTTCACCCTCCTATTTCTATTCTAGCAATGAATGAAGAATCACCCGACATGTACATAATTGAACCAACATTGGTCCCTACTATAGGCCAACTGCCGTGCAAGCCAAAAGACAGTATCTGCTCACATTACAAGTAAGCCAATACTGACATTTGTCTTTGAAGAGCAGTATATTGATCCAGTAAATCTTGGATAAGTTCGGAAGAACATGATAGATGTCTTAGAAAAGTCATAGCACCCCACTTGACTACTCTGGGAATGTTGTATCAAAATTTCAAGTAATTGATCAGGGAGAACTAACGTCTGACAAAAATCTGCACAGAATAATAAGTTTAAATAACCAGACAAAACTCAATATATTTGGGCTATGAGGGGTATATTTATTATGCCAGCTGGTGAAAATGCTACATTTATTAGATATACGTCTGTAAGGACCAATATATTTGAGGATAATTCATTCCCATTGTGAAATTAAAATAGTGTATTACTTATTTCGTTCTGTGATGTGTAGATGGAGACAGGTTGGCCTGAAAAGGGGGTGTCTATATGCTTCGGGGTTTCTTCTGTCACGATATTCCCATGATGTGTAGAAAGGGGTGTAAAGAAATATATTCACACCCACAGTCTACAGTGTAGCTTAACCTAGCGCTAATATATTTTACATAAACCATGGAGACCAAAGAGTTTTTGCTCAATTTAGAATCTCCATAAAAGTCCTAGTTACTTTTTCCCCTTCATTTTAATAACTATGTTATGGGTCTATGCGGCCATTATAAATATTCTCCCTCACAGTGCGGGCATTGACTTTAGACGCCATAATCTGACGTCTACAGAAGGCAGATTCTGACGTCTAAAGTCGATCCTCGCGCTATAAGGGTTAACTGATGCCTTACGTTGAGTTGTTATAATATGTCCAGGCTGCTTCCAAACTTTTGCATAATCCATCCAGTGCTTTATTATCAGGAACCTGTCAATATATAAAAATGTTAAAAATTAGTGTTTAATCAGCCTTTGTAAACTTATCACGTAATTGTTTAATTCTATACGCAGACTATGTTTATATCGCGTTTGTGTTTTACTTCGCTTTGGGCGGGGGCCCTGGTTTTTAGCTATAGTCTAGCTATCGTCATAATATGACAGTGCACAATCAAGGCCATATCGCGACAGAAGGAAGCCGAAAGAAGTTAAAACTATGCCCTACTCTTTTGATTTTTATACAAGAACAGCTATCTGTACACTAAAACCATTCAGGCAAAAGTTCACAACTTGATGTCTGAAAAACACCTTCTGATTTCAACAAAAAGTCCCACCCACTGCTTTCGATTCCAGGAAATCGATCCCAGTGGGCTGAAACACTCATGCTAATGAACTGGACATTTTTAGAATCACTGACATATTAATATAATTTGTATACAGGTATCAGCCGCTTTTAGACTCGCTATTTGATTACCTTGCCATGCTTACTATATAGGCCTATTTAACATGTGTGTTAAATGGTGTGGTTTGTGGGCTACGGTGACATCCCAGCAAATAAGTTGACCCAATAGTGGTTTAATTTTGGTCCACCACCGTCTGCGCTGCTGTACCAACACTCACCCAACATTAGGTCAACGTACCAACGTATTATTTCCACGGATGGTGTGTTATTTACAGGCATGGGTGCTGTGGAGAGTGATTTAAGAGGTGGGTAATGTATTGGGGGATTTATTATATCTTTTATATGGTCAAATAATCCACACTTATTTCAATGAGCTATTTAGAGGGCATCATTTGAAAGACAGTGTGGTCCTAGGTTAGAATTTTGTCGTTGTGTGTACTAAATATGAATCAAAATTCCAAACTTCACATACTGTTTTCTATGTAATAGACAATTTCTAAATAAGTGTAACGTAATACCGGTTATGCCATAATATTCTAATTTTGTCAACACAAGTTCGTGGTATCAAAGATCTGAGATATATCTCGATATCTACCTGAAGCAGCAGTATTCTTATTGGGTGCCTCGAAAGGAAAACCATATTGGCTTTTATACATTATTATTTTTTAAGTAAAAAAAGTTATAAAATGATTCTTTTAAAAAGCTTTGAGATATATTGTAATAGTGAGGTAGAACGGTAATTATTACGAATTGGTCGGTCATATTTTATGCACGGGTACCAGTTTTCCCATTTTGAATCCATACAAAAAGATGCCGGTAGTAAACATTTGATGCAATGGACATATACCATAAGGGATTTATCTTTTTTATGACATATTATATGATTTCAACTCGTCATAAAATTGTTTTATCCGTTCAGGCTATTCGCCATACACATGATTATACAGTGCTCCCCCCAACATACCCCCAGATATAACGACAACCCGTCATCAAAAAATATTGGAATGTTAATCCCGGCTGTACAGCACTATCCCACTGTATCCGCTATCAGCCAACAGCAATCCCAATATCACTTTTATTATGTTTCCTCTCGATTATATTATAATTTACCCTAAGTCAGCCATCATCATGAAGAAGAAGAAGAAGAAGAAGAAGAAGAAGAAGAAGTAGAAGAAGAAGAAGAAGAAGAAGAAGAAGAAGAAGAAGAAATTTATTTGACCAAACATAAATAATTACAAATGAAGTGAAAAGTACAAATAACAGTCAGGAGACCATCGTTAAGACAAAAAATGCCGCTACCACTATGGCCACCTTTCACACATGAACAAATAATTTTAAGATATTCAAGTTGCAAAGGGGTCAATGATTATGAAGAGAACGTTATTGTACCAATGATTACATAATATATATCTACAAACGTGCAAAAAATGTAAATGGATTTATACAAATATATTTCAAATATATAGCAAAATGATAATGAAAAGTAAACTAGCTTGTCATGGTATATAATATAATAATATTATGTAAATACAGCTTGTGCCGGGCCAAAAGGCAGCAGCTGCACACTTTATTCAGCTCCAATGGAAACAAAAGGTCGGCAGACCCGACCCTTTGGTACCATCAGAGGGAAAGAGGAAATTATGAAAGAGTAAAATGACATATGGTTAAACATGGTGAATAACAATAACAGTGAAAAAAAAAATCAATTTTGATTCAACATGTTACATATAGAACAGTGATTTATATTACATACAGTATTATATTTACTAATACAGAATTTGTTAATGTATTCAGTGAAACCAGTCATACTGTGTGTAGTTGCTTTATTTAATATTATTAAAGGCATGTTGTTAATGACAATGGGTAATTGATATCTAATGCATTTACGTGAGAATTCGTGTTTAACTATGGAGTTTCGCAAATTGGTGCATCCTCTTGTATTGTAAATGTGAATTTTTAAACCAGTTTGGATAGTACAATTTTGAAAATACACAGGAAGACAATTATATATATATATTTAAAATAAAATTTTAGCTGTTGAACATAATGCAAGTCATATATTTTTAATACGTTAAGCTTCTTAAATATGGGATCAGTATGTGAAAAGAAATGACTTTTGTCTATTATACGAATAGCCTTTTTTGCAATTTGTGTATACGCTTAGAGTCGTGTCCCCATCCCAGTAAACAATAATTAAGATGCGGGAGGATAGGAGAATTGTAAATTGTTAGGAGTGTTGTTTGAGGGAGCTGGTATTTTAATTTATTAAATATTCCTATAGGTTTAGAAATTGCATTTGCTACTTTGGTTACATGACTTTTCCAAATTAGATGTTTGTGCAAAATTAGTCCTAGAAAATCAAATTGTTCAACACACTTAATTTTTTCATTGTTTATTTCTATCTTTGGAATTTCTAAGCGTTTTTTGGGCTAATAAAATAACTTAAATTTAGATTTCTGCGTATTTAAAGTAAGGGTGTTTGTCTTTAACCATAGCTTAATTTTGTTCAATTCGTTATTTAACATTTTTATGTTTACTTTTGTGTTATTTTTACAAAAGAAGTCACTCAAATTGGCTAAAAGTGTGGTGTCATCTGCGTAAATAATAGTTTTAAAAATAGTGCTAGCAAAAGGTATATCATTCATATAGATTATGAATAAAAGCGGACCTGAAATCGATCCTTGTGGGACTCCAGTTAAAATATTTGTGAAGGCTGATCTAATATTATTTATTTCGACGCATTGTTTTTAAGTAATTTTCGATTAAATTTAGTGAGCTACCTTGGATACCGTAAAATTTGAATTTGTCTAGTAAAATTATATGGTTTAATGTATCAAATGCTTTGGATAAGTCCAAATATATGGTTATCGGTATATTGCCTTTTACCATTCTACTTGTAATAGTGTCGATGATGTCAAGGGCAGCCAATTCAGTAGAATGTTTACTGCGAAAGCCGTATTGTCCTTCATAATAACGATTATTTAATGTAAAATAGTTATTTATTTGGTTGTAAATTACACGTTCAAATATCTTTGACAGTGCTGATAAAAGAGATATTGGTCGATAATTATTTATAGAGGTAGGATCACCTTTTTTGAAAAGAGGAATGACTTCTGCTAATTTAAGATTGTCCGGGAAAATGCCTGTGGTAAGTGATTGGTTTACTGTTGTTGTCACAGCTTTTAATAAATCGAATTTAACAGAAGTTGATATATCGTCTACACCTGTACTGTTTTTATAAGGAATATTATCAAAAAATTTGGACATGGCGTGATTCACAATGGTTTGGGTCTTATTACTAGTTATATTATTATCCATTAACATTTTGTCGGGCGAAATTTTCTTTTATGTACTTAAAATATTCTTTATAGTTGACCATGTTTTTTTAATGTTAAGTGCGTATTTAGTAAAGAGAGAATGGTAATAAGTTTTCTTCGCGACGAAAATACTTCTTTTTAAGATAACGTTAAGCGTACGGAGATTTATTTTTCTTTGCTCATAGTCAAGCGAGTTAATAGGAGTGTTTTTAAGATTTTGGTACAATGTGTCACGTCTTTTAATTGATTATATAATTCCAGCTGTGATCCACTCTGATTTTGCGTGTTTAAATTTAATAAATTTTACTATGATCTATGTATGTACCTCGATATATATACAATATAATAGACTGAGTTATCAGAGGTAAATAACATTCAGGACCGATGTGAGATGAGACGAATGTATTGCTTTTCCACAAATCAGTTCATTTTACCATAAGTAATACAGCCATGTGATCCTGAACAGGAGTTGTTTGGATTGCATCTAAAGCATTAATTAAATCTCCTCATTGTTGAACGCAAAAACAAGTTAAAATTATTAGGATATATTTTATGTTTAATATGGGTGATTTTTGCACAGGCAGATTTAAAACAGATGGTCGTCAATGAAAATATTAATATTATTAATAACAGTTGGATAAATATGTCATACGTTGAAAAACATGTATTACATTTTCACAGACTAGCGTGCAAGCATATGTAACGTTTTGCAAATTGAAATAAATAATTGTATTCACTCGAGTTTGGCCCTTTATTTGTCTATTAAGGCGGTTTTAACCTTTTTTGTCAATCATATAAGAAATTGTTTACAAAGTTTGATTTGTTTGAAAAGATTGAAAACAATTTTATACACGTATGCGTTTATCTACTGCCCCCTAAAGCACTAAACATTCTACAGCATTCAAAATCACTTCTTTGAAACAACCTATATACACATAGCTAATAATTTTTTACACGTGTATTGTAAGTTGAGTATTGATGTGACATATTTCCTCCTGATTAACGGCTTTGTTTAAATAGTGTGTTAAACTCACCCGGTCCGCCCACTCTGATAATCTGCTTGTCTGGAGAATATATCTATATAACACAAAGACATACATAGACAATATCGCAAATTCTAATGATCTTTTAGCGAATCTTGAAGCATTAGGTTCGAAATAGATTTTTGTTTTTTTCATAATACAAGTTAAATTTATTTCAGCATTTGACATCCATCAACAAACAAATACAATACTAAATAAGGATATATGAGTTGAATTATTTTTTTATCTTGAGTTTTCCTCACTTATAAAATTCTGATGAAAGACAGCCCCCTGTCGCCCCCGCTGCAAATATGGTGTTTATCTCTACTTGTTTTATATGTTGAAAGCCTTCCGGATCGACGTCCATCATATAATCTGATCTATTTATCCCTAAACTCATCTTCTGTAACATAGAAGGGTCAGATCAGATTATTTCTTATCGGAATAACATTCTTATACAAATTAGCGCAATCACCACGTGAATAATAAAACCTGGAAACCTGCTAACTCAGTTTAAGTATTTAAATAGGAAAAGCTTTAAGTAAAATACTGTCCTAGACGACTTTGTGTAGATAATTGTGTCATTAGCTTTTTACAGGATAATTATAGTGATTGAACTGTTATGGGTCTCACAAATTATGTGTCACCCTAGGAATTATCTTACACACTACGATCTATCCTAATATATGATCTTACAATCTACCATCAGTCTGTTATCAGTGTTTGTGACAATTAGGGACAATGCTATTGTCTGCGGACCATTCAATGGCTATTATGACACAGTAGATTCCGTCGTAATATCTGAACTGACTTATCTCACTTTTGATCTTACACATGAGGAACCATCCTAATATCTGGTCTTCTACACTAAGAACCATATTGATACTAAAATTTACATGTCTCTATCCGTTTGAAATGCTAAGGAATCTCTTGAGAAGTAACAACATTGTGTAATAGCCGTGTCGGCCAGGATGACAGGGTCTAAGCTGAAGCTTAATCCTAGTAAGACAGAATTTCTTCTCATTGGGACCAAGCTTCAGCGAGAACAATTCTTAAATAATTTCACATTTTCAATTCAAGGTAAAGACAGCATCAGCAAAAATATCCAGGTGCAGTATGCATCTGCATCAGCCAAAATATCTAGGTGTAGTTTTCGACAGTAGCCTCAATTTACATATCCCAAACAGGTGGGGCATGTTTCTATCATATCCGTGACTTGCGTCGAATTCGAAAAATCTATTCTTAGATCTTGCCAAGGAAAATGCAGTGGCACTGGTCAGTGTCAAGGTAGATTATTGTAACGTACTTTTTCACAATATGCCAAAAGAGGATATCGGTAAATTACAACGCGTTCAGAACTGCATTGCAATTGTGGTAAACAAGGCACCACGTTTTAGTCGTTCCATTCCTATTCTAAAAGGATTACATTGGCTTCCTGTCAAGTTTCGCAATCATTTTAAAACATGCACAATAAATTTTCTAACCCTTAAAGACAACCATTATGCATATCTAAATTTTCAAAATATCCACCCTCTACAAATTCGAATAGTTTTGTTGTTCTTTGCAGAGGAACCGAAACAATTTGAGCTCGGTCCTCTGAGAATATAGGCGCCATAAAAGTTTTATTGATTGATTGATTGATTGATTAATTGATTGATTGATTGATTGATTGATTGATTGATTGATTGATTGATTGATTGATTGATTGATTGATTGATTGATTGGTTGGTTGGTTGATTGATTGATTGATTGATTGATTGATTGATTGATTGATTGATTGATTGATTGATTGATTGATTGATTGATTGATTGATTGATTGATTGATTGATTGATTGATTGATTGATTGATTGATTGATTGATTGATTGATTGATTGATTGATTGATTGATTGATTGATTGATTGATTGATTGATTGATTGATTGATTGATTGATTGATTGATTGATTGATTGATTGATTGATTGATTGATTGATTGATTGATTGATTGATTGATTGATTGATTGATTGATTGATTGATTGATTGATTGATTGATTGATTGATTGATTGATTGATTGATTGATTGATTGATTGATTGATATGTGGTTTTACACACTGAGACATCATGTTATGCACCATGTGCACTAGGATATGTTCTAATCCTGCTATTGTCTGGTGCTATATGTCAGAAAGCGACCTTTTTGACATGTGTAATGAACTAAAACATACCAGTTAAACCGTAATTGTTATCTCCATTATATACTATTTCCTTAGCGTTTTATAAAATTCAAAGCGAGCCTCGTGGATCTCTCCACTTATTACTTTGGGATTTTTCTGTGGGTTCTTCATACCAGACTCATCCACATGATCCACTCACCTGACATAGTCCTTCCTTGTGTACAGCCTGGTAGATATCCCATAATTTCCGCGTGAACTGATCTGTCACCCTGGTGAAAAGATAAGATCAAATGATTTTTATTCAGTCAGAGAAAATAGTGTTGATTCATTGACATAATTTTCGACTGATATTCATGCAAGTGATCCAGTTATATTGAAGCAGCGGATATGACAACCTGTGGGTGACTAAGAAAAGCATTATTCCTGCAGACGTTTACATTGGCTACCTGTTGCAAATCGTGCAAGTCTTCAAACTCGAACATTTTTTTAACTTTCATGTCCATCTTATATCAAAAAAACCATAACTACACGTTCCCTGTGCTCTAAAAACAGAGGTAGGCCTGTAGTCTCGATTACTAGACTGAAGGTTATCGGGGATAGTTGTTTTGCAAAAGCAGCACCCTCTACCTAGATCCACTGTTAGTAAGTAGATACTGTTTTTGACTTTGCACGGCAGTATTGGCCTACATGTCATTTGGGACCGACTATTGCATAACATTCACACCACCCTTTGTTTACCATAGATTTTAATAAATTAAATACACCTAGCTTTGAAGGTGCTCTACACATTGCAATTGTACTATTAAGTTTGGTCTGTTTAACTTTTAAGTCACTTATTTTTGTATTTTTTACATTTTTTATACTGATATAGATCTGTTATTAATCGCGAAGTTTTAATTTTTGCGAGGCGATCAAATTAGATAATTTAAGAGGCATTAATAAAATTGTTATTATTATTATTGCGCTACCTATGATCGAAAATGACTACAGTGAGTTTTAACTACAGTCTCTATGAAGACTCAACAACAATGTATATTTCATATAGGCCTATTAGCCGATAGTGCGTGGACGTGAATAAAATTAACTCGAGATAAAGTACATCATCAATAATTTATTTGTATATTTATTATAATATCAGCCAGTGACTGGAACGGTTTTGCTAATTAGCCTGTACTAGGCCTACAGTAATGTGTTTTAATAACAATACCAGCTTGAGATTCCATTACAACCGCCCCACTAAAACTGGATGTTAGACCAACGCTGATTTAATGTTAGTCAAGTATCTACGGCGCTGACCCAGCATTAAACCAACGTTTAAGCAAAGACCCGTTGCGAAGGTCGGCACGTGTCGTGTAGGCCCTATAGTTATTTCCGTAATTGGTATTACATTAGGGTGAAGTAAAAAGGACTACGCCTATAAAACGATGGATGAGGGGAGTTTTAATTTCACGGCTGAATAAGTTATTCAGCCGTGAAAGGCAAAACACTGCAAGCGCCATTGAAAGGTGGCGTTCCACAACCCAGTGACTATATTAGTTAGGCCTAAATACGGCAGATTTTTTTTTAATATTGAGAATTGTAGATTTCACGAAAAGTCCAAAAATCAGAAATTCACGAATATTAAAAACCCGAAAATTACCATATATATATTCATAATGTTTAATGGTTGGGAGTTGGAACCCTGTCAGATCATTTTCTGGATCCGCCCCTGTGTGAGATATGAAAAACGTTTCAAATACAGATCGTAGCCAAAAATACAATTGTATGAATAATGAAAGCTTAATAATTAAAGATTACTCACTTTGACAAAGATGATTCCAGAAACTCGTAATCGAGAGACACCCTGTGGACGAGTAAGTTGTAAGACCGTTGAACTTGGCACGCTTTATTGAAACATTCCTCGGGAAACGGGTATGGAAATAACGTAAATGGAGGAGATGTGACCTCATTATTTGACCCGACTTTGTTGAGACCTACAAACAGAATCACCACGTGATGAAACTCTGAAGCCCACTCGATATGCATGACTGGTTATTACAAGAAGGCAGATATTCTGGAAGCAGTATAATGTTTTGAGGGGGCTGCGTGTATTCAAGGCACGTATCTTTAGTCTTTTAAACAATAACATGCACATACATTATAAGCCTAGCATTCTCATTGTAAAAACACTTCATGTCTAGGCAAGAAAATTTCTTGTGTGAAAACAATATATTTATTTCGAAACCTACCAGTTCTTCTAAAAAATTCCTGAAAGCTATAGGTGTTTTCGCTGTTTGATCAATTGTTTTACGCTTAACATAAATGAAATTATATTCTTAAATGTGCAAACACACAAATGTGTTTACACTTAGGTGTAAAGAAGAAAAAGAAAGGAAGAAGAAAAACTTTTTATTTAGTCTAAATACACAAGAAAAACATAAAAACAATTTGCATACAGTAGAGACCAACACTAAGGCAAAAAATATTTCCGCTTGCGTAATGGCCACCTAGCATTTTTCAAAATTTAACAATTATATTAATGTAACAAGAATAAAAATAACAGAGTAATACCAACACTCATTAATTCATTCATTTTGCTTAACACATTACCACATTGTGAAACATTGGAATGTTTCTAAGTTGATAAAGTATTTATATATATGTATATATATATAATTTCGTTGAAACTGAGAAAGTATGGAGGATCAATATTAAAATGTTTTTCTTTTAG
Source organism: Flabesymbios commensalis (assembly GCA_964017125.1). NCBI lineage: Eukaryota > Metazoa > Annelida > Polychaeta > Terebellida > Flabelligeridae > Flabesymbios > Flabesymbios commensalis. Next base: position 82,208,681 of record OZ024907.1, read on the forward strand.
TTGCTCACTAACTGACAAAAAACTAATATACATCTAGGAAAATATTTACATATTATAAAATATTAGTGATTTTGTGAAGATAGGGTCTATTACAGACGAAACAGTTTTGCACGTTACAATTTTCAAAATAATCCTTTATACACATTTTCTTTATATATAATGTAAATTATCTTTGGCTATGGGTAAATATTTTGTCTAAAAATAAAGGAGATGTCGTGTTGATCAATACAGGTGGTTGATATCTTAAAATATAGCGGGAATATTCATGTCTAACTAATGGAATTTGAAATTTATGGTAACACCCTCTAGTTAAATAGGTATGTTGAGCAGTAGTTATTTAAAAAGAGGAAAACTATTTTGAAAATAGATTGGATTTATTTATAATAAAATTGTAATTGTGTTAACCTCACGATAAATGTAATTTTTAGTATACCCAGATTCTTAAAGAGTGCATGTGAATGCCTATATAAAGGAGAATTTGTGGCAATTCTGACTGCCATCTTTTGTAGTTTATATAGTCTTTTATTTTGGTGTCCCCAAATCAAAATACAGTAATTTAAGTGTGGTAAAATCAATGAATTATAAATGACTAACAAAGTGTTTTAAGGCACAAAAAATTTCAATAAATTATTTACACCTGGAGTTCTTGATATTTTGCTTGCTATGTTATTAGTGTGAGTTTTCCAAATAATACTTTTATCTAAAGTAAGACCCAGAAAGTTGAAATTGTTAACACATTCAATTTGCTCATTGTTTAATAATAACTTTGGTGGAGAAACTCTTTTTTGAGGCTTGCAAAATATTATTAATTTATATTTGTCTATATTCAATGTCAATTTATTCGCGTTTAGCCAATCTGTCATTGTCTTTGCTTCGAAATTTAAACTGCCATTATTTACTTTGTTTCTTGTTTTAAAATCGGATAAATTTGCAATTAGAGTTGTGTCATCGGCGTAAATTATGAACTTCAATAGTTTGCTTGCAAAAGGTAAATGATTTATGTAAATAAAAAAATAAAGATGGCCCGATTATAGATCCTTGTGGCACCCCTAATGTTATTGTTTGTTAATTGGACTTCAAATGAACAATTTCAACGTATTGTCTTCTATCTGATAAATACTTTTTTAGGAGACTTAATGCTTTAGACTGTAGACCATAGTATTTCAGTTAATCCAGTAAAATAGAATGATTTATAGTGTCGAATGCCTTTGATAAGTCTAGGTATATGTCGATTTGAGTGTTCCCTTTTTCCATACGTTGTGTTATATTATCTTCAAGATGTAAACCGTTTGCAATATCTATAGGATCTTCATACAGAATATTGCCTATTTTTACGTTTGCTGGTGTTGCATTTAACCTTTTCTTTGCAAGAGTATCCCTAATTCCTGCGCATGCATTTTTTAATATTGCTAGAGTATTTTTAAAAGAGATTGAAGTAATATGTCTTTTTCGCGATGAAAATTGATCTCTTTAATATGACATTGAGAGTACGAAGATTGATTTTTTTATGTTCATGTTCTTGACTGTTTCTCTGAGGTTTTTTTTATTTTCATAATTATATTTCACATACCATGATTCAGCAGATAAGCTCTCCCTTTCTCTACTAGGTCTTCTATCTCATCCTCTGTTATATCATCGGGCATACAACCTTTTATCTCTAAATCCCGATAGTCAGCCATTCTGAAATATTACAGACTGGCCTCCTGTCTAACTTTGATCCTTAGTAAACAGCAGGCGATTTTCTTTATGTATTAATGCGATCAGTCACGCACTGGTTTAGCTGTGACTTGAAACCAGCGATATATTTAATGTTAAATTACTATATTGATTAAGTCGCATGTATGAAAGAGAAGAGAGAGAGAGTGATTATTAGATAGGGGAGCCATAAAACATGTATAAGGGTTAAAAACCAGTGTTGTTAACGAGCTGTCGATATGCATTACAATACGCTACGATGTGATGCAATGCAATGCAATATAATGCGATGCAACTGCAATGCAATTTATTCCAACAGCAACACAACAAAAACAATGCAATGCAATGACATGCAATTCATTGCCATGAAATGCAATACGATGCAATGCAATGAAAAGCAACAAAACATAACATAAGACTCAGACTCAGACTCAGAATTATTTATTTGACGAGGACATATACATGATAATGATTTATAACAATAAAGCAACGGTCAGGAGACCCTTACTATGGCATACTTGTGCCGCTGGCGTAAGGGCCACCTTTGATGTAGATTGCATTCATCTCAACAGTTCAGGAATAAAAAAGAAAAATAGATATAAGGACATACAAAGATAGCAATAGTTAGGCGATTTTGAAAATGACAGGACGCATAATAGAAGACGAGCTGTGGAAAATGAGAACGCTAACATTGCAATGACTTTACGAAAATTAAACCATGACTAAATAATGTAAAAACAGATTACATGTATAACAATTGTACACTGTGCACGATAATTTATACCCATCGATCAAATAGTTTTTAATGTAAGTGGAATATCCTTTCAGACTATGGGTATTAATTTTATCAACTATTGTTTTGGAGGAGTTATGAAGTAAAACATAGATTTGGTTGCGTATACATTTTCTGGCAAATTCGTGTTGTACATTGTTTCTTTGGCGTGTGTTGTATCGGTGTATATCGCGATTGTGAGTGACTGTTATTGAATTAAAATAGTGAGGTAGATTATCGTGTAGTAATTTGTAAATAAATTTGAATTGTTGCAATGTGTGTATGTCTTTAATTTTTTTTTTGTCTAGCATTTTGAATAGCGGTTCACTGTGTGCATAGTAGGTACTATTTGTAATGATTTTTACTGTCTTTTTTAATTCTAAGTATCCTATCCAAGTTATTGTATCCCCAAAGCCTGATCCCATAGTACAAGTGTGGAAGAATAAGACTATTGTAGAGTATTGTAAGAACGTCAGAAGTATTATTTTCTTTTAATTTGCTGATTGTGCCGATTACTTTTGAAATTTTGTTTGAAACGTGAATCACGTGATCTTCCCATTTTAGGTTCTCATGTAAAATGACGCCTAAAAAGTTGAAGGAGGTTATGTGTTCGTTTTGTATGTTATTAATTTTTAATGTTGGTGAATGAGCCTGATATTGTGCCATGTGAAATATCATGAATTTAGATTTTGCTATATTTAGAGATAATTCATTAAGTTGTAGCCATTCCATTATTTTATCTAATTCCAAGTTTATCTTTTTTGTGAGTTCACCGATATTCTTTAATTCTTTTTTTATTTAGTGAGCACATTAATGTTGTGTCATCTGCGTATGTCAGTATTTTAAAGTATTTAGATGTGTGTTTTATACCATTTATGTAAATAATAAATAACAATAGGCCTAATATTGAACCTTGGGGTACACCAGTTAAAATATTTTGTGAAGTTGATTTTGTATGGTCTAGTTGTACAAATTGCTCTCTATTTTGTAGGTAATTTTTGAAGAAGTTTAATTCGGTGTTGAGTATACCGTAATATTGTAGTTTGTGGATTAATATGTTGTGGTCTAATGTTTCGAATGCTTTTGAGAGGTCTAAGAATATATTTAATGGAATCAGTCCTAAATCTAAATCGGTTATAATTTCGTCTATTGTATGTAGCGCTGTATAATTCTGTCGAGTGGTTTGGTCTGAAGCCGTACTGGTGTTTGTATATTAAATTGTGTTCCAAAAAATAAGCTACCTTTTCTATATTTTCTGATATGGAAGGATGGAGAGATATCGGTCTGTAGTTGGTCATGTCTGATATATCTCCTTTCTTATGAATTGAGATAACTTTGGCTAGTTTCATATTGTCGGGGAATATTCATGTGTACATGCATTAATTAATTAATAATGTTAATGACTTTGCTGGTGAATTTGATATTATTTTTAACATTTTTGATGATATTTCGTCGTGGCCAGAACTGTTTTTGGATTTCATTTCAGATATTATTTTTGAAACATGAAACAAATGTGTTAATGTTTATCACATAAATAGTCTGTAAATGATTTAATGTTCGTCTTTTTTATTTTAGATGCGAGGGTAGTGCCTAAGCTAATGAAAAAAATATAAAAAACTGTCTTGTTTTTTTGTCACGAATTTGTCTTTGTATGTGAAGGAGTCGGGGTATATTTTTTTGGTTTTGATTTTTTATACCATTATTTCTTTTATAGTTGCCCAATGTATTTCTAATGTCTTGTTTTTATTTTAAGAAACAATTGTTATAGTAATTTTTTTGCTTGTTTAATATTAGATTTTAACAATTTGGTGTAGGTGTGCAAATTTAATTTTATTGCATCATAGTCGGGATTGTTAGTTGGTATTTTCTTTAGTGTAATGTATAGCTTGTCTTTATAAGCTATTGGTCGGATTATGCCTTGTGTTATCCATTGTGAGTTTTTATGTTTGTGTTTATTAAATTTGACTTGTCTCGTAGGCATGGTCTCATTTTTAATCTCCATGATATGTTTAATGATGATATCGCTGTTGCTGTTATATATTTAGGTGGGGATATATTAACTTTAGGGGCATTGAGAATCATTATATAAGGCAAATGATCAGATATTTGTGTAGTAATAAAATATGTTGGTGATGTAAAACACTCTATTGAAAGGTTACAATAAAATTATCAATAAGTGTAGCTGTATGCGTGCCAAGGCGTGTGGGTAGGGTAATTTTAGGTACGAAATTAAGGGTGCAAAGCGAATCATAAAATTGATTAAATTTAGGCTTCTATTTAAGTCTCAGTAGGTCTATATTAAGTCACCTGATATTACTATTTCACTTTTTTGGTGTTTAGCTATTCAAAAATTGGTTGCAGTTCGCTGATAAAAATGTCATAGATTTGATTGTTATTTCTAGGTGGTCTATATATATTTCCAATTATCAGTTTTTTAGATATACAATCCCAGACTTGTTGTGTTCTGTCAATAATGTAACAATAATGTAACATGACCATCCCAGTAAACGCGATACGTTGACCCAATTCTGCTTGAATGCCGGGTCAGCATTTCAATATTGAAACAACGTTGGGTCCACGCCTCGTGATAGGAGGGATGTGCTTTGACACAGTCATGATGTAGTTATGAATAATGGCCTAGTTAACAGACGTGCAACACCAACATGTGATACACTGTGTATACACATAATGTTCGAGAACATAATGTCTCAATTCAGAAGCCCCGCCAGGCGTGTCATCAGCGAGTGTTGATCCAATGCTGGTCCACCGCTGCGACCATTGCAGCATTAAACCATCACTGGCGCAACGACCGGTGTTTGGCGGGACGAACTTTGCAAAGCAATATTATAACCTACATCATGATATATAAAATATACA